>CAWUFW010013478.1:0-473398 GCA_963921515.1 Calotriton arnoldi
AGTGAGGTGTGTGTATGCACTACCTACTCTAGTGTGGCCTACTAAACTCTCTTGAGTTGTAGAAAGAGGTGTGCTGTCCCTTAACACACAACTCTAAGTTCAGTAGAACTTACTGTATTACTAAGCTTGATTTATATGTACCTTAGGTACCCTTTAGTAGTTTTCAGTTGATCAATTCAATTGAGATTATCTGGTAAAACAATAGCAAGCTGGAATCCCACACGCTGCACACCAATGTGAGAAGTTGGCCTGGCATATGCTGTCCACTAATTATAGTGGGCACCTTGCACCAGTCCAAACAACCCCTTATTGGAGATAGGTTAAAGACAACCTTTATTGAAAGCTATCCTAGTGGTAGCTATGGAGAGCAGCCTTCAGGCTAAGTCTTGAAGGAATGTAAAGCAGCTTGTTTTACCAGTCTATAATCTCTTGAGTGACCAAATGAAAGAGGACCACACCAGGTATATATTCAAAATATATGTATTTATTACTAAACACACCCCTCTAGTCTCTTTATGAGGCTAGAGTTCAAAATACATAAGTTATAAGTTAGTTATCTACAGTAATAGCACAAATACACGTTTGAGCACCAGGGGCGTACCAAACCATATACCAATAAAGTGGTATAAGAACCACGACTGAGCTAGACACAAGGCCTAGAGCCTGTAGAAGTGCTTGGACCACAAGGAACCACCCAAGGCAGTGACACAGGGGACCCACGGGGACGCGTGCAGTGTATGAACACAGCCGCGAACCACCGTTAACTTCTATGGGGAAAGTCGCGATTAGAATTTAAAGAAAAGGGACACTTAGAGGAGGACTTGGAGCAAACCCTTTGAGAACTAGGCTGTTCTAGTGTCAATACCCACGGGAGCACCGGAGTACTCGAGTTACCTCACCCAGGGGAGCCGGGTGCATAGGTGTCTTTCGGGGTCGGGTTTCGTCGTCGCTTTCAATGGCGATCTGCTGCAAAGTGCTGCTGGCGACCAAGTCGAAAGTGTTCGGGTGGATCCAAAGGTGGATCGAAGATCTGAAGAACCTGAAAGCAGAGGGGACAGAGTCTGGGTCACTAGCCAGTGACCAGGAAGGCGATGAGCAGATGCCCACCGATGTCGGAGTGCTTCAGGTAGGTTGACAGTCGTCTTGACTCTTCAGCCACGAGGTCCAGGAGGCATCGACGACAACCAGGAGCTGGATTCGAGCTGTCCCACGACGTCTGTTGATTGCAGGAGTGTCGGCGACTGGATTGGACCCAACAAGCCTTGGCAACGGCAAGTCTTGTGGAAATAGAAGAAGGACGATGTTGCAGACCAGCAAGGTCTGGGGGACTCACCAGCAAGGATAAGTCAGGGCACACCTGGAGCAACCAGGAGCCCAAGCAGAAAAGATTGGCCTTCGGGAGGGCCTACTAGCCAATGGACTAGCGACCGCAAAGGAGCCTTGAGACGATGCACGTGGAGCTGGCTCACAGGACACTTGTGGAGTGGAGGCCAGTGATCTTCGGTGCAGTTGGTGCTGGAGGCTGGGGCTACCCGGAGCCCAAAGCACGACTTCGTGGGAGACCCAGAAGAGGAAGTACTTGCAAATGCGTGCGGTGTCCAGGGGTCACAGTTCCACATTACCCACAAGAGCTACAGGCCTCAGCTTTGCTGGGGACTCAGGGCAGCCTCCGGGAAGTCTGGAAATCCACCTCTGGTGATGCAAAGACTTCGGCGTCTGGACGGAGCTTCAGCGATGCAGACCGGACAATTGCTTCTTTGGTGCCTGCCAAGCAGGAGTCACTCCTTGACCCCAAGGGAGATTCTTCAGTCCTCTAATCTTGAAGTAGAGCGTCGAAGGTCCAGGATTCTGTGTCAGAGTTTCGTCCAGGTAAATCTAAAGTCCTAAGGACTGGGGTCCCCTACTTATACTAAGGTAGGGGTTGGACATACTCTGTGGCCCCACCTATGGGAGGGCCAGGGCAGAGGGTGGTTACACCCCTTTCCCTTTGTCCAGTTTCGTGCCAGAGCAGGGGCTGGAAGCCCCTGAGCCAGTTTGAACTGGGGTATGCACAGGGACACCAAGTGTGCCCCCAGTGCAGGATTTCAAAGCACCCGAGAGTGCTCCCGCCCAGCCCCAATACACACTATCCTGTCTGGGGAGGTGGTCACACCTCCCTGGGACAGGAAACCTATTGTCCAGGCCTCCCTGCCGGAGTTTCGGTTAGCAGCAGGAGGCCAGACTCGTGTCTGTGGCAGCGGCATCCATTTTGTGATGCCAGGGCTCTGGAAAGTTAGTACCGGGTATACCGGTGTGTACATGTCTTTCCTCTAGAAGGGTGGAATGCTACCCCGCCGCCAGAACTGGCGGGGGTAGTATTCCAAGATGTTTGACACCAAACACGACATGTTTCCGTGCAGCCATCCCAAAGTTACCATTTAACGCGAGGTTATAATGCGCTCAAGAGTATATGGTCAGGCTGCACTACAAACAGCATCAGAGAAGGGTCTCCGAGACGCTGCAGAGGGGCCCAGCTCATGCAGGGGCACCCTCTCACATAGGAACCACGCACTCTGCCTTCAGGATTGATAAGGCCTGCCATAGGAGTGACTTATAGGTTTATATGTGTGTATGTATGTAGTGATATAGGTAGCCTATATCACAGTAAGGAGTGCATGCACCACCTTGCCAGGCTGCAGTAGCAGACCTGTGGTGTCAGTTTGGATGGCCTTCCAGGGGTGGCACAATACATGCTGCAGCCCCTGGTAGGCCTCCTGAGGTACCTATGCCCTGGGTACATAGTATACCATATACTAGGGACTTATAAGGGCACTCAGATTCCAATCAGAGATGTGCCTAAGGCACATGGAAACCATTTTAAAGAGGAAGCAGCTAGGCTGGGGTTCTGATTAGCAGGGCCCCAGCCAGACTAAGGTCGAAAAACAGTGAAGCATCAGCAAAAAGTGGGGGTACCCATGTGAAGCAGATCCTACTCTCCTACACAATGAAGATGCAAAAAAGGGGAACAGGGGTGGAGGAAGTGGAAAGAGGGGTGCAGAAGGAAGCAAGAGAGGTGTAGAAAGAAGCAAGAGAAGTGCAGAAAGAAGCAACAGAGGTGCAAAAAGAGACAAGAGGGGTGCAAAAAGAGGGAATAGGGGTGCAGAAAAAGGCATGAGGGGTGCAGAAAGAAGCAAGAGATGTGCAGAAAGAAACAAAAGAAGTGGAGAAAGAAGGAACAGAGGTGCAGAAAGAGGTAAGAGGGGTGCAGAAAGAGGCAAGAGCAGTGCAGAAAGAGCCAAGAGACGTGCAGGAAAAGGAAAGAAGGGTGCAGAAAGAGGCATGAGGGGTGCAGAAAGAAGCAAGAGAGGTGTAGAAAGAAGCAAGAGAAGTGCAAAAGAAGCAACAGAGGTGCAGAAAGAGGCAAGAGGGGTGCAGAAAGAAGCAAGAGAAGTGCAGAAGGAAGCAACAGAGGTGCAGAAAGAGGCAAGAGGGGTGCAAAAAGAGGGAAGAGGGTGCAGAAAGAGGCACGAGGAGTGCAGAAAGAAGCAAGAGACGTGCAGGTAAAGGAAAGAAGAGTGCAGAAAGAGGCACGAGGGGTGCAGAAAGAGCCAAGAGACGTGCAGGAAAAGGAAAGAAGGGTGCAGAAAGAGGCACGAGGGGTGCAGAAAGAAGCAAGAGAGGTGTAGAAAGAAGCAAGAGAAGTGCAGAAAGAAGCAACAGAGGTGCTGAAAGAGGTAAGAGGGTACACAAAGAGGGAAGAGGGGCAGAAAGAAACAAAAGAAGTACAGAAAGAAGGAACAGAGGTGCAGAAAGAGGCAACAGGGGTGAAGAAAGAGGGAAGAGGGATGGAGAAAGAGGCAAGGGGGTTCAGAAAGAAGCAAGAGAGATGCAGAAAGAACAAAAGAAATACAGAAAGAAGGAACAGAGGTGCAGAAAGAGGCAAGAGGGGTGCAGAAAGAAACAAAAGAAGTGCCAAAAGAAGCAACAGGGGTGCAGAAAGAGGCAAGAGGACTATAGATAGAGGCACGAGGGGTGAAGAAAGAAGCAACGGAGATGCAAAAAAGGGGAACAGGGGTGGAGGAAGTGGCAAGAGAAGTGCAGAAGGAAGCAAGAGAGGTGTAGAAAGAAGCAAGAGAAGTGCAGAAAGAAGCAACAGAGGTGCAAAAAGAGGCAAGAGACGTGCAGGAAAATGAAAGAAGGGTGCAGAAAGAGGCACGAGGGGTGCAGAAAGAAGCAAGAGAGGTGTAGAAAGAAACAAGAGAAGTGCAGAAAGAAGCAACAGAGGTGCAGAAAGAAGCAAGAGAAGTGCAGAAAGAAGCAACAGAGGTGCAGAAAGAGGCAAGAGGGGTGCAGAAAGAAGCAAGAGAAGTGCAGAAGGAAGCAACAGAGGTGCAGAAAGAGGCAAGAGGGGTGCAAAAAGAGGGAAGAGGGTGCAGAAAGAGGGACGAGGAGTGCAGAAAGAAGCAAGAGACGTGCAGGAAAAGGAAAGAAGAGTGCAGAAAGAGGCATGAGGAGCGCAGAAAGAGCCAAGAGAAGTGCAGGAAAAGGAAAGAATGGTGCAGAAAGAGGCAGGAGGGGTGCAGAAAGAAGCAAGAGAGGTGTAGAAAGAAGCAAGAGAAGTGCAGAAAGAAGCAACAGAGGTGCAAAAAGAGGCAAGAGGGGTGCAAAAAGAGGGAATAGGGGTGCAGAAAAAGGCATGAGGGGTGCAGAAAGAAGCAAGAGATGTGCAGAAAGAAACAAAGAAGTAGAGAAAGAAGGAACAGAGGTTGCAGAAAGAGGTAAGAGGGGTGCAGAAAGAAGCAAGAGCAGTGCAGAAAGAACCAAGAGGCGTGCAGGAAAAGGAAAGAAGAGTGCAGAAAGAGGCACGAGGGTGCAGAAAGAAGCAAGAGAGGTGTAGAAAGAAGCAAGAGAAGTGCAGAAAGAAGCAACAGAGAGTGCAGAAAGAGGCAAGAGGGATGCAGAAAGAAGCAAGAGAAGTGCAGAAGGAAGCAAGCAGAGGTGCAGAAAGAGGAAAGAGGTGCAAGAAAGAGGGAAGAGGGTGCAGAAAGAGGCACGAGGAGTGCAGAAAGAAGCAAGAGACGTGCAGGAAAAGGAATGAAGAGTGCAGAAAGAGGCACAAGGGGTGCAGAAAGAGCCAAGAGACGTGCAGAAAAAGGAAAGAAGGGTGCAGAAAGAGGCACGAGGGGTGCAGAAAGAAGCAAGAGAGGTGTAGAAAGAGGCAAGAGAAGTGCAGAAAGAAGCAACAGAGGTGCAGAAAGAGGCAAGAGGGGGGCAGAAAGAAGCAAGAGAAGTGCAGAAGGAAGCAATAGAGGTGCAGAAAGAGGCAAGAGGGTACAAAAAGAGGGAAGAGGGTACAGAAAGGGGCACACAGAGTGCAGAAAGAAGCAAGAGATGTACAGAAAGAAACAAAAGAAGTGCAGGAAGAAGGAACAGAGGTGCAGAAAGAGGCAACAGGGGTGAAGAAAGAGGGAAGAGGGATGGAGAAAGAGGCAAGGGGGTTCAGAAAGAAGCAAGAGAGATGCAGAAAGAACAAAAGAAATGCAGAAAGAAGGAACAGAGGTGCAGAAAGAGGCAAGAGGGGTGCAGAAAGAAACAAAAGAAGTGCCAAAAGATGCAACAGAGGTGCAGAAAGAGGCAAGAGGACTGTAGAAAGAGGCACAAGGGGTGCAGAAAGAAGCAACGGAGATGCAAAAAAGGGGAACAGGGGTGGAGGAAGTGGCAAGAGGGGTGCAGAAGGAAGCAAGAGAGGTGTAGAAAGAAGCAAGAGAAGTGCAGAAAGAAGCAACAGAGGTGCAAAAAGAGGCAAGAGGGGTGCAAAAAGAGGGAATAGGGGTGCAGAAAAAGGCATGAGGGGTGCAGAAAGAAGCAAGAGATGTGCAGAAAGAAACAAAAGAAGTAGAGAAAGAAGGAACAGAGGTGCAGAAAGAGGTAAGAGGGGTGCAGAAAGAGGCAAGAGCAGTGCAGAAAGAGCCAAGAGACGTGCAGGAAAAGGAAAGAAGGGTGCAGAAAGAGGCACGAGGGGTGCAGAAAGAAGCAAGAGAGGTGTAGAAAGAAGCAAGAGAAGTGCAGAAAGAAGCAACAGAGGTGCAGAAAGAGCCAAGCGGGGTGCAGAAAGAAGCAAGAGAAGTGCAGAAGGAAGCAACAGAGGTGCAGAAAGAGGCAAGAGGGGTGCAAAAAGAGGGAAGAGGGTGCAGAAAGAGGGACGAGGAGTGCAGAAAGAAGCAAGGAACGTGCAGGAAAAGGAAAGAAGAGTGCAGAAAGAGGCACGAGGGGTGCAGAAAGAGCCAAGAGACGTGCAGGAAAAGGAAAGAAGGGTGCAAAAGAGGCACGAGGGGTGCAGAAAGAAGCAAGAGAGGTGTAGAAAGAAGGAAGAGAAGTGCAGAAAGAAGCAACAGAGGTGCAGAAAGAGGCAAGAGGGGGCAGAAAGAAGGAAGAGAAGTGCAGAAGGAAGCAACAGAGGTGCAGAAAGAGGCAAGAGGGTGCAAAAAGAGGGAAGAGGGTGCAGAAAGAGGCACAAGGAGTACAGAAAGAAGCAAGAGATGTACAGAAAGAAACAAAAGAAGTGCAGAAAGAAGGAACAGAGGTGCAGAAAGAGGCAAGAGGGGTGCAAAAAGGGGGAAGAGGGTGCAGAAAGAGGGACGAGGAGTGCAGAAAGAAGCAAGGAACGTGCAGGAAAAGGAAAGAAGAGTGCAGAAAGAGGCACGAGGGGTGCAGAAAGAGCCAAGAGACGTGCAGGAAAAGGAAAGAAGGGTGCAAAAGTGGCACGAGGGGTGCAGAAAGAAGCAAGAGAGGTGTAGAAAGAAGGAAGAGAAGTGCAGAAAGAAGCAACAGAGGTGCAGAAAGAGAGCAAGAGAGGGGCAGAAAGAAGGAAGAGAGAGTGCAGAAGGAAGCAACAGAGGTGCAGAAAGAGGCAAGAGGGTGCAAAGAGGAAGAGGGTGCAGAAAGAGGCACAAAGAGTACAGAAAGAAGCAAGAGATGTTACAGAAAGAAACAAAAGAAGTGCAGAAAGAAGGAACAGAGGTGCAGAAAGAGGCAACAGTGGTGAAGAAAGAGGGAAGAGGGGTGGAGAAAGAGGCAAGGGGGTTCAGAAAGTAGCAAGAGAGATACAGAAAGAAATAAAGAAATGCAGAAAGAAGGAACAGAGGTGCAGAAAGAGGCAAGAGGGGTGCAGAAAGAGGCAAAGGGTGCAGAAAGAAGCGAGAGGTGCAGAAAGAAACAAACGAAGTGCAGAAAGAAGCAACAGAGGTGCAGAAAGAGGCAAGAGAGAGTGCAGAAAGAGGAAATGAGGGATACAGAAAGAGGCACAAAGGGTGCAGAAAGAGGCAATAGAGTTGCAGAAACAGGCTAAAGAGGTGCAGAAAGAAGTAAGAGCAGTGCAGAAAGAGAGCAAGTGGGGTGAAGAAAGAATCAAGTGAGTTGTAGAAAGAAGCAAGAGAAGTGCAGAAAGAAACAACAAAGGTGCAAAAAGAAGCAAGAGCAGTGAAGAAAGAACCAACAGAGGTGCAGAAAGAGGCAAGAGGGGAGTAGAAAGAGGCAACACAAGTGCAGAAAGAAGCAAAAGATGTGCAGAAAGAGGTAAGAGGGATACAAAAAGAGGCAAGAGCAGTGCAGAAGGAGCCAAAATACGTACTGGAAAAGGAAAGAAGGGTGTAGAAAGAGGCATGAGGGGTGCAGAAAGAAGCAACAGAGGTTCAGAAAGAGGCAAGAGGGGTGCAGAAAGAAGCAAGAGAAGTGCAGAAGGAAGCAACAGAGGTGCAGAAAAAGGAAAGAGGGGTGCAAAAAGAGGGAAGAGGGTGCAGAAAGAGGCACGAGGAGTGCAGAAAGAAGCAAAAGACGTGCAGGAAAAGGAAAGAAGAGTGCAGAAAGAGGCACAAGGGGTGCAGAAAGAGCCAAGAGACGTGCAGGAAAAGGAAAGAAGGGTGCAGAAAGAGGCACGAGGGGTGCAGAAAGAAGCAAGAGAGGTGTAGAAAGAAGCAAGAGAAGTGCAGAAAGAAGCAACAGAGGTGCAGAAAGAGACAAGAGGGGGGCAGAAAGAAGCAAGATAAGTGCAGAAGGAAGCAACAGAGGTGCAGAAAGAGGCAAGAGGGTACAAAAAGAGGGAAGAGGGTACAGAAAGAGGCACAAGGAGTGCAGAAAGAAGCAAGAGATGTACAGAAAGAAACAAAAGAAGTGCAGGAAGAAGGAACAGAGGTGCAGAAAGAGGCAACAGGGGTGAAGAAAGAGGGAAGAGGGATGGAGAAAGAACAAAAGAAATGCAGAAAGAAGGAACAGAGGTGCAGAAAGAGGCACAAGGGGTGCAGAAAGAAGCAACGGAGATGCAAAAAAGGGGAACAGGGGTGGAGGAAGTGGCAAGAGGGGTGCAGAAGGAAGCAAGAGAGGTGTAGAAAGAAGCAAGAGAAGTGCAGAAAGAAGCAACAGAGGTGCAAAAAGAGGCAAGAGGGGTGCAAAAAGAGGGAATAGGGGTGCAGAAAAAGGCATGAGGGGTGCAGAAAGAAGCAAGAGATGTGCAGAAAGAAACAAAAGAAGTGGAGAAAGAAGGAACAGAGGTGCAGAAAGAGGTAAGAGGGGTGCAGAAAGAGGCAAGAGCAGTGCAGAAAGAGCCAAGAGATGTGCAGGAAAAGGAAAGAAGGGTGCAGAAAGAGGCACGAGGGGTGCAGAAAGAAGCAAGAGAGGTGTAGAAAGAAGGAAGAGAAGTGCAGAAAGAAGCAACAGAGGTGCAGAAAGAGGCAAGCGGGGTGCAGAAAGAAGCAAGAGAAGTGCAGAAGGAAGCAACAGAGGTGCAGAAAGAGGCAAGAGGGGTGCAAAAAGGGGGAAGAGGGTGCAGAAAGAGGGACGAGGAGTGCAGAAAGAAGCAAGGAACGTGCAGGAAAAGGAAAGAAGAGTGCAGAAAGAGGCACGAGGGGTGCAGAAAGAGCCAAGAGACGTGCAGGAAAAGGAAAGAAGAGTGCATAAAGAGGCACGAGGGGTGCAGAAAGAAGCAAGAGAGGTGTAGAAAGAAGGAAGAGAAGTGCAGAAAGAAGCAACAGAGGTGGAGAAAGAGGCAAGAGGGGGCAGAAAGAAGCAAGAGAAGTGCAGAAGGAAGCAACAGAGGTGCAGAAAGAGGCAAGAGGGCGCAAAAAGAGGGAAGAGGGTGCAGAAAGAGGCACAAGGAGTGCAGAAAGAAGCAAGAGATGTACAGAAAGAAACAAAGAAGTGCAGAAAGAAGGAACAGAGAGTGCAGAAAGAGGCAACAGGGGTGAAGAAAAGAGGGAAGAGGAGTGGAGAAAGAGGCAGGGGTTCAGAAAGTAGCAAGAGAGATACAGAAAGAAATAAAAGAAATGCAGAAAGAAGGAACAGAGGAGTGCAGAAAGAGGCAAGAGGGGTGCAGAAAGAGGCAAAGGGTGCAGAAAGAAGTGAGAGGTGCAGAAAGAAACAAAGAAGTGCAGAAAGAAGGAACAGAGGTGCAGACAGAGGCAAGAGGAGTGCAGAAAGAAACAAAGCGAAGTGCAGAAAGAAGCAACAGAGGTGCAGAAAGAGGTAAGAGGAGTGCAGAAAGAGAAATGAGGGGTACAGAAAGAGGCACAAAGGGTGCAGAAAGAGGCAATAGAGTTGCAGAAACAGGCTAAAGAGGTGCAGAAAGAAGCAAGAGCAGTGCAGAAAGAGGCAAGTGGGGTGAAGAAAGAATCAAGTGAGTTGTAGAAAGAAGCAAGAGAAGTGCAGAAAGAAACAACAAAGGTGCAAAAAGAAGCAAGAGCAGTGCAGAAAGAACCAACAGAGGTGCAGAAAGAGGCAAGAGGGGTGTAGAAAGAGGCAACACAAGTGCAGAAAGAAGCAAAAGATGTGCAGAAAGAGGTAAGAGGGGTACAAAAAGAGTCAAGAGCAGTGCAGAAGGAGCCAAAAGACGTACTGGAAAAGGAAAGAAGGGTGCAGAAAGAGGCATGAGGGGTGCAGAAAGAAGCAAGAGAGATGTAGAAAGAAGCAAGAGAAGTGCAGAAAGAAGCAACTGAGGTTCAGAAAAAGGCAAGAGGGGTGCAGAAAGAAGCAAGCGAAGTGCAGAAGGAAGCAACAAAGGTGCAGAAAGAGGCAAGAGGGGTTCAAAAAGGGGGAGAGGGTGCGGAGAGAGGCATGAGGGGTGCAGACAGGAGCAAAAGATATACAGATCGAAATAAAAGTACCGCAGAAAGAAGGAACAGAGGTGCAGAAAAAGGCAACGGGGTAAAGAAAGAGGGAATAGGAGTGGAGAAAGAGGCAAGGGGTGCGGAAAGAAGCAAGAGAGATGCTGAAAGAAACAAATGAAGTGCAGAAAGAAGGAACAGAGAGGTGCAGAAAGAGGCAAGAGGAGGTGCTAGAAAGAGGCAGAGGGTGCAGAGAAGATGCGAGACGTGCAGAAAGAAACAAAAGAAGTGCAGAAAGAAGGAACAGAGGTGCAGAAAGAGGCAAGAGGGGTGCAGAAAGAAACAAAAGAAGTGCAGAAAGAAGCAGCAGAGGTGCAGAAAGAGGGATGAGGGATGGAGAAAGAGGCAAGAGAAGTGCAGAAAGAAGCAACAGAGATGCAAAAAGGGGGAACAGGGATAGAGAAATTGGCAAGAGAAACAAAAGAAGTGCAGAAAGAAGGAACAGAGGTGCAGAAAGAGGCAAGAGGGGTGCAGAAAGAAACAAACGAAGTGCAGAAAGAAGCAACAGAGGTGCAGAAAGAGGCAAGAGGAGTGCAGAAAGAGAAATGAGGGGTACAGAAAGAGGCACAAAGGGTGCAGAAAGAGGCAATAGAGTTGCAGAAACAGGCTAAAGAGGTGCAGAAGAGAAGCAAGAGCAGTGCAGAAAGAGGCAAGTGGAGGTGAAGAAAGAATCAAGTGAGTTGTAGAAAGAAGCAAGAGAAGTGCAAGAAAGAAACAACAAAGGTGCAAAAAGAAGCAAGAGCAGTGCAGAAAGAACCAACAGAGGTGCAGAAAGAGGCAAGAGGGGTGTAGAAAGAGGCAACACGAAGTGCAGAAAGAAGCAAAAGATGTGCAGAAAGAGGTAAGAGGGGTACAAAAGGAGTCAAGAGCAGTGCAGAAGGAGCCAAAGACGTACTGGAAAAGGAAAGAAGGTGCAGAAAGAGGCATGAGGGTGCAGAAAGAAGCAAGAGAGATGTAGAAAGAAGCAAGAGAAGTGCAGAAAGAGCAACAGAGGTTCAGAAAAAGGCAAGAGAGGTGCAGAAAGAAGCAAGCGAAGTGCAGAAGGAAGCAACAAAGGTGCAGAAAGAGGCAAGAGGGGTTCAAAAGAGGGAGAGAGGTGCAGAGAGAGGCATGAGGGGTGCAGACAGAAGCAAGAGATATGCAGATCGAAATAAAAGTACCCGCAGAAAGAAGGAACAGAGGTGCAGAAAAAGGCAACGAAGGTGCAGAAAGAGGGAATAGGAGTGGAGAAAGAGGCAAGAGGTGCAGGAGAAGAAGCAAGAGATGCTGAGAAGAAACAAATGAAGTGCAGTAAGAAGGAACAGAGGTGCAGAAAGAGGCAAGAGGGGTACAGAAAGAGGCAAAGGGGTGCAGAAAGATGCGAGGCGTGCAGAAAGAAACAAAGAAGTGCAGAAAGAAGGAACAGAGGTGCAGAAAGAGGCAAGAGGGTGCAGAAAGAAACAAAGAAGTGCAGAAAGAAGCAGCAGAGGTGCAGAAAGAGGGATGAGGGATGGAGAAAGAGGCAAGAGAAGTGCAGAAAGAAGCAACAGAGATGCAAAAAGGGGGAACAGGGATAGAGAAATTGGCAAGAGGGTTGAAGAAGGAAGCAAGAGAGGTACAGAAAGAAACAAAAGAAGTGCAGAAAGAAGGAACAGTGGTGCAGAAAGAGGCAACAGGGGTGAAGGAAGATGGAAGAGGGGTGGAGAAAGAGGCAAGGGGGTGCAGAAAGAATCAAGAGAGATGCAGAAAGAAACAAAAGAAGTGCAGGAAGAAGGAACCGAGGTGCAAAAAGAAGCAAGAGCAGTGCAGAAAGAACCAACAGAGGTGCAGAAAGAGGCAAGAGAGGTGCAGAAAGAGGCAACAGAAGTGCAGAAAGAAGCAAAAGAGTGCGGAAAGAGGTAAGAGGGGGTGTAGAAAGAGGCAAGAGCAGTGCAGAAAGAAACAAAACGTGCAGAGAAAAGGAAAGAAGGGTGCAGAAAGAGGCACGAGGGTGCAGAAAAGCAAGAGAGATGTAGAAGAAGCAAGAGAAGAGTAGAAAGAAGCAACAGAGGTGCAGAAAAAGGCAAGAGGAGTACTGAAAGAATTAGAGAAGATGCAGAAGAAGCAACAGAGAGTACAGAAAGAGGCAAGAGGGTTGAAAAAGGGGCAAGAGGGGTGCAGAAAGAGGCACGATAGGTGCAGAAAGAAGCAAAAGAGATGTACAGAGAAAGAAACAAAAGAAGTGTAGAAAGAAGGAACGGAGGTGCAGAAAGAGGCAACAGGGGTGAAGAAAGAGGGAATGGGGTGGAGAAAGAGGCAAGGGGTTGCAGAAAGAAGCACAGAGAGATGCTGAAAGAAACAAATGAAGTGCAGAAAGAAGGAACAGAGGTGCAGAAAAGAGGCAAGAGGGTGCAGAAAAGAGGCAAAGAGGAGTGCAGAAAGATGCGAGACGTGGAGAAAGAAGCAAAAGAAGTGCAGAAAGAAGGAACAGATGTGCAGAAAGAGACAAGAGGGGTCAGAAAAGAACAAAAAGTGGCAGAAAGAAGCAACAGAGGTTGCAGATAGAGGCAAGAGGAGTGCAGAAGAGGGATGAGGGGTACAGAAACAGGCACGAAGGGTGCAGAAAGAAGCAAGAGAGATGTTATGTTATGTTAATTTAATTCTGTAAGGCGCAACAGCTACCCAAAAAGGGTTTCGGACCAGCCAGAAGGGAACAGAGCAAGGTGGAGTTTATTGGTTAGAAAGCAGGTTTTAAGAATTACGGAATTTGACATACACAGTTTCAGTGCGAGCGATATGGGAAGAGTTCCATAAGGAGGGGCCCAGACAGGCAAAAGATCGACCGCCCATCCGTGACAATCTGATTCTGGGGACAGAGAATTTCACTTGAGTGGACGGCGGAGGGGACGAGGAGGCACGTAAGGATGAACCAGAGCCTGCAGGTGCTGGGAGCCACTCCAGTTTTGATTGTAAACATATAGCTCAGGGCTTTGAACTTAATTTAGTTCTCCACCCTGAGCCAATGAAGATCACACTGATAGCCAGAGACAGAGGCAACTCTAGGAACCTGGCATATCAATCTGGCGGCGGAGTTCTGTACCACCTGCAACTTACGTGCAGGAGATGCAGTATGAAGCAAGAGAAATGCATAAAAAAGCAACAGAGATACAGAAAGGAGGACGTGGGAGTAGAGAAAAGAGGAAGAGGGGTGCAGAAAGAAGCACAAGGGTTGCAGAAGTAGGGACAGGAGGTGCAGAAAGAAGCAAGAAAAAGTGCAGAAAGAAGCAACAGAGGTGCCGAAGAGGGATGAGTGAATGTAGAAAGAGGCAAGAGAGTGCAGAAAGAAGCAACAGGAGATGCAAAAAGGAGGAACAGGGATAAGAAAGTGGCAGAGGGTGCAGAATGGAAGCAAGAGAGGTGCAGAAAGAAACAAAGAAGTGCAGACAGAAGGAACAGAGGTGCAGAAAGAGGCAACAGGGGTTCAGAAAGAGGGATGAGGGTTGCAGAAAGAAGCACAAGTGGTGCAGAAAGAGCAAGAGAGGTGCAGAAAGAAGGAACAAAAGTGCAGAAAGAGTCAAGAGGGGTGCAGAAAGAGGGAAGAGGGGTGTGAAAGAGGCACGAGGTGTGCAGAAAGAAGTAAGAGGTGTGCAGAAAGAAGCAAGAGAGTTGTAGAAAGAAGCAAGAAAAGTGCAGAAAGAATCAACAGAGGTGCAGAAAGAGGGATGAGGGATGGAGAAAGTGGCAAGAGAAGTGCAGATAGAAGCAACAGGGATGTAGGAAGGGAGAACAGGGGTGGAGAAAGTGGCAACAGAGGTGCAGAAGGAAGCAAGAGAGGTGCAGAAAGAAACAAAAGAAGTGCAGAAAGAAGGAACAGAGGTGCAGAAAGAGACAACTGGGGTGCAGAAAGAGGGATGAGGGATTCAGAAAGAAACAAGAGAGGTACAGAAAGAAACAAAAGAAGTGCAGAAAGAAGGGCCAAAGGTGCAGAAAGAGGCAAGAGGAGTGCAGAAAGAGGAAGAGGTGAGGAAAGAGGCACGAGTGTGTACAGAAAGAAGCAAGAGGCGTGCAAAAAGAAGCAAGAGGAGTTGCGAAAGAAGCACAAAGGTGCAGAAACAAGGAAAAGAGGTGCAGAAAGAGCAAAGAGGGTGCAGAAAGAGGAAGAGGAGTGCAGAAAAGAGGCACTAAGGGTTGCAGAAGGAAGGGACAAGAGGAGCAGAAAGAATCAAGAAAAGTGAAGAAGAAGCAACAGAGGTGCAGAAGAGGGATGAGGGATGGAGAGAGAGGCACAGAGGGTGCAGAAGAAGCAACGGAGGTGCAAAAAGTGGGAAGAAGGGTGGAGGAAGTGGCAAGAGGGATCAGAAGGAAGCAAAGGTGCAGAAAGAAGCAAAGGGTGCAGAAAGAAGCAACAGAGGTGCAGAAAGAAGGAACAGAGGTGCAGAAAGATGCAAGAGGGTGCAGAAAGAAACAAAAAGAAGGTAACGAAAGAAGCAGAGGTGCAGGAAGAGGCAAGAGGACTGTAGAAAGAGGCACGAGGGGTGCAGAAAGAAGCATGACGGAGGATGCAAAAGCAACAGGAGTGAAGCAAGGAGCAAGAAGAGGTGCAGAAGGAAGCAGAGGTGGTAGAAAGAAGCAAGAGGAGTGCAGAAAGAAGCAACAGAGGTGCAAAAAGAGAGAGGCAAGAGGGTGCAAAAAGAGGGAATAGGGGTGCAGAAAAAGGCAAGAGGGATGCAGAAAGAAGCAAGAGAAGTGCAGAAGGAAGCAACAAAGGTGCAGAAAGAGGCATGAGGGGTTCAAAAAGGGGGAAGAGGGTGCAGAAAGAGGCACGAGGGGTGCATAAAGGAGCAAAAGATGTGCAGAAAGAAACAAATAAGTGCAGAAAGAAGGAACAGAGGTGCAGAAAGAGGCAACAGGGGTGAATAAAGAGGGAATAGGGGTGGAGAAAGAGGCAAGGGGGTGCAGAAAGAAGCAAGAGAGATGCTGAAAGAAACAAATGAAGTGCATAAAGAAGGAACAGGAGGTGCAGAAAGAGGCAAGAGGGGTACAGAAAGAGGCAAAAGGGGTGCAGAAAGATGTGAGACGTGCAGAAAGAAACAAAAGTAGTGCAGAAAGAAGCAGCAGAGGGTGCAAAAAGAGGATGAGGGATGGAGAAAGAGGCAAGAGAAGTGCAGAAAGAAGCAATAGAGGATGCAAAAAGAGGGAACAGGGATAGAGAAAGAGTAAAGAGGGTGCAGAAGGAAACAAGAAAGTACGAGAAAGAAACAAAGAAGTGCAGAAAGAAGGAACAGAGGTGCAGAAAGAGACAACAGGGGTGCAGAAAGAGTATTGAGGGGTGCAGAAAGAAGCACAAGTAGTTGCAGAAAGAAGCAAGAGAGGTGCAGAAAGAAGAAACGAAGGTGCAGAAAAGAGGCAAGAGAGAGGTGCAGAAAGAGGCAAGAGGGTGCAGAAAGAGGGAAGAGGGGTGTGAAAGAGCATAGAGGTGTGCAGAAAGAAGCAAGAGGTGTGCAGAGAAGAAACAGAGAGGTTGTAGAAAGAAGCAAGAGAGGTGCAGAAAGAAGCAACAAAGGTGCAGAAAAGAGGGATGAGGGATGGAGAAAGAGGCAAGAGGAGTGCAGAAAGAAGCAACAGGGATGTAAAAAGGGAGAACAGGGGTGGAGAAAGTGGCAAGAGGGTGCAGAAGGAAGCAAGAGAGGTGCAGAAAGAGAGCAAGAGAAGTGCAGAAAGAAGGAACAGAGAGTGCAGAAAGAGCAACAGGGGTGCAGAAAGAGGGATGGAGGATTCAGAAAGAAACAATAGAGAGGTGCAGAAAGAAACAAAAGAAGTGCAGAAAGAAGGAACAAGGTGCAGAAAGAGGCAGAGGGGTGCAGAAACAGGGAAGAGGGGTGTAAAAGAGGCACGAGGGTGCAGAAGAAGCAAGAGGCGTGCAGAAAGAAGCAAGAGGCTGCAGAAAGAAACAAAAGAAGTGCAGAAAGAAGGAACATAGGTGCAGAAAGAGACTGAGGGGTGCAGAGAAGGAAGAGGGTGCAGTAAGAGGTACAAGGGTTGCAGAAGGAAGGGACAACGGTGCAGAAAGAAGCAAGAAAAGTGCAGAAAGAAGCAACAGAGGTTACAGAAAGAGGGATGAGGGATGGAGAAAGAGGCAAGAGAAGTGCAGAAAGAAGCAACGGAGATGCAAAAAGGGGGAACAGGGGTGGAGGAAGTGGCAAGAGGGGTGCAGAAGGAAGCAAGAGAGGTGTAGAAAGAAGCAAGAGGAGTGCAGAAAGAAGCAACAGAGGTGCAGAAAGAGGCAAGAGGGGTGCAAAAAGAGGGAAGAGGGTGCAGAAAGACGCACGAGGTGTGCAGAAAGAAGCAAGAGATGTACAGAAAGAAACAAAAGAAGTGCAGAAAGAGGCAACAGGGATGAAGAAAGAGGGAAGAGGGGTGCAGAAAGAAGCAAGAGCTAAGGAAAGAAAAAAAAGAAGTTCAGAAAGAAGGAACAGAGATGCAGAAAGAGGCAAGAGGGGTGCAGAAAGAAACAAAAGAAGTGCTGATAGAAGCAACAGAGGTGCAGAAAGAGGCAATAGGAGTGCAGAAAGAGGGATGAGGGGTGCAGAAAGAGGCAGAAAGGGTGCAGAAAGAAGCAAAAGAGATGCAGAAAGAAGCAAGAGAAATGCATAAAAAAGCAACAGAGATGCAGAAAGGGGGAAGTGGGGTGGGGAAAGAGGGAAGAGGGGTGCAGAAAGAGGCACAATGTTTGAAGAAAGAAGGGACAGAGGTGCAGAAAGAAGCACGAAAAGTGTAGAAAGAAGCAATAGAGTTGTAGAAACAGGCAAAAGAGGTGCAGAAAGAAGCAAGAGCAGTGCAGAAAGAGGCAAGTGGGGTGCAGAAAGAAGCAAGAGAGGTGTAGAAAGAAGCAAGAGAAGTGCAGAAAGAAACAACAGAGGTGCAAAAAGAAGTAAGAGCAGTTCAGAAAGAACCAACAGAGGTGCAGAAAGAGGCAAGAGAGGTGCAGAAATAGGCAACAGAAGTGCAGAAAGGAGCAAAAGAGGTGCGGAAAGAGGTAAGAGGGGTGCAGAAACAACCAAGAGAAGTGCAGGATAAGGAAAGAAGGGTGCAGAAAGAGGCACGAGGGGTGCAGAAAGAAGCAAGAGAGATGTAGAAAGAAGCAAGAGATGAGTAGAAAGAAGCAACAGAGATGCAGAAAGAGGCAAGAGGGGTACAGAAAGAATTAGAGAAAAGTGCAGAATGAAGCAACAGAGGTGCAGAAAGAGGCAAGAGAGTGGTTGAAAAAGGGGGAAGAGGGTGCAGAAAGAGGCACGAGGGGTGCCGAAAGAAGCAAGATATGTACAGAAAGAAAGAAAAGAAGTGCAGAAAGAAGGAAAAGAGGTGCAGAAAGAGGGAACAGGGGTGAAGAAAGAGGGAATACGGGTGGAGAAAGAGGCAAGGCGTGCAGAAAGAAGCAAGAGAGATGCTGAAAGAAACAAATGAAGTGCAGAAAGAAGGAACACAGGTGCAGAAAGAGGCAAGAGGGGTGCAGAAAGAGGCAAAGGGGGTGCAGAAAGATGTGAGAAGTGCAGAAAGAAACAAAAGAAGTGCAGAAAGAAGCAACAGAGGTGCAGATAGAGGCAAGAGGAGTGCAGAGAGAGGGATGAGGGGTACAGAAACAGGCACGAAGGGTGCAGAAAGAAGCAAGAGAGATGTTATGTTATGTTAATTTAATTTGTAAGGCGCAACAGCTACCCAAAAAGGGTTTCCCGGCGCCAGACAGACAGGAACAGAGCAAGGTGAAGTTTATTGGTTAAAAAGCCAGGTTTTTAAGAATTTACAGAATTTGACATACACAGTTTCAATGCGAAGCGATATGGGAAGAGAGTTCCATAAGGAGGGGCCCAGACAGGCAAAAGATCAACCGCCCATCCGTGACAATCTGATTCTGGGGACAGAGAATTTCACTTGAGTGGACGAGCGGATGGGAAGAGGAGGCACGTAAGGATGAACCAGAGCCTGCAGGTACTGGGGAGCCACTCCAGTTTTGATTTTAAACATATAGCTCAGGGCTTTGAACTTAATTCGGTTCTCCTCCCTGAGCCAATGAAGATCACACAGATAGCCAGACACAGAGGCAACTCTAGGAACCCGGCATATCAATCTGGCGGCGGAGTTCTATACCACCTGCAACTTACCTGCAGGAGATGCAGAATGAAGCAAGAGAAATGCATAAATAAGCAACAGAGATGCAGAAAGGGGGACGTGGGGTGGAGAAAGAGGGAAGAGGGGTGCAGAAAGAGGCACAAGGGTTGCAGAAAGTAGGGACAGAGGTGCAGAAAGAAGCAAGAGAAGTGAAAAAGAAGCAACAGAGGTGCAGAAAGAGGGATGAGGGATGGAGAAAGAGGCAAGAGAAGTGCAGAAAGAAGCAACAGAGATGCAAAAAGGGGGAACAGGGATAGAGAAAGTGACAAGAGGGGTACAGAAGGAAGCAAGAGAGGGGCAGAAAGAAACAAAAGAAGTGCAGAAAGAAGGAACAGAGGTGCAGAAAGAGGCAACAAGGGTGCAGAAAGAGGGATGAGGGGTACAGAAAGAAGCACAAGTGGTGCAGAAAGAAGCAATACAGGTGCAGAAAGAAGGAACAAAGGTGCAGAAAAAGGCAAGAGGGGTGCAGAAAGAGGGATGAGGGGTGCAGAAAGAAGCACAAGTGGTGCAGAAAGAAGCAAGAGAGGTGCAGAAAGAAGGAACAAATGTGCTGAAAGAGGCAAGAGGCGTGCAGAAAGAGGGAAGAGGGGTGTGAAAGAGGCACAAAGTGTGCAGAAAGAAGCAAGAGGTGTACAGAAAGAAGCAAGAGAGTTACAGAAAGAAGCAAGAAAAGTACAGAAAGAAGCAACAGAGGTGCAAATAGAGGGATGAGGGATTGAGAAAGAGGCAAGAGAAGTGCAGAAAGAAGCAACAGGGATGCAAAAAGGGAGAACAGGGGTGGAGGAAGTGGCAAGAGGGGTGCAGAAGGAAGCAAGAGAGGTGCAGAAAGAAACAAAAGAAGTGTAGAAAGAAGGAACAGAGGTGCAGAAAGAGGCAACAGGGGTGCAGAAAGAGGGATGAGGGATTCAGAAAGAAACAAGAGAGGTGCAGAAAGAAACAAAAGAAGTGCAGAAAGAAGGAACAAAGGTGCAGAAAGAGGCAAGAGGGGTGCAGAAACAGGGAAGAGGGGTGTAAAAGAGACACGAGGTGTGCAGAAAGAAGCAAGAGGCGTGCAGAAAGAAGCAAGAGAGCTGCAGAAAGAAACAAAAGAAGTGCAGAAAGAAGGAACATAGGTGCAGAAAGAGGCTTGAGGGGTGGAGAAAGAGGGAAGAGGGGTGCAGAAAGAGGTACAAGGGTTGCAGAAGGAAGGGACAGCGGTGCAGAAAGAAGCAAGAAAAGTGCAGAAAGAAGCAACAGAGGTACAGAAAGAGGGATGAGGGATGGAGAAAGAGGCAAGAGGGGTGCAGAAACAGGGAAGAGGGGTATAAAAGAGGCACGAGGTGTGCAGAAAGAAGCAAGAGGCGTGCAGAAAGAAGCAAGAGAGCTGCAGAAAGAAACAAAAGAAGTGCAGAAAGAAGGAACATAGGTGCAGAAAGAGGCTTGAGGCGTGCAGAAAGAGGGAAGAAGGGTGCAGAAAGAGGTACAAGGGTTGCAGAAGGAAGGGACAGCGGTGCAGAAAGAAGCAAGAAAAGTGCAGAAAGAAGCAACAGAGGTACAGAAAGAGGGATGAGGGATGGAGAAAGAGGCAAGAGAAGTGCAGAAAGAAGCAACAGAGATGCAAAAAGGGGGAACAGGGGTGGAGGAAGTGGCAAGAGGGGTGCAGAAGGAAGCAAGAGAGGTGTAGAAAGAAGCAAGAGGAGTGCAGAAAGAAGCAACAGAGGTGCAGAAAGAGGCAAGAGGGGTGCAAAAAGAGGGAAGAGGGTGCAGAAAGACGCACAAGTTGTGCAGAAAGAAGCAAGAGATGTACAGAAAGAAACAAAAGAAGTGCAGAAAGAAGGAACAGAGGTGCAGAAAGAGGCAACAGGGATGAAGAAAGAGGGAAGAGGGGTGGAGAAAGAGGGAAGGAGGTGCAGAAAGAAGCAAGAGAGATGCAGAAAGAAACAAAAGAAGTGCAGAAAGAAGGAAACGAGGTGCAGAAAGAGGCAAGAGGGGTGCAGAAAGAGACAAAAGGGGTGCAGAAAGAAGCAAGAGCTAAGGAAAGAAAAAAAAGAAGTTCAGAATGAAGGAACAGAGATGCAGAAAGAGGCAAGAGGGGTGCAGAAAGAAACAAAAGAAGTGCTGAAAGAAGCAACAGAGGTGCAGAAAGAGGCAATATGAGTGCAGAAAGAGGGGTGATGGGTGCAGAAAGAGGCAAAAAGGGTGCAGAAAAAAGCAAGAGAGATGCAGAAAGAAGCAAGAGAAATGCATAAAAAAGCAACAGAGATGCAGAAAGGGGGAAGTGGGGTGGGGAAAGAGGGAAGAGGGGTGCAGAAAGAGGCACCAAGTTTGAAGAAAGAAGGGACATAGTTGCAGAAAGAAGCAAGAAAAGTGTAGAAAGAAGCAATAGAGTTGTAGAAACAGGCAAAAGAGGTGCAGAAAGAAGCAAGAGCAGTGCAGAAAGAGGCAAGTGGGGTGCAGAAAGAAGCAAGAGAGGTGTAGAAAGAAGCAAGAGAAGTGCAGAAAGAAACAACAGAGGTGCAAAAAGAAGTAAGAGCAGTGCAGAACGAACCAACAGAGGTGCAGAAAGAGGCAAGAGAGGTGCAGAAATAGGCAACAGAAGTGCAGAAAGGAGCAAAAGAGGTGCGGAAAGAGGTAAGAGGGGTGCAGAAAGAACCAAGAGAAGTGCAGGATAAGGAAAGAAGGGTGCAGAAAGAGGCACGAGGGGTGCAGAAAAAAGCAAGAGAGATGTAGAAAGAAGCAAGAGAAGAGTAGAAAGAAGCAACAGAGGTTCAGAAAGAGGCAAGAGGGGTACAGAAAGAATTAGAGAAAAGTGCAGAAGGAAGCAACAGAGGTGCAGAAAGAGGCAAGAGGGGTTGAAAAAGGGGGAAGAGGGTGCAGAAAGAGGCACGAGGGGTGCCGAAAGAAGCAAGTTATGTACAGAAAGAAAGAAGAGAAGTGCAGAAAGAAGGAAAAGAGGTGCAGAAAGAGGGAACAGGGGTGAAGAAAGAGGGAATAGGGGTGGAGAAAGAGGCAAGGGGTGCAGAAAGATGTGAGAAGTGCAGAAAGAAACAAAAGAAGTGCAGAAATAAGCAACAGAGGTGTAGATATTGGCAACAGGCGTACAGAAAGAGGGATGAGGGGTGCAGAAACAGGCACGAAGGGTGCAGAAAGAAGCAAGAGAGATGTTATGTTATGTTAATTTAATTTGTAAGGCGCAACAGCTACCCAAAAAGGGTTTCCCGGCACCAGACAGAAGGGAACAGAGCAAGGTGAAGTTTATTGGTTAAAAAGCCAGGTTTTTAAGAATTTTCAGAATTTGACATACACAGTTTCAATGCGAAGCGATATGGGAAGAGAGTTCCATAAGGAGGGGGCCCAGACAGGCAAAAGATCAACCGCCCATCCGTGACAATCTGATTCTGGGGACAGAGAATTTCACTTGAGTGGACGAGCGGATGGGAAGAGGAGGCACGTAAGGATGAACCAGAGCCTGCAGGTACTGGGGAGCCACTCCAGTTTTGATTTTAAACATATAGCTCAGGGCTTTGAACTTAATTCGGTTCTCCTCCCTGAGCCAATGAAGATCACACAGATAGCCAGAGACAGAGGCAACTCTAGGAACCTGGCATATCAATCTGGCGGCGGAGTTCTATACCACCTGCAACTTACCTGCAGGAGATGCAGAATGAAGCAAGAGAAATGCATAAATAAGCAACAGAGATGCAGAAAGGGGGACGTGGGGTGGAGAAAGAGGGAAGAGGGGTGCAGAAAGAGGCACAAGGGTTGCAGAAAGTAGGGACAGAGGTGCAGAAAGAAGCAACAGAGGTGCAGAAAGAGGGATGAGGGATGGAGAAAGAGGCAAGAGAAGTGCAGAAAGAAGCAACAGAGATGCAAAAAGGGGGAACAGGGATAGAGAAAGTGGCAAGAGGAGTGCAGAAGGAAGCAAGAGAGGTGCAGAAAGAAACAAAAGAAGTGCAGAAAGAAGGACTAGAGGTGCAGAAAGAGGGATGAGGGTTGCAGAAAGAAGCACAAGTGGTGCCGAAGGAGCAAGAGAGGTGCAGAAAGAAGGAACAAAAGTGCAGAAAGAGGCAAGAGGGGTGCAGAAAGAGGGAAGAGGGGTGTGAAAGAGGCACGAGGTGTGCAGAAAGAAGCAAGAGGTGTGTAGAAAGAAGCAAGAGAGTTGTAGAAAGAAGCAAGAAAAGTGCAGAAAGAAGCACCAGAGGTGCAGAAAGAGGGATGAGGGATGGAGAAAGTGGCAAGAGATGTGCAGAAAGAAGCAACAGGGATGTAAGAAGGGAGAACCTGGGGTGGAGAAAGTGGCAAGAGACTTGCAGAAGGAAGCAAGAGAGGTGCAGAAAGAAACAAAAGAAGTGCAGAAAGAAGGAACAGAGGTGCAGAAAGAGGGATGAGGGATTCAGAAAGAAACAAGAGAGGAGCAGAAAGAAACAAAAGAAGTGCAGAAAGAAGGGACAAAGGTACAGAAAGACGTGAGAGGGGTGCAGAAAGAGGGAAGAGGGGTGTGAAAGAGGCACGAGGTGTACAGAAAGAAGCAAGAGGCGTGCAGAAAGAAGCAAGAGAGTTGCAAAAAGTAACAAAAGAAGTGCAGAAAGAAGGAACAGAGGTGCAGAAAGAGGCAAAAGGGATGCAGAAAGAGGGAAGAGGGTTGCAGGAAGAGGCACAATGGTTGCAGAAAGAAGGGACAGAGGTGCAGAAAGATTCAAGAAAAGTGCAGGAAGAAGCAACAGAGGTGCAAAAAGAGGGATGAGGGATGGAGAAAGAGGCACGAGAAGTGCAGAAAGAAGCAACGGAGATGCAAAAAGGGGGAAGAGGGGTCTATGAAGTGGCAAGAGGGGTGCAGAAGGAAGCAAGAAAGGTGTAGAAAGTAGCAAGAGGAGTGCAGAAAGAAGGAACAGAGGGGTGCAGAAAGAGGCAAAAGGGGTGCAGAAAGAAGCAAGAGGTGCAGCAAGAAACAGAAGAAGTGCAGAAAGACGGAACAGAGGTGCAGAAAGATGCAAGAGGGGTGCAGAAAGAAACAAAAGAAGTGCCGAAAGAAGCAACAGAGGTGCAGAAAGAGACAAGAGGACTGTAGAAAGAGGCACGAGGGGTGCAGAAAGAAGCAACGGAGATGCAAAAAGGGGGAACAGGGGTGAAGCAAGGGGCAAGAAGGGTGCAGAAGGAAGCAAGAGAGGTGTAGAAAGAAGCAAGAGGAGTGCAGAAAGAAGCAACAGAGGTGCAAAAAGAGGCAAGAGGGGCGCAATAAGAGGGAATAGGGGTGCAGAAAAAGGCATGAGGGGTGCAGAAAGAAGCAAGAGATGTGCAGAAAGAAACAAAAGAAGTGCAGAAAGAAGGAAACGAGGTGCAGAAAGAGGCAAGAGGGGTGCAGAAAGAGTGCAAAGGGGTGCAGAAAGAAGCAAGAGCTAAGGAAAGAAAAAAAAGAAGTTCAGAATGAAGGAACAGAGATGCAGAAAGAGGCAAGAGGGGTGCAGAAAGAAACAAAAGAAGTGCTGAAAGAAGCAACAGAGGTGCAGAAAGAGGCAATATGAGTGCAGAAAGAGGGGTGATGGGTGCAGAAAGAGGCACAAAGGGTGCAGAAAAAAGCAATAGAGATGCAGAAAGAAGCAAGAGAAATGCAGAAAAAAAGCAACAGAGATGCAGAAAGGGGGAAGTGGTTTGGGGAAAGAGGGAAGAGGGGTGCAGAAAGAGGCACCAGGTTTGAAGAAAGAAGGGACAGAGGTGCAGAAAGAAGCAAGAAAAGTGTAGAAAGAAGCAATAGAGTTGTAGAAACAGGCAAAGAGGTGCAGAAAGAAGCAAGAGCAGTGCAGAAAGAGGCAAAGTGGGGTGCAGAAAGAAGCAAGAGAGGTGTAGAAAGAAGCAAGAGAAGTGCAGAAAGAAACAACAGAGGTGCAAAAATAAGTAAGAGCAGTGCAGAACAGAACCAACAGAGGTGCAGAAAGAGGCAAGAGAGGTGCAGAAATAGGCAACAGAAGTGCAGAAAGGAGCAAAAGAGGTGCGGAAAGAGAGTAAGAGGGGTGCAGAAAGAACCAAGAGAAGTGCAGGATAAGGAAAGAAGGGTGCAGAAAGAGGCACGAGGGGTGCAGAAAAAGCAAGAGAGATGTAGAAAGAAGCAAGAGAAGAGTAGAAAGAAGCAACAGGAGGTTCAGAAAGAGGCAAGAGGGTACAGAAAGAATTAGAGAAAAGTGCAGAAGGAAGCAACAGAGGTGCAGAAAGAGGCAAGAGGGGTTGAAAAAGGGGGAAGAGGGTGCAGAAAGAGGCACGAGGGGTGCCGAAAGAAGCAAGTTATGTACAGAAAGAAAGAAAAGAAGTGCAGAAAGAAGGAAAAGAGGTGCAGAAAGAGGGAACAGGGGTGAAGAAAGAGGGAATAGGGGTGGAGAAAGAGGCAAGGGGTGCAGAAAGATGTGAGAAGTGCAGAAAGAAACAAAAGAAGTGCAGAAAGAAGCAACAGAGGTGCAGATAGAGGCAAGAGGAGTACAGAAAGAGGGATGAGGGGTGCAGAAACAGGCACGAAGGGTGCAGAAAGAAGCAAGAGAGATGTTATGTTATGTTAATTTAATTTGTAAGGCGCAACAGCTACCCAAAAAGGGTTTCCCGGCACCAGACAGAAGGGAACAGAGCAAGGTGAAGTTTATTGGTTAAAAAGCCAGGTTTTTAAGAATTTTCAGAATTTGACATACACAGTTTCAATGCGAGAGCGATATGGGAAGAGAGTTCCATAAGGAGGGGGCCCAGACAGGCAAAGATCAACCGCCCATCCGTGACAATCTGATTCTGGGGACAGAGAATTTCACTTGAGTGGACGAGCGGATGGGAAGAGGAGGCACGTAAGGATGAACCAGAGCCTGCAGGTACTGGGGAGCCACTCCAGTTTTGATTTTAAACATATAGCTCAGGGCTTTGAACTTAATTCGGTTCTCCTCCCTGAGCCAATGAAGATCACACAGATAGCCAGAGACAGAGGCAACTCTAGGAACCTGGCATATCAATCTGGCGGCGGAGTTCTATACCACCTGCAACTTACCTGCAGGAGATGCAGAATGAAGCAAGAGAAATGCATAAATAAGCAACAGAGATGCAGAAAGGGGGACGTGGGGTGGAGAAAGAGGGAAGAGGGGTGCAGAAAGAGGCACAAGGGTTGCAGAAAGTAGGGACAGAGGTGCAGAAAGAAGCAACAGAGGTGCAGAAAGAGGGATGAGGGATGGAGAAAGAGGCAAGAGAAGTGCAGAAAGAAGCAACAGAGATGCAAAAAGGGGGAACAGGGATAGAGAAAGTGGCAAGAGGAGTGCAGAAGGAAGCAAGAGAGGTGCAGAAAGAAACAAAGAAGTGCAGAAAGAAGGACTAGAGGTGCAGAAAGAGGGATGAGGGTTGCAGAAAGAAGCACAAGTGGTGCCGAAAGAGCAAGAGAGGTGCAGAAAGAAGGAACAAAAGTGCAGAAAGAGGCAAGAGGGGTGCAGAAAGAGGGAAGAGGGGTGTGAAAGAGGCACGAGGTGTGCAGAAAGAAGCAAGAGGTGTGTAGAAAGAAGCAAGAGAGTTGTAGAAAGAAGCAAGAAAAGTGCAGAAAGAAGCAACAGAGGTGCAGAAAGATGGATGAGGGATGCAGAAAGTGGCAAGAGATGTGCAGAAAGAAGCAACAGGGATGTAAGAAGGGAGAACCTGGGGTGGAGAAAGTGGCAAGAGACTTGCAGAAGGAAGCAAGAGAGGTGCAGAAAGAAACAAAAGAAGTGCAGAAAGAAGGAACAGAGGTGCAGAAAGAGGGATGAGGGATTCAGAAAGAAACAAGAGAGGAGCAGAAAGAAACAAAAGAAGTGCAGAAAGAAGGGACAAAGGTACAGAAAGACGTGGAGAGGGGTGCAGAAAGAGGGAAGAGGGGTGTGAAAGAGGCACGAGGTGTACAGAAAGAAGCAAGAGGCGTGCAGAAAGAAGCAAGAGAGTTGCAAAAAGTAACAAAGAAGTGCAGAAAGAAGGAACAGAGGTGCAGAAAGAGGCAAAAGGGATGCAGAAAGAGGGAAGAGGGTTGCAGGAAGAGGCACAAGGGTTGCAGAAAGAAGGGACAGAGGTGCAGAAAGATTCAAGAAAAGTGCAGGAAGAAGCAACAGAGGTGCAAAAAGAGGGATGAGGGATGGAGAAAGAGGCACGAGAAGTGCAGAAAGAAGCAACGGAGATGCAAAAAGGGGGAAGAGGGGTCTATGAAGTGGCAAGAGGGGTGCAGAAGGAAGCAAGAAAGGTGTAGAAAGTAGCAAGAGGAGTGCAGAAAGAAGCAACAGAGGTGCAGAAAGAAGGAACAGAGGGGTGCAGAAAGAGGCAAAAGGGGTGCAGAAAGAAGCAAGAGGTGCAGCAAGAAACAGAAGAAGTGCAGAAAGACGGAACAGAGGTGCAGAAAGATGCAAGAGGGGTGCAGAAAGAAACAAAAGAAGTGCCGAAAGAAGCAACAGAGGTGCAGAAAGAGACAAGAGGACTGTAGAAAGAGGCACGAGGGGTGCAGAAAGAACCAACGGAGATGCAAAAAGGGGGAACAGGGGTGGAGGAAGTGGCAAGAGGGGTGCAGAAGGAAGCAAGAGAGGTGTAGAAAGAAGCAAGAGGAGTGCAGAAAGAAGCAACAGAGGTGCAAAAAGAGGCAAGAGGGGCGCAATAAGAGGGAATAGGGGTGCAGAAAAAGGCATGAGGGGTGCAGAAAGAAGCAAGAGATGTGCAGAAAGAAACAAAAGAAGTGCAGAAAAAAGGAACAGAGGTGCAGAAAGAGGCAACAGGGGTGAAGAAAGACGGAAGAGGGGTGGAGAAAGAGGCAAGGGGGTACAGAAAGAAGCAAGAGAGATGCTGAAAGAAACAAATGAGGTGCAGAAAGAAGGAACAGAGGTGCAGAAAGAGGCAAGAGGGGTGCAGAAAGTAGCAAAAGGGGTGCAGAAAGATGCGAGACGTGCAGAAAGAAACAAAAGAAGTGCCGAAAGAAGCAACAGAGGTGCAGAAAGAGGCAAGAGGGGTGCAGAAAGAAACAAAAGAAGTACAGAAAGAAGCAACAGAGGTGTAGAAAGAGACAAGAGGAGTTCAGAAAGAGGGATGAGGGTTGCAGAAAGAGGCGTGTTAGACCTGGCATCCTTGGCGTGGGTCTCCCTTCCATTTTTTATGATGCCTCCTATGTTACCGAACCGTTTTGCTGGCGTTAGATGCTTTGGGCACTGTGCCACTGCTATTCAGTGCCACAGTGCGAGTGCTCCCTATGATAAATTGTGTTATGTATTAGTGACTCCATGATTGGATGATTGGTTTACTTGTCAGTCCCTAGTACAGTGCACTGAGTGTGCCCAGGGCTTGTAAATCCAATGCCGCTGGTGGGCTTGCAGCACTGGGTGTGCCACCCACAGAAGCGGCTTGTAAAATGTGCCTCAGGCCTGCCATTGCAGAGCCTGTGTGCAGCCTAGGGCTGCCATGTCGACTTGGTGAGTACACCCACTTACCAGTCCCTAAACCTTCCCTTTACTGCATGTTGGTCACCCCTAAAGTAGGCCCTAGGGCAGGGTGCATTGTAAGTACAAGGTAGGATATGCCCTGGTGTGTGTGGCATGTCCTAATAGTGAATTACAGCCATTTTCGTTTTTCACTATTGCAAGGCTACCTGCTCCCCATAGGCCAGAATGGGCAGACTGACTATTACACCTTATAGTCAGAACTGACCCAGGGAACATGGTAGAAAAACGAATTTAGTATGCCTGAACTCAGAATGCTAAAATACATCTTTTAGTGAAGTTGGTTTTAACATTCTGTGTTTGAAAATACCCCTTTAGAAAGTGGGTATTTTCTTGCCTAAACGTCCAAGCCTGCCTCTGCTAGGTTGTGTATTCCTTGTCTGGAGATTGAGTGACAGGGGCTGGGGGTGGCTACAGGAGACAGGGTGAGTCAGCACAGGGCTGAATAGAAAGATCTGCATCCAGAGTGGAGGGAGGAGTTGCACCTGGGTCTGAATAGGGCTGTGCCTGCCTTCCACAATGCTGGCTCCACCTCCTGCCGGGCGGCTGAGCACCCTGCCCCACATTCTGAAAGGAAAGAAGGAGACAGAAAAACAAAGTGCTCCAGGACTGACCAGAACTGGTTTTGGGCTGGGCAGAGGCCTCTCTGCCTTCAGAGAACAAAGGAAAACTGTGTATAAAAGGGGACCCAGACCCCTAGGAGATTAGATCACTTTGGGAAAACAAGAAGAAACTTTGCTGAGGAGCGGAACCAAGAAGGAACTGAGGAGAAGACTATCCCTAAGCTAGAGGGATCTGCCTGCAGTGGTTGCCTGACTGCCAAAGGAAGGAGAAAGGACTTTGTGTGCACTTTTATTCAACTTGTAAAGTATCTCCAAGGGCTTGAGAAAAGAGCTTGCCTCCTGCTGAAGTCTCAGGGACAACAGACTTCAACCACCAGCTCCCCAAGAATCCTTTGGAAGTGCCTGCTGCTGTTTTGGGCCTTCTGAAGGGACTGCGTGTCGCAAGGAGCTGGAAGCGCGACTCAAGAGGAAGAAGCGTGTCGCCGTCGCTGCTGCTGCCGTCGCAACTCCGAAGGAGGGTGTCGCCGCTGTAGCTGTCGTATTGCACCGCATCGAGAGAAGCGTCCCGCAACGAAGAGGAAGCGTGTCGCCGTCGCTGCTGCTGCCGTCGCAACTCCGAAGGAGGGTGTCGCCGCTGTAGCTGTCGCATTGCACCGCAGCAAGAGAAGAGTCTCGCATCGAGGAAGAAGCGTGTCGCCGTCGCAGCCGCTGCCGTCGCAACTCCGAAGGAGGGTGTCGCCGCTGTAGCTGTCGCATTGCACCGCATCAAGAGAAGCACCTCGCATCCACGGAGAAGCGTGCCACCGTCGGAGCTGCTGCCGTTGCATCACGAAACAAGGGTGTCGCCGCTGCAGTTGTCGCATCGAGCGGAAGCGTCTCGCAACGTCGGAGAAGAGGGTCGCCACCAAAGCCGCTGTCGTCGCATCGCTGAAAAAGGGTGTCGCCGCTGTAGCTGACGCATCGAGTCGAGACTCCTCGCAACCTCGGAGAAGCGTGCCGCATCAGGAAGAACTTGACGTCTTTATTTCTTTGCACCAGAACTTTGTCGCATTTCCATCGCTGCAACATTGCTTGTTGTGGAAGCGTCCCGCATTGTAAGGTACATTGACTTAAAGTGTCGCATCTTAAGAACTGAACTGAACTAAGCTAAAACTACCATTTTAAGTACAGTATTGTGGATTTTTGTCGTTTATGGTCTTGTGTTAAAACTATATAAAGAATACTTATTTTTGATATAAAACCTTGTGTGGTGTCCATCTGTAGTGTGTCACTAGATTACTGTATGGGTTCACAAATGCTTTACACACTGCCTCTGAGATAAGCCTGTCTGCTCGTGCCAAGCTACCAAGGGGTGAGCAGGGGTTATTTTAGGAGTGTACCCCTTTACCCTGACTAGAGGCGAGGGTCCCTATTTGTCACAAGTACCTACCTGTGCCAACTAGAGACCCCCAATTCTAACATTGGTGGTCAGCGGTGAGGATTCTGGACTTGCATTTGTGACTCATGTACAGTGATTGGTGAACACTACTAGTGAGTGCAGACCAAAACGCGACCACATACTGTTGGTAGATTTGTTTTTCTAGGACGTTCCATTTTTGCCAAGTTTAACCATCATGGAAGACACAGCATCCATAGCATCTGTTGGTTCTGAGTGGGAAGAGGAGAAACTGGAATGCTACAAAGTGAGGCAGCTGAAGCACTTCTGCAAAAAGTTTAATGTTGCAATTACCGGGCTCACCAGGAGGGAGGAGTTCTACAAGGCGCTGAGGGCCTGGGTAGAAGCAAGGAAAACCCCTGAGATTGAGGAAGGGGAGAATAATGCAGAGGTGCAGCTGGAAGGGCCAGTGGGTCCAGGGGAAAGGAAAGCACCTTCCCTAATAGGTAGCAGTGTTTCTGCCAAAGGCCTGTCCCCAGGAGAGCTGGAGGACAGGGAGAGAAATAGGATGCATGAGTTAGAGCTGGCCAAAATGAATGGGCAATTGGAAATTAAGAAACTGGCCCTAGAAGAAAAGAAAATGCAGCTTGAGCATGATAGAAGTTTGAGGGAGTTGGATTTGAAAGCTAGGAGCTTAGAAATTACTCCCTCTGGTGGCAGCACACCGTCAATACCTGTGGAATCTAGAGTATATATTCCTAAAGATGTGGTCAGGGAGTTTTTTAAAAATGATGACATTGGGCAGTGGTTCAAGGCCTATGAGGTAGCCATGTCTTCCCACCGGGTCCCTGAGAAGGATTGGGGAGCGGGGTTGTGGGGACGGTTCCTTAGTGAGGGGCGGGACACACTGCTAGATTTGCCTTCTGATGTCCATAATTCATATCGCCACATGAAGGATGCTTTAATGTCTAGGTATGGTTTAACTCCTGAATTGTATAGGCAGAGGTTCAGGGGTTGCACAAAGATAGAGAACAGTACCTGGGTTGAATATGTCACTTTTTTCTGCAGAGCATTGGATGGTTGGGTGAAGGGTAGCAAAGTTGATGATTTTCAGGGGCTCCTTGATTTGATTGCATGGGAGCACTTGTCAAGTAACTGTTTTCCAGAGCTACGCCAGCACTTGATAGATAGCAAGCTGACTATCCCTAGGAAGCTTGCTGAGGAGGCGGACCGCTGGGTCAGTACCAGGGTCCACAAGGGTCATGTGGGAGACTCAGCCAAGGGTGGGCAGGGTCCCCAGCAGAAGAGTGGGGGGACAAGGGTAAACAGAGGGAGTTCCAGAGAAGGCCCCAAAGTAGTCCCCAAGGGAACCAAGGGAAAGGTTCCCAGCCTCCCCCAGAAACCCACAGGGGCCCCGACAGGTCCACCTGTTCAAAGGGGACCCCTGAGATGCTACAAATGTGGGGACCTGGGTCACATAGCGAGTGATCCCAAGTGCCGCCAGTTTGGAAAAACCGCACCCCTGGTGCAGCCCCCGGCAGATGGCTAGTGTAGCCCTGGGGAGGAGATGGATGCCCCAGAGGGGTGGGGCCCCGCACAGATGTCCCTTGTCTCATTAGGAGACTGTGAGATGGTCCCCAAAACCCAGCTGCCTGATAACACTAAGAAATACAGGCAGTGGGTGACCATCAATGGCCATAGGGTGGAGGCTCTTAGAGATACCGGAGCCAGTGTGACAGCTGTCAAGTGTCACCTGGTGTCTCAAGAGCAGGTTGTCCCCCATGCATTCTATCCAGTTGTTGCCGCTGACAACACAGAGAGTCACTGCAAAGTGGCTCAGGTTCCCTTTGAGTGGGGGGGGTCTCTGGTACTCTTCAGGTAGCTGTGAGGCCCGCCATGCCTGTTGACTGTTTGTTAGGGAATGACTTGGAGAGCTCACCTTGGGCGAAGGTGGAGCGAAGTGCTCATTTGGAGATGTTGGGTCTGCCTGACTGGGCGTGTGTGACCACCCGGTCCATGGCAGCAAGTAAAGGTGCTCAAGAGGACCTGGAGCCTGAGAGGGAGGCCCAGGTACCTGCCGTCACGAGAAGAGGCAGGGGGCGCGGGAAACCGGCCCCCGAAGTTCCCACGGTCCAGGAGGAGGCAGACCCTGAGGGGGATGCCCTGGAGCCTACAGGGGAACAGGTAGCTGAACTGGGGGACCTGCCTGAGCTGACCCATTGGCAGCAGGAAGGAGGACCCTCCAGGGAGGAATTCTGCAAGGAGCAGAAAGAATGCCCTTCTCTGGTGGGTCTGCGGCAACAGGCTGCAGACCAGGCAACAGGTGATCAGTCTGGGTCACATTGGGTCTATTGGGAGAATGATCTCCTGTATACTGAGCCTAAGGTTGCTGAGCCTGGGTCAGCCCGTGTGCTGGTGGTACCCCAGTGCTTCAGAGCCTTCCTACTGGGGCTGGCTCATGATGTTCCATTGGCAGGACATTTGGGGCAGGACAAGACCTTTGATAGGCTTGTCACCCACTTTTATTGGCCCCAAATGCGCAGGAGTTCAGACACTCACTGCAGCACGTGTCAGACTTGCCAGGCAAGTGGAAAGAGTGGGAGGAAGCGCAAGGCTCCTCTCCAGCCATTCCCTGTAGTCAGCACCCCCTTTGAACGGGTGGGTATTGACATTGTGGGGCCACTGGACCCCAAGACAGCCATGGGCAACAGGTTCATCCTGGTCTTGGTGGACCATGCCACCCGGTACCCGGAAGCCATACCTCTGAGGACAGTGACGGCCCCCGTGGTGGGACGAGCACTGATGGGAATTTTCTCCCGAGTGGGATTCCCTAGCGAGGTAGTGTCTGACCGGGGGACCAACTTCATTTCCAAGTATATGAAGTCCCTGTGGCAGGAGTGTGGGGTAACCTACAAGTTTACCACTCCTTACCACCCCCAAGGAAATGGATTGGTTGAAAGGTTCAACCGAACCCTCAAAGGCATGATTATGGGTCTTGAGGAACCTATGAGGCGTAAGTGGGACGTCCTCTTACCATGCCTGCTCTTTGCTTACCGTGAGGTGCCACAGAAATCTCTAGGGTTCAGTCCCTTTGAGCTTCTCTATGGACACCCAGTAAGAGGACCTCTAAGTTTGGTCAAAGAAGGCTGGGAGCAATCTCCCAGGAAACCTCCCCAGGATGTATACAGTTACATGCTGGCCTTTAGGAACCAAACTAGGCGTTTCAGGCAACTCGCTGAGGCGAATCTGGAAGCCAGCCAGGAGGAGATGAAGCGGTGGTACGACCAGAATGCCACTCTGGTAGAGCTTCAGCCTGGTCAGAAAGTGTGGGTCATGGCCCCAGTGGAGCCCTGCGCGCTCCAGGATAAGTGGACCGGACCCTTTGAGGTTGTAGAGCGCAAAAGTCCGGTTACCTACTTGGTGGACTTGCGGTCTCCCAGGAACCCCTTGAGGGTCCTGCATGTCAACCGCCTGAAGCCCCACTTGGAGAGGTCCCAAGTGGGCATGCTCTTAGCGACAGATGCTGGAATGGAGGAGGAGACCGAGCCTCTTCCTGACCTCCTGTCAGCAACAGAGCAAGATGGGTCAGTGGATGGTGTCAACCTCTCTTCCACCCTGACCCCTGAGCAACAGAATGACTGCCGCCAGTTGCTGGGACAGTTTTCTGATCTGTTCTCCCTGGTTCCCGGTGTCACAGATTGGTGCATCCATGATGTGGACACTGGGGACAGTACACCTGTGAAGCACAAATCTTACAGGGTGACTGACAGGGTGAGAGCTTGCATCAAGGAGGAGGTCTCCAAAATGCTTGCGTTAGGGGTGATTGAGTCCTCTAACAGTCCTTGGGCCAGCCCAGTGGTCTTGGTCCCAAAGGCTGCCGCACCGGGTACCACACCAGAACTCCGGTTCTGTGTGGACTACCGAGGGCTCAATTCAGTCACCAGGACTGACGCGCACCCCATCCCCAGAGCTGATGAGCTCATAGATCGGCTAGGGGCTGCACGGTACCTCAGCACGTTTGACTTGACGTCTGGGTACTGGCAGATCGCCTTGACTGATGGGGCCAGAGAGAGGTCAGCATTCTCCACACCAGACGGGCACTACCAGTTCCGGGTGATGCCCTTTGGGATGAAGAATGCCCCTGCCACCTTCCAGAGGTTGGTCAACCAGGTGTTGGCTGGACTGGACTCGTTCAGTGCCGCCTACCTGGATGACATCGCAGTGTTCAGCGCCAGTTGGGAAGAACATCTGCGCCACCTCTGGGAAGTGTTGATGGCGCTGCGGAGAGCAGGCCTCACGATCAAGGCGAGTAAGTGCCAGATCGGGCAGGGTTCCGTGGTGTACTTGGGACACCAGGTGGGGAGCGGCCAGGTGGCGCCCCTACAACCCAAAATTGAAACCATCCTGAATTGGGAACCCCCCAAAACCCAGACAGAGGTGAGGGCCTTCTTAGGACTCACGGGTTACTACAGGAGGTTTGTCAAGGGGTATGGCAGCATAGTTGCACCCCTGACAGGGCTGACTTCCAAGAAGCAGCCCAGGAAAGTGATTTGGACTGACACCTGTCAGACAGCTTTTGAGGCCCTGAAAACTGCCATGTGCACAGCGCCCGTGCTCATGGCACCCAACTTCTCCAAAGAGTTCGTAGTACAAACAGACGCTTCAGAGCATGGTGTGGGGGCTGTTTTGTCACAGATGAATGAGGAGGGCCTAGATCAACCCGTAGCCTTCATCAGTAGGAGGTTACTACCACGGGAACAGAGGTGGAGTGCTATTGAGCGTGAGGCATTTGCTGTGGTCTGGGCACTGAAGAAGCTGAGACCATACCTGTTTGGGACTCACTTCCGGGTTCAGACAGACCACAGGCCCCTCAGATGGTTGATGCAGATGAGGGGTGAGAATCCAAAGCTGTTGAGGTGGTCCATTTCCCTACAGGGGATGGATTTCACGGTGGAACACCGCCCTGGTACAGAACACGCCAATGCTGATGGTCTGTCCAGATTTTTCCGCCTTAGTGAAGAGAGCTCCCCTGAGGTAGGGTAGTTCTCCCCACATTTCAGCTGGAGGGGACACGTGTTAGACCTGGCATCCTTGGCGTGGGTCTCCCTTCCATTTTTTATGATGCCTCCTATGTTACCGAACCGTTTTGCTGGCGGTAGATGCTTTGGGCAATGTGCCACTGCTATTCAGTGCCACAGTGCGAGTGCTTCTATGATAAATTGTGTTATGTATTAGTGACTCCATGATTGGATGATTGGTTTACTTGTCAGTCCCTAGTACAGTGCACTGAGTGTGCCCAGGGCTTGTAAATCCAATGCCGCTGGTGGGCTTGCAGCACTGGTTGTGCCACCCACAGAAGCGGCTTGTAAAATGTGCCTCAGGCCTGCCATTGCAGAGCCTGTGTGCAGCCTAGGGCTGCCATGTCGACTTGGTGAGTACACCCACTTACCAGTCCCTAAACCTTCCCTTTACTGCATGTTGGTCACCCCTAAAGTAGGCCCTAGGGCAGGGTGCATTGTAAGTACAATGTAGGCTATGCCCTGGTGTGTGTGGCATGTCCTAATAGTGAATTACAGCCATTTTCGTTTTTCACTATTGCAAGGCTACCTGCTCCCCATAGGCCAGAATGGGCAGACTGACTATTACACCTTATAGTCAGAACTGACCCAGGGAACATGGTAGAAAAACGAATTTAGTATGCCTGAACTCAGAATGCTAAAATACATCTTTTAGTGAAGTTGGTTTTAACATTCTGTGTTTGAAAATACCCCTTTTAGAAAGTGGGTATTTTCTTGCCTAAACGTCCAAGCCTGCCTCTGCTAGGTTGTGTATTCCTTGTCTGGAGATTGAGTGACAGGGGCTGGGGGTGGCTACAGGAGACAGGGTGAGTCAGCACAGGGCTGAATAGAAAGATCTGCATCCAGAGTGGAGGGAGGAGTTGCACCTGGGTCTGAATAGGGCTGTGCCTGCCTTCCACAATGCTGGCTCCACCTCCTGCCGGGCGGCTGAGCACCCTGCCCCACATTCTGAAAGGAAAGAAGGAGACAGAAAAACAAAGTGCTCCAGGACTGACCAGAACTGGTTTTGGGCTGGGCAGAGGCCTCTCTGCCTTCAGAGAACAAAGGAAAACTGTGTATAAAAAGGGGACCCAGACCCCTAGGAGATTAGATCACTTTGGGAAAACAAGAAGAAACTTTGCTGAGGAGCGGAACCAAGAAGGAACTGAGGAGAAGACTATCCCTAAGCTAGAGGGATCTGCCTGCAGTGGTTGCCTGACTGCCAAAGGAAGGAGAAAGGACTTTGTGTGCACTTTTATTCAACTTGTAAAGTATCTCCAAGGGCTTGAGAAAAGAGCTTGCCTCCTGCTGAAGTCTCAGGGACAACAGACTTCAACCACCAGCTCCCCAAGAATCCTTTGGAAGTGCCTGCTGCTGTTTTGGGCCTTCTGAAGGGACTGCGTGTCGCAAGGAGCTGGAAGCGCGACTCAAGAGGAAGAAGCGTGTCGCCGTCGCTGCTGCTGCCGTCGCAACTCCGAAGGAGGGTGTCGCCGCTGTAGCTGTCGTATTGCACCGCATCGAGAGAAGCGTCCCGCAACGAAGAGGAAGCGTGTCGCCGTCGCTGCTGCTGCCGTCGCAACTCCGAAGGAGGGTGTCGCCGCTGTAGCTGTCGCATTGCACCGCAGCAAGAGAAGAGTCTCGCATCGAGGAAGAAGCGTGTCGCCGTCGCAGCCGCTGCCGTCGCAACTCCGAAGGAGGGTGTCGCCGCTGTAGCTGTCGCATTGCACCGCATCAAGAGAAGCGCCTCGCATCCACGGAGAAGCGTGCCGCCGTCGGAGCTGCTGCCGTCGCATCACGAAACAAGGGTGTCGCCGCTGCAGTTGTCGCATCGAGCGGAAGCGTCTCGCAACGTCGGAGAAGAGGGTCGCCACCAAAGCCGCTGTCGTCGCATCGCTGAAAAAGGGTGTCGCCGCTGTAGCTGACGCATCGAGTCGAGACTCCTCGCAACCTCGGAGAAGCGTGCCGCATCAGGAAGAACTTGACGTCTTTATTTCTTTGCACCAGAACTTTGTCGCATTTCCATCGCTGCAACATTGCTTGTTGTGGAAGCGTCCCGCATTGTAAGGTACATTGACTTAAAGTGTCGCATCTTAAGAACTGAACTGAACTAAGCTAAAACTACCATTTTAAGTACAGTATTGTGGATTTTTGTCGTTTATGGTCTTGTGTTAAAACTATATAAAGAATACTTATTTTTGATATAAAACCTTGTGTGGTGTCCATCTGTAGTGTGTCACTAGATTACTGTATGGGTTCACAAATGCTTTACACACTGCCTCTGAGATAAGCCTGTCTGCTCGTGCCAAGCTACCAAGGGGGTGAGCAGGGGTTATTTTAGGAGTGTACCCCTTTACCCTGACTAGAGGCGAGGGTCCCTATTTGTCACAAGTACCTACCTGTGCCAACTAGAGACCCCCAATTCTAACAAGGCACGAATGGTGCAGAAAGAAGCAAGAGAGATGCAGAAAGAAGCAAGAGAAATGCATAATAAAGCAACAAAGATGCGGAAAGGGGGCGTGGGGTGGAGGATGAGGGAAGAGGGTGCAGAAAGAGGCACAAGGGCTGCAGAAATTAGGGGCAGAGGTGCAGAAGGAAGCAAGAAAAGTGCAGAAAGAAGCAACAGAGGTGGAGAAAGAGGGATGAGGGATGGAGAAAGTGGCAAGAGGGGTGCAGAAGGAAGCAAGAGAGGGGCAGAAAGAAACAAAAGAAGTGCAGAACGAAGGAACAGAGGTGCAGAAAGAGGCAACAGGGGTGCAGAAAGAGGGATGAGGGGTACAGAAAGAAGCACAAGTGGTGCAGAAAGAAGCAAGAGAGGTGCAGAAAGAAGGATCAAAGGTGCAGAAAGAGGCAAGAGGGGTGCAGAAAGAGGGATAGGGGTGCAGAAAGAAGCACAAGTGGTGCAGAAAGAAGCAAGAGAGGTGCAGAACGAAGGAACAAAGGTGCAGAAAGAGGCAAGAGGAGTGCAGAAAGAGGGAAGAGTGGTGTGAAAGAGGCACAAGGTGTGCAGAAAGAAGCAAGAGGTGTGCAGAAAGATTCAAGAGAGTTACAGAAAGAAGCAAGAAAAGTGCAGAAAGAGGCAACAGAGGTGCAGAAAGAGGGATGAGGGAAGGAGAAAGAGGCAAGAGAAGTAAAAAATGTAAATCCAGTATTTGTAAAGCGCGAACAGCTACCCGAAGGCATCCCGGCGCTGGGGGCCGTCGGGAAGATTAAGCAAGCTATTGCCCAGAGTCACATGGTGCTGGGCTGACCTGCCGCCGGTGCCGGGGATCGAACCGTGAGCCCCAGATTCCAGCGTCAGTCGCCCTGGCCGCGGCGCCACACCTCTTCCTCGTGCAGAAAGAAGCAACAGGGATGCAAAAAGGGAGAACAGGGGTGGAGGAAGTGGCAAGAGGGGTGCAGAAGGAAGCAAGAGAGGTACAGAAAGAAACAAAAGAAGTGCAAAAAGAAGGAACAGAGGTGCAGAAAGAGGGATGAGGGATTCAGAAAGAAACAAGAGAGGTGCAGAAAGAAAAAAAAGAAGTGCAGAAAGAAGGAACAGAGGTGCAGAAAGAGGCAAGAGGGGTGCAGAAAGAGGGAAGAGGGGTGCATAAAGAGGCAGAAGTGTTGCAGAAGGAAGGGACAGAGGTGCAGAAAGAAGCAAGAAAAGTGAGAAAGAAGCAACAGAGGTACAGAAAGAGGGATGAGGGATGGAGAAAGAGGCAAGAGAAGTGCAGAAAGAAGCAACGGAGATGCAAAAAGGGGGAACAGGGGTGGAGGAAATGGCAAGAGGGGTGCAGAAGGAAGCAAGAGAGGTGCAGAAAGAAACAAAAGAAGTGCAGAAAGAAGGAACAGAGGTGCAGATAGAGGCAACAGGGGTGCATAAAGAGGGCTGAGGGGTGCAGAAAAAGCACAAGTGGTGTAGAAAGAAGAAAGAGAGGTGTAGAAAGAAGCAAGAGGAGTGCAGAAAGAAACAACAGAGGTGCAGAAAGAGGCAAGAGGGGTGCAAAAAGAGGGAATAGGGGTGCAGAAAAAGGCATGAGGGGTGCAGAAAGAAGCAAGAAACGTGCAGAAAGAAACAAAAGAAGTGCAAAAAGAAGGAACAGAGGTGCAGAAAGAGGCAAGAGGGGTGCAGAAAGAGGCATAAGGGGTGCAGAAAGAAGCAAGATGTGCAGAAAGAAACAGAAGAAGTGCAAAAAGAAGGAACAGAGGTGCAGAAAGATGCAAGAGGGGTGCAGAAAGAAACAAAAGAAGTGCAGAAAGAAGCAACAGAGGTGCAGAAAGAAGCAAGAGGACTGTAGAAAGAGGGGTGCAGAAAGAAGCAAGTGAGATGCAGAAGGAAGCAAGAGAAATGCATAAAAAAGCAATAGAGATGCAGAAAGGGGGAAGTGGGGTGGAGAAGAGGCAAGAGGGATACATAAATTAACAAGAGAGTGTAGGAGAGTAGGATCTGCTTCACATGGGTACCCCCACTTTTTGCTGATGCTTCACTGTTTTTCGACATTAGTCTGGCTGGGGCCCTGCTAATCAGAACCCCAGCCTAGCTGCTTCCTCTCTAAAATGGTTTCCATGTGCCTTAGGCACATCACTGATTGGAATCTGGAGTGCCTTATAAGTCCCTAGTATATGGTATACTATGTACCAAGGGCATAGGTACCTCAGAGGCCTACCAGGGGCTGCAGCATGTATTATGCCACCCCTGGAAGGCCATCCAAACTGACACCCCAGGTCTGCTACTGCAGCGTGGGTAAGGTGGTGCATGCACCCCTTACTGTGATATAGGTTACCTATATCACTAAATACATACACACATATAAACCTATAAGTCACTCCTAAGGCAGGCCTTATCAATCCTGAAGGCAGAGTGCGTGGTTCCTATGTGAGAGGGTGCCCCTGCATGAGCAGGGCCCCTCTGCAGCGTTCGGAGACCCTTCTCTGATGCTGTTTGTAGTGCAGCCTGACCATATACTCTTAAGCGCATTATAACCTTGAGTTAAATGCTAACTTTGGAATGGCTGCACCTAAACATGTCGTGTTTGGTGTCAAACATCTTGGAATACTACCCCCCCACCAATTCTGGCAGCGGGGGTAGCATTCCACCCTTCTAGAGGGAAAGACATATTAACTCTGGCTAGCCCGGTAACTTCTTTCTAAAGCCCTGGCATCACAAAATGGATGCTGCTGCCACAGACACGAGTCTGGCCTCCTGCTGCTGGACGAAACTCCGGCAGGGGAGGCCTGGACAATAGGCTTCCTGTCCCAGGGAGGTGTGACCACCTCCCCAGACAGGATAATGTGTATTGGGGCTGGGCGGGAGCACTTTCGGGTGCTTTGAAGTCCTGCACTGGGGGCACATTTGGTGTCCCTGTGCATACCCCAGTTCAAACCGGATCAGGGGCTTGCAGCCCCTTCTTTGGCGTGAACTGGACAAAGGGAAAGGGGTGTAGCCACCCTCTGCCCTGACCCACCCATAGGTGGGGCCACAGAGTAGTCCAACCCCGAAACTTGGTATAAGTATAGGAACCCAGTCCTTAGGACTTTAGATTATCCCTGGACGAAACTCTGAAACAGAATCCTGGACCTTCGATGCTCTACTCAAGATTAGAGGACAGAAGAATCTCCCTTGGGGTCAAGGAGTGACTCCCCTGCTTGGCAGGCACCAATGACACATCTGTCTGGTCTGCATTTCTGAAGCTCCCGTCGGACGCCGAAGTCTTCGCATCACCAGAGGTAGATTCACAGACTTCCCCGAGGTTACCCTGAGTCCCCAGCAAAGCTGAGGCCCGTAGCTATCGTGGGTGATGTGAAACCATGACCCTTGGACACCGAGCACATTTGCAAGTACATCCTCTTCTGGGTCTCCCATGAAGTCGTGCTTTGGGCTCCGAGTAGCCCTAGCCTCCAGCACCAAATGCGCCGAAGATCACTGGCCTCCACTCCACAAGTGTCCTGTGAGCCAGATCCACGTGCGATGTCTCGAGGCTCCTTCGCGGTCGCTAGCCCATTGGCTAGTAGCCCTTAACGAAGGCCAATCTTTTTCTTCTTGGGCATCCTGGTTGCTCCAGGCCTGCCCTCACTTACCCTTGCTGGGTGAGTTCCCCAGACCTTGCTGGTCTGCACCATCGACAATCTTCATCTTCATCGCGACTTGCTGTTGCCAAGGCTTGTTGGGTCCAATCCGGTCGCCGACACCTCAGCACTCGACAGACATTGTGTGCCAGCCCGAATCCTGCTCCTGGTTGCCAACAACGCCTCCTGGACCTCGTGGCTGAAGAGTCAAGACGACCGTCAATACACCTGAAGCACTCGACATCGGTGGGCATCTGTCCATTGCCTTCCTGGTCACTGGCTAGTGACCCAGACTCTGTCCCCTCTGCTTTCAGGTTCTTCAGATCTCCGATCCACTCTTGGATCCACCCGGACACTTTCCACTTGGTCGCCAGCAGCACTTTGCAGCAGATCGCCATTCAAATCGACGACGAAACCCGACCCCGAAAGGCACCTATGCACCCGGCTTCCCTGGGTGAGGTAACACGAGTACTCCGGTGCTCCCGTGGGTAGAGACTCTTCAAATTACTAGTTCTCAAAGGGTTTGCTCCAAGTCCTCCTTTAAGTGTCCCTTTTCTTTAATTTCCTGATCGCGACTTTCTCCATAGAAGTCAACGGCGTATCGCGGTTGTGTATTTACACTGCACGCGTCCCCGTGGGTCCCCTGTGTCACTACCTTGGGTGGTTCCTTGTGGTCCAAGCACTTCTAGAGGCTCTAGGCCTAGTGTCTAGTTCAGTCGTGGTTCTTATACCACTTTATTGGTATATGGTTTGGTGCGCCCCTAGGGCCCAAACGTGTATTTGTGCTATTACTGTGTTTAAATAACTTCTAACTTATGTATCTTCGAACTCTAGCCTCATAAAGAGACTAGAGGGGTGTGTTTAGCAATAAATACATATATTTTGAATATATACCTGGTGTGGTGCTCTTTCATTTGATCACTCAAGAGATTATAGACTGGTAAAACAAGCTGCTTTACATTCCTTCAAGACTTAGCCTGAAGGCTGCTCTCCATAGCTACCACTAGGATAGCTTTTAATAAGGTTGTCTTTAACCTATCTCCAATAAGGGGTTGTTTGGACTGGTGCAAGGTGCCCACTATAATTAGTGGACAGCATATGCCAGGCCAACTTCTCACATTGGTGTGCAGCGTGTGGGATTCCAGCTTGCTATTGTTTTACCAGATAATCTCAATTGAATTGATCAACTGAAAACCACTAAAGGTACCTAAGGTACATATAATTTAAGCTTAGAATACAGTAAGTTCTACTGAACTTAGAGTTGTGTGTTAAGGGATAGCACACCCTTTCTACAACTCAAGAGAGTTTAGTAGGCCACACTAGAGTAGGTAGTGCATACACCACACCACACTAGTAATGTCTTTAAAGGTAGGATCTAGAGAATCCTTACCAGAAGCCACTGGGCTTCTTCCTCCAAGTATGATACACTCCCATTCTTGGAATTGAGAGCATTATGTAACTTGAGGAAATTAAGGACAGGCCAAAGTCCCACCACCCAACACCTTAAAGAGTTGTTGGTGGTTTATGACCTTAGTAAGCCCTTGGGGACTGAAGGGGTAGGAGCTGAGGGTGGGGCAGAAGAAGAGGAAGGGGCCAGGGGTAGAAATACCCCCAGCCCCCTCTCTGAAACTGGCCAGGAGGGTGACAATGACCCTGACCTGGATAACCCAATCCCTCCTGTGGAAGATGAAGAGGATGATCAGGATGATGCCCTCTTTGTCCCCCCAGGAAGGATTATAAGTGTGCCCAGAAAGTCTAGATCTCCTTCTCAGGAGTCTAACCACTCTGGCACCTCAATGGGGAGCTCTGTCTCATCTCATAGGAGGGAATCCTCTCATGAGAGGAGAACAAGGCTGATTCAGTATGAGTAAGCTCAGCTTGAACTCAGAAGGAAGCAAGTAGCCTTAGACAGGGAGTCCCTAGATCTCTTTAGAGAGAAAAGAAAGTTGGGACTAGAGTCCCATGGTGGCAGCCATGTCCCTAGAGATAGGGAAAGGTCTTATGACCATAGAAACCTGAGCAAGATTGTCCCTCCCTACCAGAGTGGGGATGACATCCACAAATGGATGACTGCTCTAGAGAGGGCCTGTAAGGTACAGAAGGTCCCTCAGGAGCAGTGGGCAGCAATCTTGTGGCTCTCCTTTGCAGACAAAGGTAGAGATAAGCTCCTCACTGTTAGAGAGGAGGATGCTGATAATTACAAGGTCTTGAAGAGTGCTCTTATTGATGGGTTTGGCCTAACCACTGAACAGTACAGGTTGAAGTTCAGAGATACCCAAAAAGCACAGACTCAAGACTGGGTAGACTATGTGGATTGTTCTGCCAAGGCTCTGGAAAGCTGGTTGATGGGCAGTAAGGTGTGTGACTTCTCAGGATTGTACAATATGATAATGAGGGAGCAGATTCTTAATAACTGTCAAAATCAGCTGTTGCATCAATACCTGGTAGACTCTGATCTGACCTCTCCCCAAGAATTGGGGCAGAAATAAACAAAAGAAGTGCAGAACAAAGGAACAGAGGTGCAGAAAGAGGCAACAGGGGTGCAGAAAGAGGGATGAGGGGTACAGAAAGAAGCACAAGTGGTGCAGAAAGAAGCAAGAGAGGTGCAGAAAGAAGGATCAAAGGTGCAGAAAGAGGCAAGAGGGGTGCAGAAAGAGGGATAGGGGTGCAGAAAGAAGCACAAGTGGTGCAGAAAGAAGCAAGAGAGGTGCAGAACGAAGGAACAAAGGTGCAGAAAGAGGCAAGAGGGGTGCAGAAAGAGGGAAGAGTGGTGTGAAAGAGGCACGAGGTGTGAAGAAAGAAGCAAGAGGTGTGCAGAAAGATTCAAGAGAGTTACAGAAAGAAGCAAGAAAAGTGCAGAAAGAGGCAACAGAGGTGCAGAAAGAGGGATGAGGGAAGGAGAAAGAGGCAAGAGAAGTGCAGAAAGAAGCAACAGGGATGCAAAAAGGGAGAACAGGGGTGGAGGAAGTGGCAAGAGGGTTGCAGAAGGAAGCAAGAGAGGTACATAAAGAAACAAAAGAAGTGCAAAAAGAAGGAACAGAGGTGCAGAAAGAGGGATGAGGGATTCAGAAAGAAACAAGAGAGGTGCAGAAAGAAAAAAAAGAAGTGCAGAAAGACGGAACAGAGGTGCAAAAGAGGCAGGAGGGGTGCAGAAAGAGGGAAGAGATGTGCAGAAAGAGGCTAGAGAAGTGCAGAAAAAGAAAGAAAGGTGCACAAAGAAGCAACAGACATGCAGAAAGAGGCAAGAGAGGCGCAGAAAGAAGCAAGAGTGGCTTGCACACCATTAGTATCAATTTAACACTCACATTTAGCAATAAGTAACAGGTGACCATTCTAGGTTTACAAAGGACCTTCCACCACGCTGTAACACTTGTCGCTGCATTTTTGGTAATGTTTGAGTTATTTGAGCTAGAAACAAGGCTTTTTTTGTTCAAATCTGCAGATTAGGCAGAAGATGATGGATTATGTGGCTAATGCGGAAAATGTATGATTGTGCAAAAGTTGGTGCAGCCAAACAGTTGCATACTTCCAGTGGCCCTACTCATACCTCTGACTAGGTACAGAATTGCTCCTCAGTGATTCCTTCTTTTTTTGTCTCATTGAGTTCATAGTTTAGCTTCTATGGAAACGAGGAAGACTAAACCTGAGGTTACCACTCCACAACACAGACTACCATACCACATAATTGCTCTCCATAACACATAATCCCACTCTACACACTTCCTATACACTAAATACCACATACTTTCTAGCCACATAATTTCACTGCACAACATACCACATAATTCCACTACACACAATGTACATCCACTCCAAAAAACATTAGTAAAAAAATTTACATTTACAACGCCAATAGCTCTAACTCCTGCAAATGCGAGACCTATTAAATTACAAATGCTTCTTTAACTGGTAGTCACGTTTTCAGAGGGGTGGAGAAAGAGGGCTGGGCCTCCAACCAGCGTTCAGGAATTCCGCTGCGTAGGACTTACAGGAGGTACCAGGAGGGCTTCTTGGCCCCCAAAGTCCCTCAGGAGTAAAGTGGACTTCATCACCCAACCAGTACTGTGCCAGGAGGCGCGTTTGCAGAGTGGTGGAGAAAGGGGGTGTGTGGCCTCTGAAGACCTCTTAGCAATCCCACTGTGTGGGACTTAATGGAGGTAACACGAGGGGTAGTTGGCCCCCAAGGACAACCTTGGGGGCCAACTACCCCTCCTATTGCCTCCAGTAAGTACCACACAGCAGCATTGCTAAGTTCTCATAGAAGGCCACGCCCCCTTTCCCCACCACTCTGCAAACGTGCTCCCTGGCGCACTCTTGGATGGGGATTAAAGTACACTGCGCTGCTGGGGGCCCTTAGGGGCCAAGTAGCCTACCTGATACCTCCAGTATGCCCCAGATAGTGGGATTGCTGATAGGTGGACACATGCCACGCCACCTTTGTCCATCACTCAGCAAACGCACCTCCTGGCGTGCTCTTGGCTGGGGTATGAAGTACCCTTGCCTCCTGAGGGTCCCTGGGGGCCAATTAGCCCACCAGGTACCTCAAGTAAGCCCCACACAGCTGAAGTGGTCCGAGGGCACGCTTCCTTTTTACACCACTCTGCAAACATGCTGCCTGGCCCACTGCTGCTCGGGGGATGAAGTCCATTTGTGTCCTGAAGTCCTAAGGACACAAGAGGACCTCATGGCCCCACCAGCAGTGCGCCAAGAGGCGCGTTTGCAGAGTGGTGTAAAAGGGACGTGGCCTCAGACCACCTCTCAGCAATCCACTGTGTGGGGATTACTGGAAGTACATGGTGGTCTAGTTGGCCCCTAAGGACCCTTAGGATTGAAGGGGACTTAATCCCCGAATTCAGAACATGCCAGGAGGCGCGTTTGTACAGTGGTGCAGGTAGGGGGTGGGGCCTCCGGCGAGATGCCAGATTTTCTTTTTAAAAATATTTTTAGATGGGGGGCAGTGTGGCCCCCCTTTTTTTTATTAAAAAAAAAACAGGAAGGGGGCTGCATGGCCCCCCTTCCCTAGGCCACTATTGGGCCCGGGGACCCCATCCCCGGGGCCTGGCCTCGTTTTTATATATATATATATTGTTTGCCGGGAGGGGGCCGCGTGGTCCCCCTCCCTGGGCCACTACTGGCCCTGGGGAACCCATCCCCCGGGGCCTGGCCTCGTTTTTATATATATATATATTGTTTGCCGGGAGGGGGCCGCGTGGTCCCCCTCCCCTGGGCCACTTCTGGCCCCGGGGACCCCATACCCCGGGGTTTGGCCAGCCTGTTTTTTTTTCGGGAGGGGGGCCATGTGGTCCCCCTCCTGAGGCCTATTATGGCCCCGGGGCCCGGCCTTATATATATATTTTTTTAAAACATCAAAAGGGAGGGGGCCAAGTGGCTCCCCTCCCAGGTCACTTCTGGCCCCGGGGATCCCATCCCCCAGGGCCGGCCCTCAAGTTGGGGACTGTGGGTGGAGCCTCAATGCCCCCACAGTCCCTGCCGGCTCCTCGCCTCCTGCAGGAGCCGGCATTGCTTTTGAACAAGGGGAGCTGCTAACATGCAACTCCCCTTGTCCAAAAGCAATTCTGCTTTGCTTCTTGGAAGCGAGAGCAGGTTTCCTGCTCTCGCTTCCAAGAAGCAAAGCAGTGTTTGCTATGACAGGGCGGGAGCCATGCTCCCGCCCTGCCATAGCAAATGGCAATGTCCCGGGGGTGGGCACCCCGGGACATTGCAGGAGCCGGCCCTGGGGGGTGTGGTCCCCAGGGTCATCGAGGTTTCCAGGAAGCCCCCCTCTCAACTGATTAAAGCCCCAGGGAGGTGGTGGTCCCCAGGGCCTGGGGTCCGTAACAGACCGCCCGCATTTCAATAAACAGTGCCCCGGGAGGTGGCAGACCCCGGGGCTGCGGGGGGGCCGTGTGGCACCCCGCATTTAAATCCTATAGCCCCGGGGAGGTGGTGGTCCCTGGGGCTTGGTGGGCCCGCAAGTTCCCCCTGCTTCTAATTACCAATGCCCCAGGGAGGTGGCGGTCCCCGGGGCAGCGTGGGGGGGGCAGGAGCCCCCCCACGCATTTTTTTAAAAAAGCCCTGGGGAGGTGTTAGAATTAAATTAAAAGTCTGATCTGTGCTACCATATGTAATGATGGTTAAGTTAGCCTTTGCAGCGCCATTTTATACTTAGCCGCTAATTCTACGCCTATGTTTGCAATTAATTGTTCCCTGGCTCTGCAAGTAGCAGCTGTGTAGAATTCCCTGTGTCTCTGTAAGTTGGGCCTCGCTGTATAAATTAATACACTGTTTGTACTTCTTCATACCTTTCCCATGAGATGGATCCTGCCCCCACTGGCTCAGCTGCAGGCACGGACAGAATAACCTTGACAGAGAGATAGTGTGTGCCCAGTCTCAGACTCTTAGCTCATCTTTGTATGCCCCCTCCGTTTCTGCTGCCTTCTGTGGAAAGTTAGTGGGTGGGTGTGTCTTGTGCTCAGGCTGAAATGTATAATTGTCACCTATATGCTTGTGAAACGCAGTCCCTCAACAGTATTTTCATGAGGCTGGTCAGACCGGGCTCCACGGCTGTGATTATAAATAAATATATTTGGTTTGTATTCTCTACTGTCTGACTGACTCTTCACCATTTGGGAAGGCATAGAGGTGGTCCTTATGACCCGAGTGACCCATTTTTGGGCCATTTTCCTTCAGTTGGTGCCCGAACGTGGGGCCCCTCCATCGGGTGTCCCATCCTCACCCGTAATAGGGTGTAAGGAGGACGGGGTTGTGTCTGGTTGGATGGGCGGATCAGGGTACCCTACATGATAGCGTTTTGCACTCGCAGCTGCCCGCCTGTCTGATCGGGCGGCTCCTCGTCTAGCGGATGCCCGGGCTGGGGTCCTGAGAAGGCGGAACCTTGGATTTGACCGTTTGGTCCAAAGAGTCTGCAGTGGAGAATAATATTGCTCGACCTGAGTGCACCAGGTGAGTGATTTGAATTCTTGGAAAATGTGGCGCCATGGTTGAATGGCACGAGCCTACGGGCTGTGTCTGGTACAGTCTACAGACTGTCTTGTCTTGATCTTGGTGGGTTTGCGGACCCTTAAAAGATACAGAGTGCTTGTGAACAGTCTACCAGGCCAACTGGAAATTTGGCCCACTCTTCAAAAGGTCTGGGGCTGTTTGCGAACAATCTGCCAGGCCAACTGGAAATTTGGTTTACTCTTGAAAAGTTCTGGGGAGAGAGCCTATCTACTTGTCTTGGTGCAGTCTCTGGACTGTCTTGGTTTTGGTGCAGTCTGTGGACTGACTTGTTTTGGTTCAGGCTAGAGCCTGACTTGTTTTGGTTCAGTCTGAGGACTGACTTGCCATGGCGCAGTCTGAGAACTGCTCTTGAGAGCTCTTTTTGTCTGTGACTGTGCTTTGTGAATATGGTGCACCATCAGTTTGTTTTTGGTATGGTCTGAGGACTGTCTTTTAAAACAAAAACAAAAAAAAGCACTTGCAATTGCTTTGCCTGGCAAAATAATGAATTTGGTTCCTTTTTAAAAATGCCTGGAATGTGTTTCTTGTTGTCATTGTTGTTCTGCAGATGCATGATTGGAAGAAGATCAGCTGGCGCAAATAATAGTAATAATATATATGTTTGTTTTTTGCATAGGATGAATGATTTGAGAAAGGACGAAGGAATGCGTAATGGGGGAGAATGTGAAATAAGACAGTTACAGAGCATGCTGTGATGATAAAAAAAAAGAGCAAAGAAGGGGTGCGCTGATGTCACCCAGATCTCACATTTAGCTTTGGACATTGCAAAATGACAAAAGCTGTTTTGAGCTACAGACATGAAGTTGTATTTTTAAAGTTTGGTACATGAAAGTAAAAAATTAATGAATGGGCCATGCGCAGATGCTGATGTGTTTAGTTTGGAATTGACCTCGCAATATAATGTGTATTTAATTTGGAAAAGGTGTTTTAAGCATTTCAGGCAGCACGTATTTATGCTGAATGAAAGGGATTTTGAAAGTTGAAATACACAGCTTGTGTTCAGCTTGGTTCGGCAGACTTACTGCAGCCTTTTTGGCCTTGAGATAGGAGTGGAATTTCTCTCGCTGGTACTGTTCGTTTGTTTGGTAGTGGGAAGGCTGAAACACATTGCTCGTGAATTCAGTTCGTTCTGGCCTTCAGATAAGAAAGGAATTCCCAAGGAGAGGGCTCATGGGCAGGGAGACGTGAGACGCAGGACGGATTTAGGAGGAAAAAATATGATGGTACAGAGAGGGTTTGCTCAGGAAAGTTGTTTTCAGGGAAGTTTTAGAGAAAGTTCTAGCAACAATAGGTTCATTTGAGAAAAGGTTACCAATTAGTTGCTTGTGACTTAGGCCTGACAGGAAAAGATTAGTTTTTGGCAAAAAAAAAAAAAAAAAAGGGCACTGATTACTGTGCACCAGATGATGTTAAATATCAGATTCCTGATGAGTATGAACAGTTTAACAGGGCCCAGCAGGACACAGCCATAGCATTGTTTTCAGAAATGACAGTTTGCAAATATCCCTCTGATCTTATTGCTTTCAATATTCTGCTGATCTTCTATTTTTGCTGTTTCTACCCCTGCTATGACGTTCAGGCTGTGTTGGCTATGGCACATGTGTCATCCCCTATTATAACGGTTGGTACACTGGCACGCATATTACCCCAGTGTCCTTTTCTGCTAACGCTCATGCTTGCGCCACAACAAACTGCGATGATAATGTCTGTTACTTCTGTTGCTACTCCCAGAGACTGGATGAAATTGGAGGAACGTGTGGGTTTGTACATGTGATCTGAGGTGGGAAAGGAAGGAAAGAGGGTAATAGCGAATTCGTAAGGAAGGTGTGTGGAATGTGATAAAATAATGAGCCTTTTTGGACAACACATGGTTTCTAAGAGCAGGGTATCCAAACTGCTGCGCTACAGATTTTGTGTGATCCCTTGGGTAATGTAAGTTAATGGCTTGCCGCCAGGGGAAGATGAGAGAGTGAAGGTGTTTCCAGATTTTAGTGGGCAGGATTTGTGTTTTCCCCCCCAAAAAAAGGGGGGTTTGATTGTTTGCAGATTCGGTTTTCCATTTTAGTTAATGTCTAATGGTGGTGAACATGTGATGGGTTTGGCATCCTACTATTACTGCTCTCAGGCAGGTGAATGTCTGATGACGGGCCTTAATGTAAGTAGTGAATAGTGTTTGTGCCCCCCCCCCGAGTTTTGCGGATGTGCCATCCACTTTGTGGGCAACAGGCGATGTAGAGCTGGGATTCCTACAGATTTCCCGAGTCTTGTTGTGTATGATACAGGATTTGGTTGAGAAAGGTGTTGGTGAGGAGACGACTGGTAAGAGGTAATAGTCCCATTATTTTGATTGTGTTTACAATTTTGTGGCTGATTGGTGTAAAGTTAATAAAAAAGGTGGTTTCCCAACATCCTGCTGTTCTAGCCATTGCTATGCTTCTGCTAATGGTTCTTTCTGCTGCTCAATATCTTTTCTATCATTGATGTCAAATACATTCTTTGGTAGTACTATTTATTTCAATGATAGGTCTTTGTTCGGATTCACATAGACTGGTAGGAGTCATAGGTTCTGCTGCGCTTCTTAGGACAATGAAGAAGGACAGAGCATCCATACATTTTTTTAAAAGGAGTTAGTTACTTGTTAATCGTTTCAGACACACAGCAGAATTGTAGGGACAGTGCAGTTAAGTAGTGTGCGACATGGCATCCTGTGCTTTCTGTATAAATTGATATTGTGCTTGGTTCTCCCTGATTGGCATATTTGTTTTACTAGTAGATCCCTAGTGAAGTGCACTGATTGTGCCAGGGCTGGTAAATAAATTGCTACCAGTAGTCTTGCAGCACTGATTGTGCCACCCACATGAGTAGCCTGGAAAAGATGCCTCAGGCCTGCCACTGCAGGGCCTGTGTGCAGTTTGTACATAGGACACACCTATGGTAGGCCCAAGGAACCACCCTAGGCAGGGTGCAGTGTATGTGAAAGGTAGGATATGTACCCGTGTGTGTAACATGCCCTGATAGTGACATACTGCCCATTCCGTTTTCACTATTGAAAGGCAATCCTACCCATAGGACAGAATGGGGAATGCGTTGTAAAATTTACAAGCATATCCTCCCATAGGGATATGGTAAAAAATTGGAGTCTGGTATCCCTGGACTCAAAATTTGATAACGCACCTTTTAGTAAGGATGGGTTTTTTAGAAAGTGGCTATTTTCTTGTTCACCTTTTCTGTGTGTTTTTGCCTGATTGTGGATTGACTGTTTGGTTTCAGTGTGACAGAGACTGAGGATGTGCATTTGGTGTGGTGTCTTCTTGTGGTGTTTTCACTGTGTTACTGTGAGTGTTGATACAAATACTTTACACATTGCCTTTGGATAAGCCTGTCTGCTCGTGCCAAGCTCCCAACGGGGTGAGCAGGGGTTATCTAAAGTGTGTATTCCCCTTACACTGACTGGAGGGAAGGGTCCCTATTTGAATAAAGGTGCCTACCTCTGCCAACTAGAGACACTCATTTCTAACAAATTGTTCTTATCTTTAGTTTTGACTGACCAGGGAGTTTGTTTTTAAAAGGGGTAAGTATTTTCGACAGGAGGTTTCCTTCTCAGGTCACCTACTGTCAAAGGGGAGTAGGAGATTAGCTCCTTGGGTAACTAACACATTAAATGAGGTGCATGGGGTGCATGAGCCTTAACTCTGAATGCCTAACAATTGAAACTGCGTTTTTTTTTCTTTGGCTTCTGTGCTTGGTACATATATTGTTGTATGCTGTTTTGTGTTGTAAGTACACAAGACGGCTTGTTGTGCGCTTTCTGTCTTTTGAGCCCGCCCGAGCTGTCTAGGAACGGTCATGACGTTGGCCATTTCCATAAGACAATCGGTTGGACTCGCTTTAGCCACTCATTTCACAGGATGCTGTGAACATGCCCGTGAATAAACAGAGATACAGCACATCACCAGTGCACGTCTAATTGGCTATAAAATAACACTGTTCGCAAAAATTGTCATGATTAGGAAAATGTGTCACGTTGAAGTCAGCCATGTTACTGCCCCTCCCTCCTGTAAATTGATGGAATTGGAATTGAAATGGAGATGAAAGGACGGGTAGACTAGACAGATGATCCCTTATCTGATCCTTAAGGGGAACAATATTTCGGGGGCTTTCGTTTGAATGCCCAGGTGGCACCACAATTATTGTTCATGTTACCGCAACACTACGCACAGTTGTAGAGACATCACAAGTCCTTTATTAGTTAGCCTGAGTAACAGGGTTGTAACAGATGATGTGGGAAGGAACAACGTGTTTGCAGAAAATGATTAAAATGAAATGAAAGAATGTTTGTAGCAAGCCCTGCTGGGTGGGTACTGGAAGTCACGATATCTAAGTTGAAAGTAAGGCACATTGTCAGGATGCGACATTGCTCAGCCTGTGTACTGTATGGTGCACATGATGCACATTACTAGGAAGGGTACCTGTATGCCCCCCAATAATTTCACACCACACATTTTCTTTTTTGAGGTTCTTTAGATGAATAATATAGGAATGGACAGATGCAATGATCCAAAGTATGTCCGAATTGTTCTTTCAGAGTTTAGTAAATGAATTAAAGGCTTACCCCACTACTTGGTGTTGGGAGAGAAAAAATAAATTATATAAAGTTTTATCCTTGCCAGTTAACTAAAAGTTCGTATTATATCCACTAATAGGTCCGGGATGCCCTGCAGTCACATTAAGGAGGGGCCCGGACATGATGCACAGCCTGGCTGCTTGTTATGGAACATCCATGAATACGACTGAGGCGAAGCTGCAGAGCAAAGAGGTGCTGGACGAGGCAGTACCACCGAAAACAAAAAGAGAGAGGGGCTATCCAGGAGCCCCAGCCTGTTGGTCTACTTGTGCCTGAGTCCCAGCCCATTGAGCCCCAGCCTGAGGGCTCGCCTGTGTTTGAGTCTCTGCCCCTTGGTCCCCCTTGAGTTTGACCCCCCTTTTTCTCTGACCCCTCTGTGCCTGGAGTGACAAGGTACAATATACGCCCGATGGAGGTACAGTGCACCAAGGGAAAGTTGGATTAGTAGGGATGGACTTCATGGATGAAGAATAGGGTGCAGGTACCCTGTCTAAGGTGCCAGCGACAGAGCAGGGTAAGGAAGATTGGTGCACTGGCCTGGGCACTGGACAGGATTAGTTCAGGGCGTCCTCCCAGGAAGGAGGGTTCCCTATCCTGAGTGAAGAGTATTTCTCAGAAAGAGCTAGACGAGTAGCTCCACCGCCAGTGCTCAATAGCGCCTACGCCAGATGAACAATAGGAGCCTATCAGTGATGGCTCTCTGAAAGACACTGGAGAGAAGAGTTTTGCCCATCCTCCTGTTCCCTGGCCACCAATTTCATTGTGGTACATTTCTCTCCCAATCACCATGTATCTATTTGGTCACCCAATTTATGAGGAAAACAGCCCTTTGCACCTCCCTGTCCAGAGTGGGGTCGGTACATAGAAAGTACAAGTTGCATCCATAGTTGTTATTGTGCTAATAATAGTGTTAGGGACATCCTACTCCCTGAATGAGAAGTATCCTGTGCACTCTCAAGTTCATACAGCACCTGTTTCTCTTGTGAACATGTTTGTTACTTTGGCTCCTCGCACAGGGGAGCACCGGAGGACATAAAATGATAATACAAGTGTTCAGATTGGTGTACCTTCAATTCTGTTCTCCAGTCCTAGATAATGCATGTATTGATTTCCGCACTACAAATGAATGTGTACATTGGACAGATGCCTGTCATGATAGTTAATATGACAGTTCGTTTTTGTATCCAGGGGCGGGGGAGATTAAGGTGGGTGAGAACATATGACTTCATTTACAGACTGAACATGACAATAGGCCCGTCTTAGATCCTGCATCATAATGTTCACTTCGCCCGTGGATCACAAGTTCATACTTAGCATCCGAGGGGATGATTTGCAAATGTTGCCTTTCTTTTCTTTTTCCCCACTGTATTTGTTGCCCCATCTGCGTATTGCACATTTCATCAGGTACAATGTAAAAGTATGTTACACGAAAAATAGGCCCTTGTATATACTGTCTCCCAGTTTGTTGCGTCTGCTGCGTAAGTACATTGACTGCTAAGGAAAGGACATCCTTGAAACACAAATGCTGAGATCATGCTTCAGAAGGAGATAGAAGGGTTGATGAGCGTTGATCTAGATACTTTTTAGGTCAACATGTCTCTTATAGTTTCACTGCTTACTAACGAACATTTGAACAGTTCTGAGTATTAATGTTGTTCATGTGAATAGAGATGTTTCACTCCATGGTATAAAATGACTTAGCTAAGGCTAAAACGGGGGTCTGTTAGAATTAAATTAAAAGTCTGATCTGTGCTACCATATGTAATGATGGTTAAGTTAGCCTTTGTGGCGCCATTTTATACTTAGCCGCTAATTCTAGGCCATGTTTGCAATTAATTGTTCCTTGGCTCTGCAAGTAGCAGCTGTGTAGAATTCCCTGTGTCTCTGTAAGTTGTGCCTTGCTGTAAAAATTAATACACTGTTTATACTTCTACATACCTTTCCCATGAGATGGAGCCTGCCCCCACTGGCTCAGCTGCAGGCACGGACAGAATGCCCTTGCCAGAGAGATAGTGTGTGCCCGGTCTCAGACTCTTAGCTCATCTTTGTGTGCCCCCTCTGTTTCTGCTGCCTTCTGTGGAAAGTTAGTGGGTGGGTGTGTCTTGTGCTCAGGATGAAATGTATAATTGTCACCTCTATGCTTGTGAAAGGCAGTCCCTCAATGGTCTTTTCATGAGGCTGGTCAGACCGGGCTCCACAGCTGTGATTATAAATAAATATCTTTGGTTTGTATTCTCTTCTGTCTGACTGACTCTTCATTATTTGGGAAGGCATAGAGTTGGTCCTTATGACCCGAGTGACCCATTTTTGGGCCATTTTCCTTCAGTGGTGGTGGTCCCCGGGGCTGCGGGTAGTCCGTGTGCCCCCCGCATATGATTAACTAAGCCCCGGGGAGGTGGGCCCCCGCTACATAATTGAACATTGCCCGCGGGACCTGGCCCACCCGGGGGCTTACAAAAAACGAAGAGCAGGAGCCCGCCCTTCGTTTTTTCAAATTTTTTCAGCCGGATTTGCGCACCCAGCGCGAATTCAGGTGATTTTTTTTGTTATTCTTTTTTTGGCCCTGGGGGTCATTGTGGGACCCCCTGAGCAGGCCTAGGGGGTCAGGGTGGTTCTACCCTGCCGCCTTTTCTTGTTTTTTATCTTTTTTTCTACTGTTTTCTTGTGACTCGGTTACTGAGTCACAAGATGGCTGCCAACACATTCTGGTTTGGAGTGTTGGCAGACAATCAGAATGAAGCTCGTGCTCGGGAGGGTTCACGAATCCTCCTCAGTGCTCAGATATATAAATTTTAATTTTTTGAATTTCTCAGCAACTACTGAACGGATTTACACCATTTGAAAAAAGCACACTTTCTGGACCAAGACCTACCTTTTTGCCAAATTTAGTGTAATTCCGTTCAGCAGTTCGGGCTGTAGCTTTGTCTAAAGTTTCTATGGAAATTAACATCGGGAAAACGCATTTTGGGACCCCTCATTTTTCTCGGCCCCCGCTTATCGAATCACCCCGAAACTTTCAAAACAGGAGCTGACCTGAGTGAACCATTAGTTTGGAAAATTTTGCGAAGATTCGTCAAATGGCACCAAAGAAAAAACGCTTTTTGAATAGAAACAAGGTCCTAACTATAACTACCTACTGGCGACTGCCAGTAGGTAATATATATATATATATATACACACACACACACATATATCACCTATTGGCAGTCTCAGTAGGTAGTTATAGTTAGGAGTGTCTTTTGTTTTGCCGATAACTTTGGCACCACTTGACAAATCCTGACGAAAGTTTCACAAAACGTCCACTTTTTGGTTCAGCTGCTATGTTGAAAGTTTCTGTGTGATCTGTCAAACAGGGACAGAGAAAAAGGGGATCCCAAAACACATTTTCCCCATGTTATGTCTATGGGGATTTTTCATTTTTGGAACACAATTACAGCCCGAACTGCAAATTTTGCAGAAGGCTAGACGTTGATCCAGAAAGAGTGCTTTTTGTGATTTGGTGTAAATCCGTTCAGGAGTTTTTGTGATATTTAAGTTTAAAAAATATAGATACCTGGGAACGCGAGTCCTTGCAGTGTACTCGTGGATCATAGTAAAATTTGATTGGCTGCCAACAATTCAACCAGGAAGTGTTGGCATCCATCTTGGGACTTGGCTGGAAGCTGAGTCCCACAAAAAATGTAACAAAAAAAAGAAAAGGGGGCAGGGGAGGAATACCCTGACCCCACCCCCAGATATTTGTGGGTGGATCCATGAATCCGCTGCAAAATAAAAAAAAAAAAATAAAAAAAAAATAAACGCAGTCTCATGCGAGTCTTTTTTATTAAGCCTCTGGGTGGGCCAAATCCCAGGGGGCATGTTTTAATAATAATGTGGTGGGTGCCCATGCAGCACCCCATGCACCCTGGAGACTGCCACCTCCCCAAGGCTATATGTTAAATGAGTGTGGGGGAGGCCCATATTGCCTACCCCGAAGCCCGGGGAACCACCACCTCCCTGGTGCTTTATGTAAAATGAAAGTGGGGGGCTGCGCAGACTGCTGCTAGGGCTGCCACTGCCCTGGGGCTTTAGGTAAAAGGAGTGGGGGGCGAGCGGACCCCCCGATAGCACAGTGGACCACTACCTCCCTGGGGCTTTAAGTTTAATTATTGGGGGGCTGCATGGACCCCCCAAGCCACGGGGACCGTAACCTCCGTGGGGCAAATAGCATAGTAATGCAGGGGCCCAAACGGGCCCCCAGCCACCGCAGCCCCAGGGACCATCACCTTCCCGGGTCTCAAATAATAATATAATGAATGGGGTCCATTGCGGATCCTGGGCCCCGAGGATTACCACCTCCCCGGGGCTAAATACTTGAAAGAAGGGGGCTGTGCAGCCCCTCTTGTGGAGTAGTAGATTCGGCCTGGGGATCGCCACTCCCCAGGGCCGACTCCTGCAATGTCCTGGGGTGCCCACCCCTGGGACATTGCAGTTTGCTATGGCTTGGTGGGAGCATTACCGCTCCCGCCAAGCCATAGTAAACTCTGCTCTGCTTTCAGCAAGCGAGAACAGTAAAAATGCTCTTGCTGTTGGATATCTTGAAACCCTAATGTGTGCCATCTTTCTGTGTCGCACGGTTATGCTTGGATGGTAAATTCAGAGGGCGGTAATCAGAACAAGTATTCAATATATATATATATATATATATATATATATATTCACTGAAAAAACCATAGGTTTTAGGGACAGTTATAGTTACTTGGACATTGCACTCGTACAAAACCCGTGAAATTCCCCCGTTATAGTTAGTTCAGCTAACTATAACTCGCGCCCCCGCAATGCACTGCTGATGACGTCACATATTACATCACTCATGACATGGTCAGTGACATCACTGATGACATCACTGATGACATCTCAAATGACATCACTGATGACATCATCCAGTGACTGTGTGTTTCTGTAAAGTTTAAATATTTTTAATATATATAGGAAAAGACGTATTGAAGAATGAGTGGGTGTGTAAGTGTCTGTATGGATGATTTAGTAGGTGCGTGACTGACTCTATAAGTGAGTGATTTAACGTATCTTACTGAATGCATGGGTTAGTGACTAATCTGGGTGAATGTCTGTATCCGTCTGTCTGTTGCTGTGTAAGTGGCTGCATGTGTTTGTGAATAGCTAAATGAGTGTCTATATGAGTTATTGAATGCTTGTCTGAGTATCTGTATGGGTGCCTGAGTGTTTGTGTGGGAGGGGTGTGTGCAACTCTGTGCATAGATGTGTGAGTGGGTAATTCACTGGGTGGATGGTTTCAAGAGTGCATCTGTGATAGACTGTATGGGTGGGTAAGTGTGTGTAAGAGTGTGTTAGTGAGTGAATGTATGTCCCAGTGGTACATGTGTCAGTAACTACATATGTGAAAGGCAGTATATATGTGTGTTGGAGTATATAAATAGCTATAAGCAAGAGTGAGTGATTGTGATAGTGGCTGTATGGATGAGTGTGTGCTTGTATCAGTGATTGTATAAGAGCGTAACAATGTGCTACTATTTGTATGAGTAAGTGAGCTGGTGTGTGTATAACTGTATAGGTGAGTAAATGGCAGTGTGTTTAATTATTTGCATGACTGACTAGGTGTCTGAGTATCTCTATGGATGAGTGGCGTTGTTTGAGTGTCTATATAGGAGTAAGAGTGCATATGATAGTCCTGTACTGAGTGACCGTAAGTATGAGTTACTGTACGGGTGAGTGAGTGGATGTGTGTGTGTAGACCTAAGAATCAGTGAGTCGGTATGTAGTTATTGGTGTTGGAGTGTCTATGGTTTTGCGAATGGCAGTCTGTAATTTAGAGTGGGTGTATCAAAGATTATATTAGGGTGTGAGGAGGTGCATCAGATTATCACGTGGATGATGTCATCAGTGATGTCATTTGAGATGTCATCAGTGATGTCATCAGTGATGTCACTGACCATGTCATGAGTGATGTAATATGTGACGTCATCAGCAGTGCATTGCGGGGGCGCGAGTTATAGTTAGCTGAACTAACTATAACGGGGGAATTTCACGGGTTTTGTACGAGTGCAATGTCCAAGTAACTATAACTGTCCCTAAAACCTATGGTTTTTTCAGTGAATTTCAAAGGTTTTTTAAATGCTAATTTGTAACTATAACGTGTCTGAAACCTATGGTTTTTTCAGTGAATTTCAAAGGTTTTTTAAATGCTAATTTGTAACTATAACGTGTCTGAAACCTATGGTTTTTTCAGTGAATTTCAAAGGTTTTTTAAATGCTAATTTCTAACTATAACGTGCCTGATACCTACGGTTTTTTCAGTGAATTTCAAAGGTTTTGTAAATGACAATTTTTAAATGTATTAATTGTTATATTAATTTTTTTCATACTGATTTACTACATTTTTAGAAACAATTTTTGTTTACATATTTTATTTTTTAAATTACATTGTAATTACATTATACATTACATTACAAAAAATACTTTCTCAGAATGAATTACTTTAGTTTAAATACTTTGCACATAGGCAATAGACTTTTAAGTACAGTAGTTACAGTTGTTGCAATGGGCAACACATTTTCAAACACAATGCAACATTCAGCTCAATGTGAATTTCTAGTTAAATGCAATTAGTTACTTTATGGATTACTTTTCTAACCACAGGACTGGATCCTAGATTCAGTCCTGGTACATCTCCTGTAAACAGTTGAGTAAAAGCGTTTTGGTTACAGTCGTGATTTTTAAGGAATATTATTGTATTTTAAAAGTTGACACTTAGAAACTTTTTCTCATAGAATCACCAATGTTATCCTATGGAAGGAAATTCACTTAGCAGGTAAAAACTGTTATCGTTACTTTTTCTTACTCAGTGTTGGATCCTGGATCCAGCACTGGTGCATCTCCTGTAAACAGTTGAAAGAATGCGTTTAAGTCATACAGGTGATTTTTAAGGAATATTTGTAGTTTGTAAAAATCAACACTTTGAAACTTTTTTGCTGAAAACCAGACAATGGATTCCTATGGAAGAAAATATAAGTTACTGGTAAGTACGGTTAAAATTACTTTTCAGGGTCAGTGCTGGGCTAAAAGATGCAGCACTGGGTTCTCTCCTGATAACAGGTGAGTAAATTGGTATTCGTACTTTGGTTGATTTTAGAGGAATATTATAAAGTTCAAAAACTCCACACTTAGAAGAATTTCCAAGTGAAACCAGTCAATGTTAGCCTATGAAGGTAATTCAAGTTACCGGTAAGTACGGTTAAAATTACTTTTCAGGACCAGTACTGGGCTGAAAGATGCAGCACTGAGGTCTCTCCTGATAACAGGTGAGTAAATCGGAATTCGTATTTCGGCTGATTTTAGAGGAATATTTGTATGTTTCAAAAATCAACACTTAGAAACTTTTTCAGCAAAAAGCAGGCAATGATATCCTTTGGAAGGAAATTCAAGTTACTGGTAAGTACGGTTAAAATTACTTTTGAGGATCAGTACTGGGCTGAAAGATGCAGCACTGAGGTCTCTCCTGATAACAGTTGAGTAAATCGGAATTCGTATTTCGGCTGATTTTAGAGGAATATTTTAAAGTTCCAAAACTCCACACTTAGAAGAATTTCCAAGTGAAACCAGTCAATGTTAGCCTATGGAAGGAAATTCAAGTTACTGGTAAGTACGGTTAAAATTACTTTTCAGGACCAGTACTGGGCTGAAAGATACAGCACTGAGGTCTCTCCTTATAACAGGTGAGTAAATCGGAATTCGTATTTCGGCTGATTTTAGAGGAATATTTGTATGTTTCAAAAATTAACACTTAGAAGAATTTCCAAGTGAAACCAGTCAATGTTAGCCTATGAAGGAAATTCAAGTTACTGGTAAGTACGGTTAAAATTACTTTTCCGGATTAGTACTGGGCTGAAAGATGCAGCACTGAGGTCTCTCCTGATAACAGGTGAGTAAATCGGAATTCGTATTTCGGCTGATTTTAGAGGAATATTTTAAAGTTCCAAAACTCCACACTTAGAAGAATTTCCAAGTGAAACCAGTCAATGTTAGCCTATGGAAGGAAATTCAAGTTACTGGTAAGTACGATTAAAATTACTTTTCAGGACCAGTACTGGGCTGAAAGATACAGCACTGAGGTCTCTCCTTATAACAGGTGAGTAAATCTGAATTCGTATTTCGGCTGATTTTAGAGGAATATTTGTATGTTTCAAAAATCAACACTTAGAAACTTTTTCAGCAAAAAGCAGGCAATGATATCCTATGGAAGGAAATTCAAGTTACTGGTAAGTACGGTTAAAATTACTTTTGAGGATCAGTACTGGGCTGAAAGATGCAGCACTGAGGTCTCTCCTGATAACAGGTGAGTAAATCGGAATTCGTATTTCGGCTGATTTTAGAGGAATATTTTAAAGTTCCAAAACTCCACACTTAGAAGAATTTCCAAGTGAAACCAGTCAATGTTAGCCTATGAAGGAAATTCAAGTTACCGGTAAGTACGGTTAAAATTACTTTTCAGGACCAGTACTGGGGTGAAAGATGCAGCACTGAGGTCTCTCCTGATAACAGGTGAGTAAATCGGAATTCGTATTTCGGCTGATTTTAGAGGAATATTTTAAAGTTCCAAAACTCCACACTTAGAAGAATTTCCAAGTGAAACCAGTCAATGTTAGCCTATGAAGGAAATTCAAGTTACCGGTAAGTACGGTTAAAATTACTTTTCAGGACCAGTACTGGGGTGAAAGATGCAGCACTGAGGTCTCTCCTGATAACAGGTGAGTAAATCGGAATTCGTATTTCGGCTGATTTTAGAGGAATATTTTAAAGTTCCAAAACTCCACACTTAGAAGAATTTCCAAGTGAAACCAGTCAATGTTAGCCTATGGAAGGAAATTCAAGTTACTGGTAAGTACGGTTAAAATTACTTTTCAGGACCAGTACTGGTCTGAAAGATACAGCACTGAGGTCTCTCCTGATAACAGGTGAGTAAATCGGAATTCGTATTTCGGATGATTTTAGAAGAATATTTGCACAATGGTGAAGGGAGGGGCGGGGCCTGAGGTGACATCTGTGCAAACGCGCCCCGTGGTGCGTTTTAAGTTGGGGGATTAAGTCCCCTTGAATCCTGAGGGTCCCTAGGGGCCAACTAGCCCACCAGGAACCTCCAATATGCGCCAGGGGGCTGCGTTGCAGAGACGTGTAGAGAGGCCACACCCTTTTTACACCTCTCTGCAACGCAGCTCTGTGGCGCTTTCTGGATGTACCTGTTGGGCTAGTTGGCCCCCAGGGACCCTCAGGATTGAAGGGATTTAATTCCCCATCTTAAAACGCGCCACGGGGCCTGTTTGCACACATGTCACCTGAAGCCCCGCCCCTCCCTTCACCACTGTGCAAACGCGCCCGTGGCGCGTTTTAAGTTGGGGGATTAAGTCCCCTTGAATCCTGAGGGTCCCGGAGTCCAACTAGCCCACCATATACCTCCAAAAAGCGCCACAGAGCTGCGTTGCAGAGAGGTGTAAAAGGGTATGGCCTCTCTACACGTCTCTGCAACGCAGCCCCTGGCGCATATTGGAGGTTCCTGGTGGGCTAGTTGGCCCCCAGGGACCCCCAGTATTCAAGGGAATTCGTTCCCCCTCTGCAAACGCGCCAGGGGCGCGTTTGCAGAGTGGTGAAGGAAGGGGCGGGGCCTGCGGGCCCGATCGTTTAAAAAAAAAAAAAAAAAATTGTCCCTGAAGGGGGCTGTGTAGCCCCCTTCCTTTTTCCTGTTTTTGGGCTCTGGGGACCCCATCCCCCAGGGCCTTACCCCTTTTTTAAATTTTATTTTATTAAAAAAACGGGAAGGGGGCCGCGTGGCCCCCTTCCCTGGGCCTGTATTGGCCCCGGGGACCCCATCCCCGGGGCATGGCCTTTTTTTATTTTCTTGGGAGGGGGCTGTGTGGCCCCCTCCTCAGGCCATTTAAGGCCCCGGGGACCCCATCCCCGGGGCCGGCCTTTCCATTTTTTTTTTTTTCTTTTTGGGGAGGGGGCCGCGTGGCTCCCTCCTGGGCCACTACTTGCCCCGGGGACCCCATCCCCCGGGGCTGGCCCTCTCCGTTGGGGACTGTGGGGGGTCCCCAATCCCCCACAGTCCCGCCGGCTCCCCACGTCCCTTGGGAGCCGGCATTGCTGTTCCACATGGGGAGCAGCTGACATGCTGCTCCCCATGTGGAAAAGCAATCTGCTTTGGATATTGGAAGAGAGAGCAGGTTTCCTGCTCTCTCTTCCAATATCCAAAGCAAGTTTGCAATGACAGGACGGGAGCCGCGAGGCTCCCGTCCTGTCATTGCAAACAGCAGTGTCCCGGGGTAGGCACCCCGGGACACTGCAGGAGCCGGCCCTGGGGGTGGCGGTCCCCAGGGCCATCAAGGGCTCCAGGAGGGGGCCGCGCGGCCCCCTCCCTACATCAGCACAGCCCCGGGAGGTGGTGGTCCCCGTGGCTTCGGGGTCCAAAACGGACCCCCATTTTAATTTGTTCGTGCCCCGGGGAGGTGGCGGTCCTCGGGCGTGTGGGGGCTGGAGCCCCCCACACAGGTTGTTTAATTTTTTAAAAAAGCCCCGGGAGGTGGTGGTCCCCGGGGCTGCGGGAGGGCTCAGAGCCCTCCCGCACCATTTCTAAAAAGCCCCGGGGGTGGCGGTCCCCGGGGCTTGGGGGCCCTTGAGGCCCCCACACATAAAATTAAACCCCCCACCATGCCCCCGGGACTTGGGCCACCCGGGGGCAAACATGCAATCGAAGCGCGGGAGACCGCGCTTCGATTTTTTCCGGCAGGATTCGCGCACCCTGAGCGCATCCTGCCGATTTTTAAAAAAAATTATTTTATTTTTTTGCCCAGGGGGTCCTTGTGGGACCCCTGAGCAAACCTAGGGGGTCAGGGTGTTTCTACCCTGCCCCCTTTGTGAACTTTGCGCACTGGTTTCTGTCCCTCGGTTCTACCGAGGGACAAAATGGCTGCCAACATTTCCTGAATCGGAATGTTGACAGCCAGCTGACAGCCAATTAACATGCAGCTCGTGATCGGGACGGTGCGCGCAGGGTGCGCTGAGGGTACGCAGACCCTACTCGGCCATAGATATCACTAACTTTTTACTTTTCATTTTCTCAGCAACTACTGAACGGATTTACACCATTTAACAAAAAGGGTTCTTTCTGAACCAAGAACTACCTCTTTGCCAAATTTGGTGTAATTCCGTTCAGCAGTTCGGGCTGTAGCCGTGTCTAAAGTTTCCTATGGAAAAGTGCATGGGGAAAACACGTTTTGGGACCCCCTTTTTCTCGGCCCCCGCTTGACGAATCCCCCGAGACTTTCAGGGTAGGAGCGGACCGGAGCGGGCCACAAAGTTTGAAAATTTCGCGAAGATACGTCAACCGGCAAGAGAGTTATTTCAAATAGAATGTCGCGGATTTCCTATGGATAATAGGTTGTAACTATAACTATCTACTGGCGACCGCCAGTAGATAATATACTATATATATATATATATATATATATATATATATATATATATATATATACATATATATATATATATATATATATATATATATATATATATATCCAATAACTCCGCACCCTGGAAGCGTCTTTTCTCTCCCAAATCACGGACACGGACCCAATTCGGTGCTATGATGTTTTATTCAACCGTCTCCATATATATATATATATATATATATATATATATATATATATATATACATAAAGAAAGCAAACCATCTTGTACTACCTGAGGAAGGCGGAAGCTGAAACGTTGTAGTGGAAATATATTTTTGTTCTTTGGTGAATCTATCTGTTTGAGTCACTTCTTTCTTGTATAAATATATATATATATATATCTTACCTGCCGCACAGAATTTGCCATTTATATTCTAAGGTGTACCTGTGGTCTTGCTTATATAGGGAGCACTAAGCTTCCTGTGCACAAGCGTATTCTTCAACATATCAGGGCAATTGTGAACTCAGATTCCAGCTATCCAGTTGCCCAGCATTTTAAGTTGGTTCATCAGAACAGGTTGAAGGATTTAACTTATTCTGTGCTAGGTGCTGTTCCAGTCCCCGGACGGGAAGGGAACCGAGAAAAAAGCCTTAGGCAACTAGAATCACATTTTATCCTTGCCCTTGACACTAGAATGCCGAACGGCATGAGCACCAGTGAAGATATGCATAATTTCCTATGATACTATGTTCTCTAGGGTCGGAGAGGGTGTGTGTATATTTGATCTCATTTCCAATTTCTGTGTCTTAGTTTTTCACTGTGCTCATCTTATAGTTATGTCAATCTTCATATCTGCTCATTTTAACTTTGGTTGTAGGAGTTCTCGATCTTTAGTACTGTATTATGTTTACCGATCAGGCTTGGAGGTAACAATGCTGCTATTGAAATTTATCTTTTGCACAGCACTTATATTGCACAGTTTTTTTAGGTTTGCACATTTTTTTAGCATTTTTTTAGTATTTTATGACTGGCTTGGCTTTTATATAAGATTGATTCTTACATGTATTAGTTGTTGTCACTATGAGCTATATTAATTTCTCCTATCTTAAACTTTTAATACGTGTATAATTGTCAACTGTTTTAACGTCCCTGGTTTTTACATCTATACACATGCTTTTTGGTTGTCGATTGACATATCTCATTTGGGATATTTTAATAATCATGCATTAGTAGTTTATTATCCAATCAGTACTGTATATATTCTCAGGAGTTCGCACTTGCACTTTATATCTATGTACATGTTACTGTTGCCTTTGCACTTGCACTTTATGCGTTGACATAAAGAGTGGTCATGACAATATATCTGCCGTGAGTTAGGGGTTTGTAGAATTAGAGCTTGGAAATAATATATATTATTCAATCTTATACATTTATATATGTCAATGGTTCTCTTTTTATTGTGAAAGTCATGGAAAGTCAAATTGTCACAGATGAATCTGAGGACTTTCAATACGTGTATAATTGTCAACTGGTTTAAAGTCCCTGGCTTTTACATCTATACACATGCTTTTTTGGTTGTCAATTGACATATCTCATTTGTGATATTTTAATAATCATGCACTAGCAGTTTATTATCCAATCAGTATTGTATATACTCTCAGGGAGTCTGCACTTGCATTTTATATCTATGTATATGTTACTGTTGCTTTTGCACTTGCATTCTATGCGTTGACATAAAGAGTGGTCATGACAATATATCTGTCGTGAGTTAGGGGATCTGTAGAATTACAGCTTGAAAATTATGTACATTATTCAATCTTATACATTTATACATGTCAATGGTTCTCTCTTTATTGTGAAAGCCAAGAAAAGTAAAATTGTTACAGACTAATTTGAGGATTTTTCGTTACTCTAAACATGCTACAATAGTCTGTTTTTCATTTTCACTGGTTTTATGTTGTTTTGAAAGGTAATTGAGCACTGTTTTGAATTTTCTTTTGTATTTACTGGGTTCCCGATCACGAGACGCGTCATGTGATCAAGCTCGCGTGAGGCGAGCGAAACGCGTCATGGTAGGCACTATGCCTGGTCATTTGGTGGTGAATACTCAGCAATAAACTTCACTGCTTTTTCTACACACGACAATGCTGGTGTATTAGTTTTTTGAGCGTAACGAGGTCCGTGCCTGGGTTCCTTGGCAGCGATCGTCAAGCCAGGGTTTGGAGCTTCATATATATATATATTCACTGAAAAAACCATAGGTTTTAGGGACAGTTATAGTTAGTTGGACATTGCACTCGTACAAAACCCGTGAAATTCCCCCGTTATAGTTAGTTCAGGTAACTATAACTCGAGCCCCCGCAATGCACTTCTGATGACGTCACCTATTACATCACTCATGACATGGTCAGTGACATCACTGATGACATCACTGATGACATCTCAAATGACATCACTGATGACATCATCCAGTGACTGTGTGTTTCTGTAAAGTTTAAATATGTTTAATATATATAGGGAAAGGCGTATTGAAGAATGAGTGGGTGTATAAGTGTCTGAATGGATGATTTAGTAGGTGCGTGACTAACTCTATAAGTGAGTGATTAAACGTATCTTACTGAATGCATGGGTTAGTGACTAAACTGGGTGAATGTCTGTATCCGTCTGTCTGTTGATGTGTAAGTGGCTGCATGGGTTTGTGAATAGCTACATGAGTGTCTATATGAGTTATTGATTGGTTGTCTGAGTATCTGTATGGGTGCCTGAGTGTTTGTGTGGGTGGGGTGTGTGCGACGCTGTGCATAGATGTGTGAGTGGGTGATTCACTGGGTGGATGGTTTCAAGAGTGCATCTGTGATAGACTGTATGGGTGGGTAAGTGTGTGTAAGAGTGTGTTAGTGAGTGAATGTATGTCCCAGTGGTACATGTGTGAGTAACTACATATGTGAAAGGCAGTATATATGTGTGTTGGAGTATATAAATAGCTATAAGCGAGAGTGTGTGATTGTGAGAGTGACTGTATGGATGAGTGTGTGCTTGTATCAGTGATTGTATAAGAGCTTAAGAATGTGCTAGTATTTGTATGAGTAAGTGAGCTGGTGTGTGTATAACTGTATAGATGAGTAAATGGGTGTGTGCTTAATTTTTTGCATGACTGACTAGGTGTGTGAGTACCTCTATGGATGAGTGGCGGTGTGTGAGTGTTTATATAGGTGTATGAGTGCATATAATAGTCCTGTACTGAGTGACTATAAGTATGAGTGACTGTACGGGTGAGTGAGTAGATGTGTGTGTGTAGACCTAAGAATCAGTGAGTGTGTATATAGTAATTGGTGTTGGAGTGTCTATGGTTTTGACAATGGCAGTCTGTAATTTACAGTGGGTGTATCAAAAGTTATATTAGGGTGTGAGAAGATGCATCAAATTATCACATGGATGATATCATCAGTGATGTCATCAGTGATGTCATTGACCATGTCATGAGTGATGTAATATGTGACGTCATCAGAAGTGCATTGCGGGGGCGCGAGTTATAGTTACCTGAACTAACTATAACGGGGGAATTTCACGGGTTTTGTACGAGTGCAATGTCCAACTAACTATAACTGTCCCTAAAACCTATGGTTTTTTCAGTGAATTTGTAAGGTTTTTTAAATGCTAATTTCTAACTATAACGTGCCTGAAACCTATGGTTTTTTCAGTGAATTTCAAAGGTTTTTTAAATGCTAATTCCTAACTATAACATGTCTGAAACCTATGGTTTTTTTCAGTGAATTTCAAAGGTTTTGTAAATGACAATTTTTAAATGTATTAATTGTTATATTTATTTTTTGATACTGATTTACTACATTTTTTTAACTATTTATTTTTAGATATTTTATTTTTTAAATTACATTGTAATTACATTATACATTACATTACAAAATATACTTTCTCAGAATGAATTACTTTAGTTTAAATACTTTGCAAATAAGTAATAGACTTTTAAGTACAGTAGTTACAGTTGTTGCAATGGGCAACACAATTTCAAACAATGCAACATTGAGCTCAATGTGAATTTCAAGTTAAATGCAATTAGTTACTTTATGGATTACTTTTCTAACCACAGGACTGGATCCTAGATTCAGTCCTGGGACATCTCCTGTAAACAGTTGAGTAAAAGCGTTTTGGTTACAGTAGTGATTTTTAAGGAATATTATTGTATTTTAAAAGTTGACACTTAGAAACTTTTTCACATAGAATCACCAATGTTATCCTATGGGAGGAAATTCACTTAGCAGGTAAGTAGTGTTATCGTTACTTTTTCTTACTCAGTGGTGGATCCTGGATCCAGCACTGGTGCATCTCCTGTAAACAGTTGAAAGAATGCGTTTAAGTCATACAGGCGATTTTTAAGGAATATTTGTAGTTTGTGAAAATTGACACTTTGAAACTTTTCTGCTGAAAACTAAGCCTGGGCGTAGTTCGCGAAGTAGCGCTACGCGAAGCTACGCAAAGTGCAGTTCGCACTACGCGAGCTAGGCGTAGCACTACGCGAACTGCGTAGTGCACTGTTCGCAATGATTGCACAGTGCTGGATGCTTGTCCACACTGTGCAATCATTGAAAACGGCATCTTGCACAGTGCGAGCTGTCTTTTACTGCCGCTCGAGTAGATTTTTACTCGAGCGGCAGCTTTCTCAACGCGGACTGGTAGTTTCTCATCGCGAGCGGTCGCGAGCATACGCGACCACTCGCAATGAAAAACCTGACCTCCCCGTGTTGAGAATCTCGCCGGGAGGTTTATTTTCCACGCTCGCGATCGGCAACTTGATGTTGCTGATCGCGAACGAGGAAAAAGTCTCGCCGGGATGTCATTTTGCTTGCTCGCGGTCGCCAACTTGACGTTGAGGACCGCGAGCAAGCAAAAAATGACCGCTGCACTATGCTACGCGTGTTTACACTGTGCTACGTGCAATTCGCGTTGTGCGAAGTAGCGCAAACTTCGCAAACTACGCGAGCGTAGCGTAGGGCTTTGCCCAGGGTTACTGAAAACCAGACAGTGGATTCCTATGGAAGGAAATACAAGTTACTGGTAAATACGGTTAGAATTACTTTTAAGGGTCAGTGCTGGGCTAAAAGATGCAGCACTGGGTTCTCTCCTAATAACAGGTGAGTAAATCGGAATTCGTAGTTCGGCTGATTTTAGAGGAATATTATAAAGTTCCAAAACTCCACACTTAGAAGAATTTCCAAGTGAAACCAGTCAATGTTAGCCTATGTAAGGAAATTCAAGTTACTGGTAAGTACGGTTAGAATTACTTTTCAGGATCTGTACTGGGCTCAAAGATGCAGCACTGAGGTCTCTCCTGATAACAGGTGAGTAAATTGGAATTCGTAGTTCTGCTGATTTTAGAGGAATATTTGTATATTTCAAAATCGACACTTAGAAACTTTTTCAGCAAAAAGCAGGCAATGATATCCTATGGAAGGAAATTCAAGTTACTGTTAAGTACGGTTAGAATTACTTTTCAGGATCAGTACTGGGCTCAAAGATGCAGCACTGAGGTCTCTCCTGATAACAGGTGAGTAAATCGGAATTCGTAGTTCTGCTGATTTTAGAGGAATATTTGTATGTTTCAAAAATCGACACAGAAACTTTTTCAGCAAAAAGCAGGCAATGATATCCTATGGAAGGAAATTCAAGTTACTGGTAAGTACGGTTAAAATTACTTTTCAGGATTAGTACTGGGCTCAAAGATGCAGCACTGTGGTCTCTCCTGATAACAGGTGAGTAAATCGAAATTCGTAGTTCGGCTGATTTTAGAGGAATATTTGCACAATGGTGAAGGAAGGGGGTGGGGCCTGAGGTGACATGTCTGCAAACCCGCCCTGTGGCGCGTTTTAAGTTGGAGAATTAATTCCTCCTCAATTCCGAGGGTCCCTAGGGGCCAACTAGCCCACCAGGAACCTCCAGTATGCGCCAGGGGGCTGCGTTGCAGAGAGGTGTACAGAGGCCACGCCCCTTTTTACAACACTCTGCAATGCAGCTCCTTGGCGCTTACTGGAGGTACCTGGTGGGCTAGTTGGCCCCCAGGGACCCTCAGGATTGAAGAGGATTTAATGCCCCATCTTAAAACGCGCCACAGGGCCTGTTTGCACACATGTCACCTGAAGCCCCACCCCCTCCCTTCACCACTGTGCAAACGCGCCCCTTGGCGCGTTTTAAGTTGGGGGATTAAGTCCCCTTGAATCCTGAGGGTCCCTGGAGTCCAACTAGCCCACCATGTACCTCCAAAAGCGCCACAGAGCTGCGTTGCAGAGAGGTGTAAAAGGGGCGTGGCCTCTGTACACCTCTCTGCAACGCAGCCCCTGGCGCATACTGGAGGTTCCTGGTGGGCTAGTTGGCCCCAGGGACCCCCAGTATTCAAGGGGAATTTGTTCCCCATCTGCAAACGCGCCAGGGGATGCGTTTGCAGACTGCTGCAGGGTGGGGGCGGGGCCTCCGGCACGATGCCGGTCTTTTTTATTTATTTTTTTATTTTTTTTTGTATGGGAGGGGGGCTGCGTGGCCCCCCTTCCCTTGGCCTCTTTTGGCCCCGGGGACCCCATCCCCCGGGGCATGAGGATTTTCATTTTCTTTTTAAAATTAAAATAAAACGGGAAGGGGGCCGCGTGGCCCCCCTTCCCTGGGCCTATATTGGCCCTGGGGACCCCATCCCCCAGGGCATGCCCTCTTTTTTATAAATTTTAAATATTTGGAGGGGGGCTGCGTGGCACCCATCCTCAGGCCATTTAAGGCCCCGGGGACCCCATCCCCCGGGGCCGGCCTTTCCGTTTTTTTTTCTTTCCAATTTTTTTTTAAAATTTTTGGGGAGGGGGGCTGCGTGGCCCCCCTCCCGGGCCACTACTTGCCCCGGGGACCCCATCCCCCTGGGCTGGCCCTCTCCATTGGGGACTGTGGGGGTCCCCAATCCCCCACAGTCCCGCCGGCTCCCCGCGTCCTTCGGGAGCCGGCATTGCTTTTCCACATGGGGAGCTGCTAAGATGCACCTCCCTGTGTGGAAAAGCAATCATCTTTGGTTTTTGGAAGAGAGAGCAGGTTTCCTGCTCTCTCTTCCAAAATCCAAAGCAGTTTGCTATGACAGGACGGGAGCCGCGAGGCTCCCGTCCTGCCATAGCAAACTACAGTGTCCCGGGGGTAGGCACCCCGGGACACTGCAGGAGCCGGCCCTGGGGGTGGCGGTCCCCAGGGCCATCAAGGGCTCCAGGAGGGGGCCGCGCGGCCCCCTCCCTTCAATTGCACAGCCCCGGGAGGTGGTGGTCCCCGGGCTCTGGAGTCCGTAACGGACCCCCACATTTATTTTCTAAGTGCCCCAAGGAGGTGGTGGTCCCTGGGGCGTGTGGGGGGGCTGGAGCCCCCCCACACAGGTTATGAAAAATTAAAAAAAGAAGCCCCGGGGGTGGCGGTCCCTGGGGCTGCGGGAGGGCAGAGAGCCCTCCTGCAGCATTTTTTTTATAAAGCCCCGGGGGGTGGCGGTCGGGGCTTGGGGGCCTTAGAGGCCCCCCATATAAAACATAAACCCACCCCCGCATGCCCCCGGGACTTGGGCCACCCGGGGGCAAAATACAATCGAAGCGCGGGAGACCGCACTTTGATTTTCTTTTATCGGCGGGATCCGCGCACCCTGAGCGCATCCCGATGATTTAAAAAAAAAATGCTTTTTCTGCCCAGGGGGTCTTTGTGGGACCCCTGAGCAGACCTAGGGGTCAGGGTGTTTCTACCCTGCCCCCTTTTGCGCTTTGCGCACTTGTTTCTGTCCCTCGGTTCTACCGAGGACAAAATGGCTGCCAACACTTCCTGATTTGGAGTGTTGACAGCCACTTGACAGCCAATTAGCATGCAGCTCGTGATCGGGAGGGTACGCGGACCCTACTCGGCCATAGATATATATGTGACTTTACTTTTGATTTTCTCAGGAACTACTGAACGGATTTACACCATTTAAGCAAAAGGTACGACACTGAACCAAGGGCTACCTGTTTGGTGTAATTCCGTTCAGCAGTTCGGGCTGTAGCTGCGACTAAAGGTTCCTATGGAAAAATGAATGGGGAAAACGCGTTTTGGGACCCCCCTTTTTTCTCGGCCCCCGCTTGACGAATCACCCCGAGACTTTCAGGATAGGAGCGGACCGGAGCGCCCCAACAAGTTGGAAACTTTCGCGAAGATTCGTCAACTGGCGCCAACGTTATTTCAAATAGAATGTTGCGGATTTCCTATGGAAAATAGGTCCTAACTATAACTATCTACTGGCGACCGCCAGTAGATAATATATATATATATATTCTGATTACCGCCCTCCGGTAAACTTATATATATATAGGTTTTGTATTGGAAGGGTCCCCGTCCAGTACAAAATACTATGCTTACAGTGAATTTTAAACTGTTCCTACTTCGTAGTGTGCTGTACAGTGCAGCACATGTGCAAAGTAAAAAAAAAAAGGAGAAATGAAAGCATTTCTCCTTTTGATGCCTGTTTGAAGTAGTGTTAATTATTGGCACAAAACCCTGCTATTGTTAGCAGATATGGGTTTCCATCAAAAACCATGGGTGGTAGCACAAGAACACCAATGTACCACACATGGAATGCCACCTTGATGCAGAGTAATGCAAAGTAGCGCTCACATTGGTGTGCGTTGCTTTTTCTTGCAAACCAACTCAAAAGCAATTTGCATTGATTTGTAAATGCCCAAAAAGATTTTGCGTCGTGTCTACGTTAGAAAAGGAATGCAAGCCAGATGCAAAACCTTTCTAAATGTAGGCCAATGTGTGGGATTGATTGGTGTGTGGCTGAATGGATGAGAGAATGAATAGACAAATGAATAAAATCTATAATTAGGATGAATGGGCCCAATCGGCATATACTTTGCTGTGAGTAGGCATCACTTACCCTTGGGGCCTTATTATGAGTATGGTGGTCCATAGGACTGGCGTACTTGAGGTGGCGGTCCGACCACCGCCACACTGCGAGGCTCACCCACAGTATTATGAGTGTGGCAGTTGGATTGCCGCAAGACCGCTGCGTCCGCTGTGGATCCAGGATAATACAGCAGTCGCGCAGCTGTTAGGAGCAGGAATATGCTGGCAGTGCCACTACAGCACCACTGACCATATTCTGAGTTGCCTGCCCACTGCCCTTTTCATGTCAGTAAGCCAGCCATGGAGAGAGTGAAGGAGAGGCAATTAAGGGGGTCCTAAATTGCACCCCTGTTCCTGCAAGGTGTGGCATGCATGCCACACCGTGCAGGAACGTGCAGCAGGCACTGTCACGGCAGCAGGCTGCATGTTAAACTCACCACCAGGAGAATGCCGCAGCACCGCCTGCCTGCCATGGATTACAACCGTAATCCGGCAGGCATATGCATCACAGCTCTGGCAGTCCTGCTGCGGACTGCACGGCAGCAGCATCACAGGAGGACTGCCATACTGGTAATAAGGCCCTTAGTCATGACTTACTATTAGATTTCAAGCCAGGATTACTCCAAGAGAAAATGAGAGCAAACTCTTTGTGACTCACCCAAAAGGCTTTTACATTTCATTTACTTTTGCAAGAGGTTCGTCAACCTAGTTTTTGACTGGAGCCACTGAATTAAAACGTTCTGCAACTCAGCATGGAATGATACAGGCATTTTTATTGTTTGATTTAAGGTTCAGCTTGGTAATAAAATGCAAAGATGTCTATGGCAGTATTTCTGCTCCTCGCATTCTCGCTGGCAACAAACTCGAATTCCTAAATCTTGAAAGGTGTTGGTCTGCAGCATAAAGCAATAGATAATTCCAAGCACACTGAAGGCAGGATGCAATGAGAGCTGGTTTAGGCTCTCGAAAATGTTGGCTTGATCACTTTGAAAAAAGAAGCAATTTAATAAATCATTTTATACATTGAAAAAATCGCACACTGAACCAAATAAAGTTTCTTTTTAACGAAGGCCGTTTTACTGGCCGAAATTCACTCAGAGTTTTTATTTTAAAGTTCGAGTGTTGGTGAAAGTCTCCTGGACCACTGTCTACTCTCCAACACACTTTTTACACTCTGTTTTGGGAATGTGCTACCACCTTAGTTCAAGAGTCATTGGGGCATATTATCAAGCGGCAGTGATAATTATCGCTGGCCGCTGTTAGCGCGAGGAATCCTATCGCCGGCTATCGCTGGAAATTATCGCCATGCTAGCGCTGTATTAACAACGCTTAGCGCAAAGGCGATAATTTTCCAGTGATAGCGATGTTTTCCATGGAACATCGCTGGTTTTCCAGCGATGTCCCATGGAAAACGGCGATATCCTTGGTGATAGGGCCTGTGGTCTTAGCCACACAATCCACCCCCCATGTTAGGTATGCCTTAGTCAGGAATTTAGCAGACGTTAAATTCCTGCTTTAAAGCATACTTAACGCGATTGAAAATATCGCTAACCCACGTTGTTGATATGGCGATACCTGGGTTAGCGATATTTCCCCATGTTGTTTTCACAGGCACGCCTCCTTTGCATCTCATTAGCGATGCGATGGGAGGCGTGCAGAAAACGGACGCTAATGCAGGAATCACGCGCTAGCGTGTCCTTGTTAATTAGGCGATAGAATTATCGCCGCTTTTCGTCCGAAAACAGACGCTAAAGCGGCGATAATTCATTAACGCCGCCTTGATAATATGCCCCATTGACTTTTCAATGGTTTACAACCGGATTATGATCACAAAACATTAATACGTCCCTTAAGGATTTTCCATTTGGAGGAATGACCTTAAAAAACCCTTCCAATAATAATTCGTTAAACCCATTTTCTCAGTCGTTAACCTGTTACCGAATTGATACATTTTTGTTTGCGTAACAAATAGCAATTTCTTTGTTGCAAACCCTGTGATTTTGCATATCACAGGCTTTGCAACTACAAAATAGATTTGTATGTCAGACCCTACACCACAATTAGTACAGCTGAAACAAAGATGTCTATATTAAGCCGCTGCTTCCTTCGTAGGCCCGTGTGTGTGTGTTTGTGTGTGTGTTTGTGTGTGGGTGTGTGTGTGACCATCCTATTGTAATATTGGACCTGGCAGCATAGTAGCAATCAGTAGAATAAGGGCATCAAAACATGATGGTAACTGATACCCAAAAGAACCCTGGCCTTAACATACTGTTAGTATTTCATGGCATATTGTGGGCATCAATGATCAGATGGTTAAACACCTGGTATGGTGGTGGTCATTCTTGACATATTGAGAGTATTCTTTTCATAATTGAGCCCACCGAACGTCTTGTATAAGGCTAGGCATAATGGTTGCAGTTCTTTGCATGTTGTATTAACCCTAGGCATGATGCTGTCCATCAATACTAAAATGCTTTCTCTGACATAATGGTGGTAATTCATGACATTGTATGGTCCCATGGAATGGTATGCACAGGCAAGGCAGAATCTATGATTGGATATATGAATACTTAATGAAAATGACAAACAGATAGGGCATGAACAACTAATTTAGTATAAATTAAAAGCTGCCATTTCATTTCATTAAAATGTTCATCCTTTATTTTAAGGAAATACATTGGTGTTGGACTTGACCCTTTCAGCAGGGTCATCCCCAAATGTTTTGCATTCCCCCTCCTGTTTTCTGATCACATTTTATGCTGGCTTTTAGGACTCTGCACACTTTACCACTGGTAATTAGTGCTAAAGTGCATGTGCTTTTTAAACACAGTAAAGTTGGCTTACACCCAATTGGGACATTTAATTTACTTATAAGTCCCAAGTAAAGCGGTACTACTACATGTGCACAGGGCCTGTAAATTGAATGTTCCTAGTGGGCCACCCACCTAAGTAGCCCTTTAAACATGCCTCAGGCCTGCCATTGCCAACTGTGTGTGCAGTTTTAAACAACCATTTCCACCTGGCAAAATAAACCTTTTGCCAGGCCTAACCCTTTCGTTTTAATACATATAAACCACCTCTAGGGAAGGCACTCCATAGCCCACCGGGCAGGGTGCAGTGTATTTAAAAAGTTGGCCATGTACTTTTAAGTTTTATATGACCTGGTAGTGAAAAACTCATACATTAGTTTTTCACTGCTGCAAGGCCTCCCTCTCCCATTGGATAACATTGGGTAAACTTATTCAATTGGGAGATAGTAAGAATGTTGAGTTTGGTGTCTGAAGAATTGTAATTTAAAAGTCGTATTTTGAGTCACAATTGTGATAATGCCACTTTTAGAAAGTTGGCATTTTCTTGTTCTAACCATTTGGTGCCTGTGTCCTGGGTCATATGACTATGCGTGACTGGCAGCTGGTCTTTGTGTATTGCTCCCAGACTATGAGGCAAAGGGGCACTGGGTATTGGCAGGATGGTCCATCTCTGACTTGATGAGGGGGAGGAGCTGTCACCTCCCAAACTTGCACATCACAAAGCCTCTGCCTAAACACACTCACAAAGGGAATGTTACTAGTTGTCTGCACTTTCAGATAATCTGGGGCCAGGGCAGGAAGGCAGAAAATTCCAGAAACCTCTCTAGTTGGAAAGCTCCAGAACCCTATACTACTTCAAAACGTGCACGAGGTATAAATAATGGACCCTCAGACCCAACTCTTCAGTACAACTTTGGACATGTGGAAGACTCCGAAGGACTGCTCTGCTGCTCTGCAACAAGGCCTGATACTCTGCTGCCCTGTTTCCTTGCTGCCTGAGTGAGAAGGACAGGACCTGCATCTTGAACCCAGGACCACTAGAGTAACCCAAACGCTAGTTGGCTAGCCTCCCGATCATTGACCATGGACAATATCCGTAACATGCTCGTGGCCGCAAGTTCAGGATCACCTTATGACCCTTGTCCGGTTGCAGTGGCCAAACTAGCCGTGGAACCCGTTATTCTTGCACTTAAGCCCATTTTTAATGAAATGATCGAAACAGGATATGTTCCTAAACTCTGGAAGGTGGCCTCAATTCTACCCCTTCTAAAAAAAACAGCCTGGACCCAAAGGACCTGAACAGCTTTCGTCCAATTTCGCGGCTCCCATTACCAGCAAAAATGATAGAAAAAGCGATAAATGCTCAACTCAGTGCCTTTCTCCAAGAGACCAAAGCTTTAGACCCCACCCAGTATGGCTTTAGAGAGGGACATAGCACGGAGTCGGCCCTCATCAAGGCTACTGATGAGATTAGGAAAGCTGTGGATCAAGGTGGTAAGGCCGCCTTGATCCTACTGGATCTATCCGCGGCCTTTGGTATGGTCCACCACAATTTGCTGATGGACCGTTTAAGGGCATTTGGGCTCAAGGATAAAGCTTGGAAATTCATACAATCTTTCCTAACAGATAGAGTACAAATTGTATCTCTGGGTGATCACCTTTCAAAACCTTTTACCTTGCCGTGTGGAGTCCCGCAAGGGTCAGCACTGAGCCCTACATTGTTCAATGTATATGTTGCATCCTTGGCCCAAACGATCACTGCCTTTGGCTATGGTCTCACCTCCTATGTGGATGACAGCCAAATTGTGGTGTCTCTGCTTCCAGGACAGGAGGTGGGCATAGATAAACATTTCCAGGACTGTATGGAGTCAGTTGGCAGCTGGATGGCGGAAAAGTGCCTAAAGTTGAATTCAGGCAAGATGGAAGTTATGCTATTTGGGAAAGATGCCAATTTCTGGAACCCAATCTGGTGGCCGTCCTCCATGGGCTCTCATCCTATCCCAATGAAAAAAGTGAAAAGCCTAGGAGTACTTGTAGATGATAGACTTAATTTCGGTGACCAAGTAAATGCAGTCTCTTCTTCAACTGCCTATGTTCTTAAAACAGTGAAAACAATTCTGCCTTTTTTACCAGCTGACAGTCGACAAACTGTGATCACCTCATTAGTTCTATCAAGACTGGACTATTGTAACAGTCTCTATTTAAATATTCAAGAACGTTTTATGAACAATCTCCAAAGGCTGCACAATGCGGCGGCCAGGCTAATTACAGGCACACCTAAGTTTAATTCACTTTCCAAAGACATCAAAAAACTACATTGGCTCCCGGTGACAAATCGAGTGCGCTTTAAATCTCTTTGCACTGTATTTAAAGCACTTCAAGGAATAGGACCCGAGTATCTAAAAAAACAATTTAAATGGTACTTACCCAAAAGAAACCTATGTTCGTTAGGAGCCAAGTTGGTTACAGTTCCAACTATAAAAAAAGCAACTTGGGGAGGCCGAAGCTTTGTCTTCGGGGAATTAAAGCCTGGAATGACCTTCCTGTCCACCTGAGAAATGCCACAGATCTTTTATCCTTCAGGGGGGGTCTAAAAACTTGGCTTTTTGATAAGTAACTCTGCCTGTGCTGCTTTAGCTGAAAGGATCGGTAACTAGCGCCAGGACACCTTTGGGTAACCGCTGCGCTTTATAAATACCCGTAACATAACATAACATTGCTTCAGGAACAGAAAAGGCTCCAACCATCTTGAACCCAGCACCTCGACTCTACCTGCTGTGAGTCTTGCCCCCTAATTGGTGTCCCCCTAGTTGTGAACCCTTGGAAGTGGGTTTGAAGATGCTCTATTAATCCAGCTGTGGTCTTTTGGGCAGAACCGACACAGCCCAACGCAACTGCTCACAGCTTTGCATCGGAGCCCGCGCAGTGAGACGCAGGACCCCACGGCTCCTCGGAACTGCCGCTGGGCAACACATACTCGACTCAGGACCTTGTATTGCAGTCCTGCAGAACCTCAGAACTGCCACTGCACAATGCATCCTCGACATAGGTCATCGCAGTGTTCCCCAACCTGGATTTAAGGTACTTTGTCCAGCAGGCCTAACTTGGTCCCTTTATCTTGCTCACGTCATAGTTAGCCTGAACTTGTGACTTTGTCCCAGTCCAGGGAGACCAGATTCCCACAGCTGGCTCTATACTTTTACGCCCTATTTTCACTAAAATATTTAAAATTGCAAATCTCTGGTTCTACTGATTGGATTTTTGTCATTCCCGTCTCAAATAATTTCTTCAATTTAACTCTATTTTTCTAAGATGGCTTGGGATGTTTATTGTGCTGTATTTTCACTTTATTACTGTTTGAAGTGCTGAATAAATACTTTACACATTGCCTCTGAGCCTGACTGCTTCGTGCCAAGCTACCAGGGGGTTAAGCATAGGTTAACTTTGGATTTGCTTGTGTTTCACCCTGACAAGCATTGTGGATGCTGCTTGAGTAGGGTTTCACACTCCTCAACCAAGTTTTTCTAAATTCTTCCAGACTGTCTGTGCCTGTGATTAAACATGCAAGAATGGGATTTGAGCTTGCCAACCCTGATAACTCCACCGTAGTTGAGCTCAAGGAGTTATGTAAGAAGAGAGGACTTCCAGCTAAAAGGAAGACCAGGCAGCTGGAGCTCCAGAAGGCTATGCAGGCCTGGGCAGAAGTTCATAATTCAAAGGCAGCAGCATAGGACGACCAGGGGGCGGGGTAATGTGGAGGAGCAAGTGGAGGACCTGAACACAGGTCTTCAAGTGCAGCAAGGGGATGGGGGGGGGTAAACTGTCTCCTGAATAAAAATTCCCTACCAGAGTGGAGAGCAGTGTGTGTTCACAAGGACTGTCCCCAGAGGAGCTGGCAGACAGGGAAGTTGAGAGAGAACATCAGCTACAAATGGCAAAACTTAAAATGGAATAGGAGTTAGATTTGGAGGAAAATAGACTAGCCACTGAGAAGAACAGAATGGCCCAGAAACTAAGTTTTAGAGAGCTGGACATCAGAACTAAATAAGTGGAGTACAGCAATAATGATTGCAGCGTAACCTCAGTGCCCTCTAGAGACAAGAGGGTCTACATTCCCAAGGATCAGGTGCTTAATTTTGCTGTGGGAGATAACATCGATAGGAGGTTTGAAGCCTATGAGGTTGCTTTGCATATGCATAGGGTCCCTGAAGAGGATTGGGGGGCAGTCTCTGTAGGCATATACCTAGTAAATTGAGGAATGCCCTGCTGCCCCTAGAGACCGGGGCAGGATTAGGTGCCCCCATGATGGACACCTTTATCAGGAAGTATGGGCTCAATCCAGAAAAGCACAGGCATATGTTTAGGGTCATCCAGAAGCTGCCCCAATCAGTCCAGGGTAGATTGTGTGGATTCCCTTTGCAAGGCACTGGATGGTTGGGTGAAGGGCAGTGAAACATTACTAAGGGCTATACAATTTGATGGCAAGAGAGCACATGTTTAGTCATTGTTTTCCAGAGCTGTGCCAACATCTGATTGATAATAAGCTCACTGTCCCCAGGGAGCTGGCTATGGAGGCGGACCTCTGGCTCAGCACCAGGGTCCATAGGAAGGTACCTGGGAGCGACCCCAAGAAGGGCAGTTCAGATTCCACCAGCAGAGTGAGGGGGGTCAAGGAAGACACAGACCAGTCCCGGAATTGGGAGGAAAAGTTCCCATGCCTCTTCTGAGAAACAGGGGGAAGGTTCTGGTGGGTTATGGCCCAAGGCATCCCATTTCCAACCTCCCTGCTTTAAGGGCATCCACTTAGGACATCAGCAGGGGCACTCTGTCCGACCTAAGATGCCACCCACTGGTGGGACATCTACAGGAGTGTCCAATGTGGCCTTAGGGGGAAGTAGCCTCCAGGGGCAGGTCATAGATTATGCCATGAACTCCCTTAGTTGGGCGATAAACACAGAGTGTGAGCTGGTGATCCCTGAGAGTGAACGACATTGCTCCCACCAGGTGAAGGTGAATGAGACCCCTGTCACTGCTTTGAAGAAACATCAGGGATAGCCAGACCATGGTAATGGAAAGGCTGGTTTCTCCAGAGCAGTACATCGGCCAGGTGTCTAGGCTAACCCAGGTCCAAGGGTAGGACTTTTTCCTCCCCATTGCCTTGGTATCCCTGGAGTGGGGTGTGGAGGTGATCCAGAGAAGGGTCATAGTTAATCCCCAGATGCCCACAGACTGATGTCTGGTGAACAAGTTGCCCCCAGTGTCTATAAAGCTGGAAGGTGTGGCCACCCAGGGTGCCCTGATAGTTCGGTTTTCTGAAGGTACCATTCCAAATTGGAGGGTACAGGAGCCTAGATGGAGGGGCAGAGTGAGTGAAGACTCACCCCTGTCCCCTGTTCAACCTCAGGGTACAGACCTTGGGCTGAGTGGCCAGTTTGAGGCTACTACCACTAGACTGGTATGAGGTAGATTGGATACAGAGTGTCTAATACCTGGGGCTGTTGACCCCCACTCTAAGAAACCATAAAGGTCAGAGACACCTGGAGGGCTTGGGGCCTGGCTCTTGACACCAACAGCTGTCAGTTATCTCATTTAGTTGCTGTTCTTATGGGCAGAGGTTTCCTTGGGTTGGGTCCAGAAGTCATCCAAGGGGTGGAATGAGCCAGATCACTTTTGTGACCATGGGGGTACTGTCTGCCTACTGGGATGCATCTGTCAGCAAGTTAATGTCAGGTGCTGCACAGATGGAGTCCACACATGAGAAGAAGGGTCCCCCTTTGATCCCTCCAGTGGTTCAGGATAGTATGGACAAGGGGATCCAACTGAGTTCAGGAGGGACAATCCATAAGTGGGCCGTTGTCCATGTTCTATCGCCTAAGCAGAGAAGCCCATCAAGCTTTTGATTATTCTATCCTGTTTTTGGGCTGAAGGGGGTCATGTTAGACTTGGCCCTTTCTACAGGGTCACCCCCAACCCTATTGCCTTTACCTCCTGCTTTCTGAAACTGTTTTTATGCCTTTTAGGGCTCTGCACACTTTACCACTGCTCATTAGTGCTAAAGTGCTCGTGCTCTTTCATTTTAAAACATGGTAAAATTAGCTTACACCTAATTGGCACATTTATTTACTTGTAAATCCCTTATAAAGTGGAAATACATGTGCCTAGGGCCTGTAAATTAAATTCTACTAGTGGGCCTGCAGCACTGACTGTGCCACCCACCTAAGCAGCCCTTTAAACATGCCTCAAGTCTCCTAGTTGCCACCTGTGCATGCAGTTTTAAACTGCCATGTTGACCTGGCAAAATAAACCCTTTGCCAGGCTTAACCCTTCCTTTTTAATAGATATAAGTCACCACTAGGATAGTCATACATAGCCCAGATGTCAGGGAGCAGTGTATTTTTAAAAGTTGGCTATATACTATTAAGTTTTAATGTCCTGGATTGTGAAAACTCTCAAATTCATGTTTCACTACTGTGAGGCCTACCTCTCCTGTTGAATAACATTGGGTAAACATATCAAACTTTCAATTGTGAGCATGTAGAAATGTCAAGAATAGCGTCTAAAGAATTGTAATTTAAAACCCTATATAATGGTAAAGTCAGATTTTAAGTCACAATTCAGAAAATGCCACTTTTAGACACTTTGTTCAACAGGCCTAACTTGGTCCCTGCATCCTGCCCATGCTCCACCATAGTTGGCCTGGACGTGTGACTATGTTCTGGTCCGCCACAACCAGAGACCCACAGTTAGTGCTTTGTGCTTTTAGGCACTCTATTCACTTAAATCTTTAAAATTGCATATCTCCAGTTCTACTGATTGTTTTTTGTTGTTTTGGTATCAAATAATGTATTCAATTTACCTCTATTTTTCTAAATTTGGGTGGTATTTTTCATGTGTTGTGTTTTTACTTTATTACTGTTTGAAGTGCTGTATAAATACTTTATGCTATGAAAAAACAAGGAGACCCAAATACAATTGGTCAGGGAACTTTGGGTAATTGAACTATTTCTAAAGACAGTGGTCCCCAGACAGAAAATAAGTTATAAATCAAAAAAATAGACCCAATCAGTTCTATATTGTAGACATCTGTCCAGCCGGACAGATATTTAATATGCAGTCAAATAATGTTTACAGACAATAAACATGGAACAGTTTAAGTGGGACACAAGCCTGCATCCAACTTAGCAAGAACGACGTACAACATAAAGTAAGGGGTTCAGGCAAAGGAAATTGTTTGTTTCAAGCACATTTCTAATAGAACAAACAGAATATACATGAGACACCATTACATAGAAATTAGAACATTTTCAAAGGGTGTATATGGTGTACAAGGTGTCGACGGCGTTTCGATCCCTTAAAGGAATAATGGGATCATCCTCAGGACATTATAAATAACATGCCTGTTTTCATATGGCTTAAATTGCCAACGTGAAGAATGGAGCTGTGACAAAAGGTCTTGAGAATCAAGAAGAACGGAAGGCCACCGGCATGAAATCACGTTGCAATTTAAGCCATATGAAAACAGGCATGTTATTTATAATGTCCTGAGGATGATCCCATTATTCCTTTAAGGGATCGAAACACCGTCGACACCTTGTACACCATATACACCCTTTGAAAATGTTCTAATTTCTATGTAATGGTGTCTCATGTATATTCTGTTTGTTCTATTAGAAATGTGCTTGAAACAAACAATTTCCTTTGCCTGAACCCCTTACTTTATGTTGTACGTCTTTCTTGCTAAGTTGGATGCAGGCTTGTGTCCCACTTAAACTGTTCCATGTTTATTGTCTGTAAACATTATTTGACTGCATATTAAATATCTGTCCGGCTGGACAGATGTCTACAATAGTACTGATTGGGTCTATATTTATTGATTTATAACTTATTTTCTGTCTGGGGACCACTGTCTTTAGAAATAGTATAAATACTTTACACATTTCCTGTATGTTAAGCCTGACTGCATTTGTGCCAAGGTACCAGAGGACTAAGCATAGGTTTTTTGGGGGTTTGCTTGTGTTTCAGCATGACAAGAATTGTGGTTGCTGGTTGAGTAGGGGTTCAGCCCCCTCTGCCAATAACCCAGTTTCCTAAAAAACATATATTTGACAGTGTAAGAAAGTACCTCTTTTCTTGTGGTCAACCCCATTTTCTTGTTGACTGATGCTGTTGGGTTTTGATTTTTCCTACTTGAGCACTGCTGTCTTCCCTCAGTGTATGTGATTTGACCCCTAATTACGACAGAATTGGCTAATTCATAATTGGCATGCTTAACTTTCCAGTAAGGCTATAGTATATGGTGCAGAAAAATACACCAATGGCATGAAAATTTAAATAGCACCTGAGGACTGACGCACATGTTGTGCTATCCACTAGGCTACCGAATGAACCATGGCTTCAAAGCTGTGTAACCTGACTACTACAGCTTTTTAACCCGCAGGTGAACCTGTCAAAAACCCCTTTGAAAGGAAAGAACCCTACTTTTACATTTTAAATTAGTCACAAATAAATAGGTCTTGTAGCCCACAATGTGAGGTGCCTAGCATTTAAAAGTTATATAAAAATGTAGTGTTGGTATATACATACAGTGACTAGTTCTCAAACAAGAGAGCTGTAGCTGCTTCTATGAGAAAACTGAAATTCAGATAAAATAATAATTCTGCTGTCTTAGGTTTGGGATAATCTACAGTGATGCTTCAACTACTATTGTTAATGGTTATTAAAAAGCCAATCCACTGCTGAAGTTGAATGTTTCAATAAATAATAAATATTTAGGAACAGACACATTAAAACGTTACACTTTGTCTAACTGAACCTCCAGTAAGCTAATCAGAATTAGTGTGCCAGGAGCTGGTACCTTCAGTGTTCCCCCTTAATGAGGTGAGAGGACATTTTTCCTGGAATGCCTGCTAGCCAGTAACAACTGGATCTGGAATTGTTGCTCCTAGCCCCTAAATTCTGTACCTGAGGTCAAGGGGAGTCTTAACCTAGACCAAAAGAAACTCCTCCAGAAAGTCTGAGTATATGGGACTTAGAACATTTTCTGAATTCAAAGACCCCAGGAGCATCAGTGGGACTTCAAGACAAATGAGTCCAATTTTGAGAGGACTGTCTCACAAACCTTCAGGTTTGCTTTTCCGGTGGATTTTGAGCTCCATGAAAAGAATAAGGGCTGCCCTTCGTAAAGCCATGGGGACAGAGTAAATTACTTCATCCACATGGCGAAGGGGCACCTGCCTCATTTATAAATGACTCCCAAGCAGGCGGTCCTTTCAGTGGCGGTTCCTCTATGAGGGCCTAGGAGAGTCGCCCCCTGTATTTTTTGCCTTGGTGGCCCTTGTTTAATCATTTTTCCCACTGCCGCTGGCCAGGACACAGGGGGATACCTTTAATAATGAGTGTGCGTATGTTGCATTATGTGGGCAGGAATTATGTTTAACCCCTTAAGTGCGCCCGTCGGCCAACGGCCGTCGTGAGCACTACCTCGGTAGTGCTGCGCACGTCCGTTGGTCGACGCGGCCCCGCCCACATAATGGAACGCCCGCACTGCGGCTAAATTATCGCAGCGGTAAACGGGTTAATCATTGAAAGCACAGCATCAGACACAGGTTCCCTGAGTTAACACTTAGGGCCCTATTACGAGTCTGGCGGTCCGGGGAAACAGCGTTTACAATGCTGTCATTACATCGCGCTACCATTACAACACAGTCGTTACAACAAGCGCGTTGTAAGTACGCGATGCATTTACATCGCAAGTCATTACAACGACTTGCACTAGGGGGCGCTGAGGTATTGGAAATGAATTCCAACACCTTCCCTACTGTTGCGCAAACTGTAGTAGGAATAGTAATTAATACTATTCCTAAGTCCAGCGTGCCCCCTAGTGCAAGTTGTTGTAATGACTTGCGATGTAAATGCATCGCGTACTAACAACGCGGTCGTTGTAACGACTGCGTTGTAAAAGCACGTGATGTCATACATCGCGATGTAATGAGCCATATTCGCGGTCCAAGTACCGCTAGACTCATGGTGGCTGGCATTGGAGCAGTGGTGAGAGGCCGCAATATGCTTAGCGGGGGCCGCCATGGTCCCGCCAAGCATATTACGAGTTCCCTCTCTGCCAGAGTTTTCATGGCGGTTCCAACGCCATGAAAACCCTGGCAGAGAGGAAACACAGGGGGCCCTACAGGGTCCCCCTGTGCCTCAAACATATGTGGATGCACACAGGGGGGCATAACATGTGCCCCCTGTGCGTATGCACATAGGTTACTGCACGGCATGGACTTTCGATTCTATCCAGTGCAGGAACCTTGTAGTGCAGTCCCATTGCAGTGCCTTTTTCAAAGGTACCTTCCCCTTTAAATGAGACACCACCATCGGACCGCCATGCCGCATGCCTGACAGACTACATGTTAGTTGTAATCGGGCGGGCGACCTTCGGCAGAGCGGTGGTGCAGTGGTTTGCACCGCTGCGCCACCGCTTCGCTGAAAAGTCATAATTAGGCCCTTAGTGCGAGTAAGATTGGACAGATGTCTTTCTACGGCCAACCCGATATGCACACTTGAGACCTTTTCTATTGGCACATTGATAGTGAGTTGGGGATTTCAGCTGCAGCCTCACAGTCTCCTAAGGAGTGCTGGTTTTGTCTGCTCTTGCCTCCGTACTGGCTCAATAGAAGCGAGGAGGGCAGTGCAGAGTGGGCATGTTCAGTGCACAGCAGCACAAGAGACAAGGGCTGAAAGAGTGGGAGAAGCAGAAAGGACTGGGGAAGCAGATTTCACCAGCAATCAGGACAGTAAGAGGCGTAGCGCACCTGAGCAGATAAAAGATTATGTCAGTTTGGTGAGCGAGAGCTGGATTACATTGATGGAAGTTTGAATTCTTCCCTGACTTTCTTGTCAGCTCTCACATATCTGTGTGAATGATGCACATCTTCACATACCGTGAGTGCTCCCCGGTAAGTCATCTTCACTGAACTAGGCACCACCTCACTTTAAGGCACTGCCCTGGGCTCCCGAATCCTGACTCGAGTGTCCCCGAGTTAATTTGTGCAAATCACTGCCAGCTGCTTTGTGTCTTGTGTCTGGGTTGAAAGCTCTGGTGGACTGAGGCGAGTCAGTAAAATTAGTTTGTGATGGATATATTTAGCTGCACGTTGTAGGGTGCAGGTGACATCTGTCTCCAGCATGAGGCACTTCAGCTTACAGAGAGGGGGGCAGATTCACAAGCCCCTTGCGCTGCCAGTACGTCACTTTTTGTGACGCACTGGCAGCGGATTTCCCTGCCCCATATTTACAAGGACAGGAAAAGCCACCCTGCGAGGCTTTTCCTGTCCTTGTAAATATGGCCCCTTTAAACGCAGCATTTTGCGTGAAAGGGGCGTTCCATGGGTGTTGCTGTGGGTGTTCCCATGCAACACCCATGGAACGAGACACATTTCCAGATTTACGAGGATTCGTAAACCTGGAAATGCGTCAGTATGCTAGGCCACCCTAGGGGTGGCATAGCGAGGCGCAACGAGGAGAAATGTTTTAATTTCTCCTAGTTTTTTTCCTCTTTCAATGCGTGCTGCATTCTACAGCACGCATTGAAAGAGGAAAATGCCTGTAGTGATTGTTTTTGTGCAGGAGGGTGCCCCTTCCTGCACAAAAACAATCTCCCCATGGTGCAGGCATCCCCATGCTGCAAGGGTGCCTGCACCAACGCATGGCAGCTGTTTGTGCGCCAGCGCAGGGGAGAGCACAGGAATGCGACATATCATTGTAAATATGTTGCATTCCTGTGCTCTGAAAGTGCCGCAACGTGGCGCAGCCAACGGGCTTGCAGTGCCGCGGCACTTTTTTTTGTAGATCTGCCCCAGGGAGTATAATAAGCGGTTAACATCACCTCAAGTAGGGCCGCCTTACGATGCAGCACCACGATTCCATTGTAGCCTCATACAGTTTATACACTAAAATGAACTATGCGCTGTGTTGAAATGGGATGCCTGTGTTGTACTAATGAAAACACCACAACGTGTTTTGGATCCCTGTATGAAAGTAGGTGTTCCAAAGAGGGCGTGAACTTTAGGCCAGCGCCTCCCATTCCGAGACTTGCGTATCCTCCCGCAGACCACCCCGCAATGTTATAATCTGGGAAACAAACCTTCCGGGCAGAGGCCTGGAGAGAACTGCGCTGTCACGAACTCCGGGTTTAATTGTGTCTGCGCTGTTATTGTCTCGTCACGTGTTTTCCTTCATTTTTCGGTGCTGCTCCTTTCTCTGTTCTAGGAGTGATACCTAACTGCAAGAGAGAGCAGGGGGTGATGAGCCATGAAACAATGCTCAGATAATCTATATATATTCAGCGAAAGCGGCTGCAGACAACTTTACAAACTCCGTCCTAAGAGAAACTGGCAGCAGGGAAAAGTTGGATAGTAAATTTATTCTGGCTTACTTTAGTCACATGCAAGCTGTTGTATACATGATACACTAGGTTACAGGGTGAGGGACCTGTTGCAAACATGTGTGCATTTCCAGAACCTTCTGGGTGTAAGACTATAACTGTGGGGGCATATTTACAAGCCCCTTGCGCCACTTTTGCGCCGCTGTTGCGTCACGCATGTGAAGCAGCAGCGACGCAAACCATGCGCCGCGTTGCGCTATATTTACAACGTGACGCATCTAGGGAGATGCGTCACGTAGTAAACCCCTGCGCCACATGAAACCTGCGTCAGGTTTCATGTGGGCGTACCGGCACAGGGGGGGGCGTTCCGGCGCAGGAATGCCTCGGAAAAGTGACGTAGTGAAATCTACAAGATTTCACGCAGTCACTTTTCCGACGCTGGTGCGTCAAATCCTTACGCCTGCTTCAAGCAGGCGTAAGGATTGACGCACCATGTTAGGGATAGGGAAGGTTGGAACAGTACTGGAGTTGCGTCGCACTTGCGACACAACTTCAGCACTGCGCCAACCTTCCGCCGGCAGATGCGTCACGCATCTGCTTATCCTTGCGCCACGATGCGCCGCATTGTAAATGCGGCGCATCGGACGTGGCGCAAGGGTAAACTTGCGTGACGCATTTTCCCTGGCGCATCCCTGCTGATATGCAGGGATGCGCCAGGGAACGTAAATATGCCCCTTAAAATGTTTAATGCATTTGCTGGAGTGACCTGTGTGCACTTTTATCTCATGTGTAACTCATAAAATAGCTCAGCGAGTTAATGTTCCTGCTGCTCAGCATCGCCTATAGATGTTGGTCACAGATTTATTCTTTATATAAGACAGCTCAATGGGTTCATGGTTTTGTTGCATAGATTTGTTTGCTACTTTCAGGCAGGGCAGGAAATGAGGGGGATCAAGCTGGATCAGGGAACCAGCAGCTGCTTTGGAGCTGGCTCTGGTGTCTTGCTGGTGCAGTGAAGTATGCCGCATTTATACCAATTAAATTTGCCAACACTGTGATACATTCTTGATGTGCTCGCGCATTGTTTGCTTTCCGTTCAGAGTAGCAGCCCTCAGGGGGTGAGGTGGCTTTCTCACTTTCACTGCCAGCTTGGTCCAAACACAAAGGCCTCACTGAAAGAGCCATCAATCTCCCTTTTGTTCTAGTATCATCATGGCTGGAAGCTATCTGGAGCCAAAGTAATGGAGGGAAAAAAAGGCACTCAGGTTGTTATCACTTCATAAATAGATAAGAGAAACTATGATTTGGAGGCAGGCTTTTGAATATGCATTCAGTGTAAGGATGTCAGATATATCTGCCTAAATGAATAACAACAGAAAAAACAATTTAAATGCACTAATTTATGTTTTATTTAATTCTTTTATAGCTCTACTCATCCCGATATGGGGTGTCTGAGCACTTTAGAGGACATGCCTACATTATAAAGAGACAGTAAATTATACAAGCGTGTAAATCAATGTAATGGAAATGTTGCATAAGACTACAAGGTTTACAGGGTATAGAAGTCACATAACATCCATACTAGCAGGCATTATATGCGAAGAGTGCATGGACAAGAAAAATACAGTCCGGATTTAAAACGTAACACAGTGGTTGGGCTTGAGTCACACATCCACAAGGTTTATGCCCATCCATTTTCAAATGTCACCTGCGGCCACTGGGTCATTTATAAAAGCATTGCCAGGCAGCACCGTCACAGCTGTTCCTGCCAATGCATTTTACTCTGTGCTATGGGGCTGCATCAGCAGGTCGCAGCCCAGTAGTAAAGAGTATTCTCTTTTTCTTTAAAAAAAGAAAAGCCCAAAACGGGATTTCTTTTTTGCAAAGAAAAAAAACTAATGCTTCCATCACTCTTGGTGTCTTCTCTCATGATGGGGGGACCATTGTTAAAATGTTACTGACCCTTACTGTCAGGGTGGGCCTGGCGGTAAGGAACAGTAAAAAATGCTACATGTCCCCCCAACAATTGGGTAGGAAGACCTGTAGTCATTTCTCTGATGGACCTTATTTCCCTGGGAGTTCCCTTACCGCCAACATACATATTGGGCCCTTTATAAAAAACATTTTCTTATTATTATTATAAAACATTTGCATAGCGCATCTTTCACCTCAAAAGTATCTTTGCGCTAACCTCAGTCGGAAAACTAAGAAGCTACTACTCAGTCAAAAGAATCTTTCCCAGTTTGGTTAGTTTATATTGGAAATAGCCAGGTTTTTAGTGCTTTCCTGAACTGAAGAGGGTCCTTTCGGCTTCCAAGGGGACTCGTAACTTATTCCATAGTTGTGCTGCCCTCACTGAAAACGCCCACCCTCCTTGTCTTGCTTTTCGGAATCTAGGGATATATAGGAGATTGGTGGTGGATGAGCGTAGGCTTGATGGTAAGTATCATTTGAATTTTCTTTCTGGGGGTATAGATCCATTTTCTAAGTTGCTTTAAATACTATGCATCATGATTTAAATGCAATCCATTCTTGACTGGAATCTAGTGGAGTTCCTTCAGGGCTCCCAAGGAGAATGAAAATCTTGGCTTACTCAGTGCCAATTTTGCGGCTGCCGCTCATACACTATGTCTTATTTATTAAGAATTCTGGTGCTCCTACTAACAGGGTGTTGCAATAGTCAAATCTGCTTAGGACTGTACATTGTACTTATTGATGTCCTTGCAGATGGCAGTAACATAGGTAGAATTTTCTTCACGTTATGGAGCAGTGAAAAACACGTTGCAGCTGACTTATTAATATGGGTCTCCATGGATAGCTTATTGTCAAAATGCACTCCTAGATTATGAACCATCTGGGATGCTTTGAGATTGTCCTTATTTGTCCAAAGCCAAAAGCTATCAGGGAATTTACTTGAAAATGTAGTGGCTGAGCAACAGAGAATTTCAGTTTTGTCTCCATTAAACTTAAGGAGTTGTTGCTCAGCAACTTCGCAACATCCCTCCGATAGTTATGGAATAGCTCTGGTGATACTGGTCATTCATTATCTAAAGCGAGGATTGGTATCAATTTGGTTTCTGGTTGGCAGAGGTATTCACCCTGTCCAAGCAGGAACCACAATCCTAGTCATAGTAAGTCACAACACACCCTAATTTATCCTGTGCTCACCCTCTGGTAGCTCGCCACAGAGCAGTTAGACTTAATTTAGGAGGCAATGTGTAAAGTATTTGTCCAACATTTCATATAACAACACAGTGAAAACAGCACAAAAAGACTCCACACCAGGTTAGAAAAATAGATTACTATTTTATAAATTAAACAAGACCAACGCAACAAAAATCCATCCAGTAGAAGTGAAGGTATGAATTTTCACAGAATAAATGCAAAAATAGTTCTTAGAAGCAAATAGAGTTCAAAGAGTTAATTAGTCATGCTGAACCAGGACAAAGTCAAGAGTTCAGGCAGCCCAAAGATGGACTGCAGGCCAGCTACAAGACCCAGGCAGGGTCTTATTCCTTGACGTAGCACAAGATGTGTTGATGATCCCCACACAGTTGGTGTGTAGTGCCGGAGTTCTCCATGCAACTGCGGTGACGTGTCGGTTCCTTTGAGCAAAGCACTGGTTCTGAGTGCGGCAGTTCTGAAGGTGATGCGCCAGGTTAATCATCGATGGAGGGGCGCTGCATCAATCTTCTCCACACAGTGGCGAAGATGCATTGGTTCAGAGGCTTTGGTTCCGGATTCAATGCAGTGGTTCCAAGTGCGATGCGGAGGTCCAGTTCCTGCAAGAGAGATGATGCGTCGATTCTGCTCTTGCAGCAGAGGATGCAACAGTTCTACTGGATCAAACCCCTAGGTCCACTTTCAAGGGTCTAGAACTGGGATGGCATCACTTGGCAGGACAGACACACAAGCAAATGAGCCCAAGAGTTGGAACAGGAGTGTTCTAAGGGGCATATTTACGTTCCCTGGTGCATCCCTGCAAATCAGCAGGGATGCGCCAGGGAAGATGCGTCACGCAAGTTTGCCCTTGCGCCACCACCGATGCGCCGCATTTATAATGCGGCACGCCGTGGCGCACGGATGGGCAGATGCGTGTCGCATCCTCCGACGGAAAGGCGGCGCATTGCTGGAGTCGCATCGCAAGCGCGACGCGGCTTCAGCAAGGCTCGGGGGTGCCCTATGCCTAACATGCTGCGTCAATCCTTACGGCCGCTTCAAGCAGGCGCAGGGTTTTGACGCAGCATGGGCGTAAAAGTGACTCAGTGAAATCTTGTAGATTTCACTGCGTCACTTTTACGAGGCGTACCTGCGAGGGAACGCCCACCCTGCGCCGGAACGCCCACATGAAACCTGACGCAGGGGTTTACAACGTGACGCATCTCCCTAGATGCGTCACGTTGTAAATATTGCGCAACGTGGCGCATGTTTTGCGTCGCCGCTGCATCACATAAGTGACGCAACTGCGGCGCAAAAGTGGTGCAAGGGGCTCGTAATTCTGCCCCTAAGTCTTTTGTGTCCCTGAGATTTAGTAAACATTAGGCAAGCCAGCAATTCATTGGAGACACTCTGGGTTCCAGTGATGCAGATCCAGCCCTTCTCATGGGAACAGCAGGCATCAGGGCAGCTCAACAAGGTAAAAGCACAGCAAGGCAGAGTCCAACAAAGTAGCAGCCCAGCAGAGTGGCAGTCCTTTCAGCAGCACAGCAGTTCTTCTTCCTGGCAGAGTAGCCTCAGGTCCAAAAATGTACTGATTTTGTAGTGCCAGAGGTCCAGTACCTATACTCAGTGGTGCCTTTTGTTGGAAAGTGGTTTATTAGTAGTGATAAGTAGTGGCGTACTAGTAGTAATAAGGCCACAAACCCAATAAAAGGTTCAGTTACGTCTCAATAAATTATTCAATTGCTCAACCCTTAGTAGTTGGCAACGAGCAGGCAGCCTTAACTTAGGAGTAAGACCGCTGACCCTGGTCTAGGTCCACTCTCTCACCGCAGCTCCGCCGTGCTGCCGCCTGCTCCTGCTCTCAGACCCGACCTCCTCCTGTGAGGTTCGAGGCTGCTGCCCGCACCGTAACTAACTCTGCCACTTCACTGGTAAAGTGCTGTACCTGTGTATGTAATATTTGTTTTTATTCTTTTTACCACTGCTGTTCGTTTGTGCCTGGATATCTGATTCCCACCACTGTTTTCTGGTTATAACTCTGCTCCGCCGCTGTTGCCCCTGCGGCCCCTCCCCCCGGACACCTCCCGCTCCCGCCTCCCAGCCTCTCGTCCCATCCCCCTCCCCTACATAATGGCTGCCGCTGCGCGGTCGCGCAGCCGGCGTGCCAAAGGCAAGCCCGTCTGCGCCCGTCCGCGACCCGACCGCGGACAGCGCCAGAAACCCTGGATCTCCGACCATCCATCGCTATGACACTATGTAGGAAGGTGGAATCTGACTATATGGTTGCCCCAACTTTTTTCCTGGTGTTTTGCTGGTTTATGACTTAGTTGGACTGGGATCCTGCTATTCAGGGCCCCAGTCTATCTGCTTCCTCTATAAAATGGTTTCCATGTGCCTTAGGCACATCTCTGATTGGAGTCTGGAGTGCCCTTATAAGTCCCTAGTATATGGTATACTATGTACCCAGGGCATATGTACCTCAGAGGCCTACCAGGGGCTGCAGCATGTATTGTGCCACCCCTGGAAGGCCATCCAAACTGACACCACAGGTCTGCTACTGCAGCCTGGGTAAGGTGGTGCATGCACCCCTTACTGTGATATAGGCTACCTATATCACTACATACATACACACATATAAACCTATAAGTCACTCCTATGGCAGGCCTTATCAATCCTGAAGGCAGAGTGCGTGGTTCCTATGTGAGAGGGTGCCCCTGCATGAGCAGGGCCCCTCTGCAGCGTTCGGAGACCCTTCTCTGATGCTGTTTGTAGTGCAGCCTGACCATATACTCTTAAGCGCATTATAACCTCGCGTTAAATGCTAACTTTGGGATGGCTGCATGGAAACATGTTGTGTTTGGTGTCAAACATCTTGGAATACTACCCTCCGCCAGTTCTGGCGGCGGGGGTAGCATTCCACCCTTCTAGAAGGAAAGACATGTACACACCGGTATGCCCGGTACTGACTTTCCAGAGCCCTGGCATCACAAAATGGATGCCGCTGCCACAGGCACGAGTCTGGCCTCCTGTTGCTGACCGAAACTCCGGCAGGGGAGGCCTGGACAATAGGTTTCCTGTCCCAGGGAGGTGTGACCACCTCCCCAGACAGGATAGTGTGTATTGGGGCTGGGCGGGAGCACTCTCTGGTGCTTTGAAGTCCTGCACTGGGGGCACATTTGGTGTCCCTGTGCATACCCCAGTTCAAACCGGCTCAGGGGCTTCCAGCCCCTGCTCTGGCGCGAAACTGGACAAAGGGAAAGGGGTGTAACCACCCCTCTGCCCTGGCCCTCCCATAGGTGGGGCCACAGAGTATGTCCAACCCCCTACCTTAGTATAAGTAGGGGAACCCAGTCCTTAGGACTTTAGATTTACCTGGACGAAACTCTGACACAGAATCCTGGACCTTCGACGCTCTACTTCAAGATTAGAGGACTGAAGAATCTCCCTTGGGGTCAAGGAGTGACTCCCCTGCTTGGCAGGCACCAAAGAAGCACTTGTCCGGTCTGCATCGCTGAAGCTCCCATCGGATGCCGAAGTCTTTGCATCACCAGAGGTGGATTTCCAGACTTCCCCGAGGCTGTCCTGAGTCCCCAGTAAAGCTGAGGCCCATAGCTGTTGTGGGTAACGTGGAACCATGACCCCTGGACACCAAAAGCATTTGCAAGTGCATCCTCTTCTGGGTCTTCCACGAAGTCGTGCTTTGGGCTCAGAGTAGCCCCAGCCTCCAGCACCAACTGCACCGAAGATCACTGGCCTCCACTCCACGAGTGTCCTGTGAGCCAGCTTCACGTGCATCATCTTGAGACTCCTTCGCGGTCACTAGTCCGTTGGCTAGTAGGCTCTCCCGAAGGCCAATCTTTTTCTGCTTGAGCTCCCTGGTTGCTCCAGGTGTGCCCTGACTTATCCTTGCTGGGTGAGTCCCCAAGACCTTGCTGGTCTGCAACATCGTCCTTCTTCTATTTCCACGAGACTTGCCGTTGCCAAGGCTTGTTGGGTCCAATCCGGTCGCCGACACCCCTGCAATCGACAAACGTCGTGGGACAGCTCGAATCCAGCTCCTGGTTGTCGTCAACGCCTCCAGGACCTCGTGGCTGAAGAGTCAAGACAACCGTCAACCTACCTGAAGCACTCGACATCGGTGGGCATCTGCTCATCGCCTTCCTGTTCACTGGCTAGTGACCCAGACTCTGTCCCCTCTGCTTTCAGGTTCTTCAGATCTTCGATCCACCTTTGGATCCACCCGAACACTTTCGACTTGGCCGCCAGCAGCACTTTGCAGCAGATCGCCATTGAAAGCGACGACGAAACCCGACCCCGAAAGACACCTATGCACCCGGCTTCCCTGGGTGAGGTAACTCAAGTACTCCGGTGCTCCCGTGGGTATTGACACTAGAACAGCCTAGTTCTCAAAGGGTTTGCTCCAAGTCCTCCTCTAAGTGTCCCTTTTCTTTTAAATTCTAATCGCGACTTTCCCCATAGAAGTTAACGGTGGTTCGCGGTTGTGTTCATACACTGCACGCGTCCCCCGTGGGTCCCCTGTGTCACTGCCTTGGGTGGTTCCTTGTGGTCCAAGCACTTCTACAGGCTCTAGGCCTTGTGTCTAGCTCAGTCGTGGTTCTTATACCACTTTATTGGTATATGGTTTGGTACGCCCCTGGGGCTCAAACGTGTATTTGTGCTATTACTGTAGATAACTAACTCGTAACGTATGTACTTCGAACTCTAGCCTCATAAAGAGAATAGAGGGGTGTGTTTAGTAATAAATACATATATTTTGAATATATACCTGGTGTGGTCCTCTTTCATTTGGTCACTCAAGAGATTATAGACTGGTAAAACAAGCTGCTTTACATTCCTTCAAGACTTAGCCTGAAGGCTGCTCTCCATAGCTACCACTAGGATAGCTTTCAATAAAGGTTGTCTTTAACCTATCTCCAATAAGGGGTTGTTTGGACTGGTGCAAGGTGCCCACTATAATTAGTGGACAGCATATGCCAGGCCAACTTCGCACATTGGTGTGCAGCGTGTGGGATTCCAGCTTGCTATTGTTTTACCAGATAATCTCAATTGAATTGATCAACTGAAAACCACTAAGGATACCTAAGGTACATATAAATCAAGCTTAGTAATACAGTAAGTTCTACTGAACTTAGAGTTGTGTGTTAAGGGACAGCACACCCTTTCTACAACTCAAGAGAGTTTAGTAGGCCACACTAGAGTAGGTAGTGCATACACCACACCTCACTAGTAATGTCTTCAAAGCCAGGACCCAGTGAGTCCTTGCCAGAAGCCAGTGGGCTTCTTCCTCCAAGTATGATAAACTCCCATTCTTGGAATTGAGAGCATTATGCAATACTAGGAAGTTGAAAGCAGGCAAAAGTGCCAGCACCCAACACCTCAGGGAGGTGTTACTAGCTGATGATCTCAGCAGGCCCCTAGGGTCTGAAGGGGTAGGCAAAGAGGGTGGGGCAGAAGATGAGGAAGGGGCCAGGGGTGAAGAAACCCAGGCCCCCTCTGAAACTGGCCAGGAAGGTGAAAATGACCTTGTCCTGGAAAACCCAATTCCTCCTGTGGAGGAGGAGGGAGAGGATCAGACTGACCTCCCCTTTGTCCCCCAGGAAGAGTTCTGAGTGTGCCCAGAAGGTCTAGGTCTCCTTCTCAGGAGTCTAACCACTCTGACACCTCAATAGGGACCTCTGTCTCCTCTCATAGGAGGGAATCCTCTCATGAGAGGAGAAAGAGACTGATTCAGTATGAGCAAGCCCAGCTTGAACTCAGAAAACAGCAATTGGCTATAGACAGGAGTCCCTAGATCTCTATAGAGAGAGACAAAAGTTGGGACTAGAGTCCCATGGTGGCAGCAGTTTCCCCAAAGATAGGGAAAGGTCTTATGACCATAGAAACCTGAGCAAGATTGTCTCTCCCTACCAGAGTGGGGATGACATCCACAAATGGATAACTGCTCTAGAGAGGGCCTGTAAAGTACAGAGGGTCCCTCAGGAGCAGTGGGCAGCAATCTTGTGGCTCTCCTTTGCAGACAAAGGTAGAGAAAAGCTCCTCACTGTTAGAGAGTAGGATGCTGACAATTACAAAGTCTTGAAGAGTGCTCTGATAGATGGGTTTGGCCTAACCACTGAACAGTATAGGTTGAAGTTCAGAGACACCCAAAAGGCTCAGACTCAAGACCGGGTTGATTTTGTAGATTGTGCTACTAAGGCTCTGGAAGGTTGGATACATGGCAACAAGGTGCATGACTTTTTAGGATTGTACAATTTGATTATGAGGGAGCAGATCCTTAATAATTGTCAAAACCAGTTTTTACACCAGTACCTGGTGGACTCTGATCTGACCTCACCCCAAGAATTGGGAAAGAAGGCAGACAAATGGGTCAGAACCAGAGTAAAGACTAAGAATCAGGGTGGTGACTAACCCTGGGCAAAGCACTACGCTACGCTCGCGTAGTTTGCGAAGTTTGCGCTACTACGCACAACGCGAATTGCACGTAGCACAGTGCAAACACGCGTAGTGCAGCGGTCATTTTTTGCTTGCTCGCGGTCCTCAACGTCAAGTTGGCGACCGCGTGCAAGCAAAATGACATCCCGGCGAGACTTTTTCCTCGTTCGCGATCAGCAACATCAAGTTGCCGATCGCGAGCGTGGAAAATAAACCTGCCGGCGAGATTCTCAACGCGGAAAGGTCAGGTTTCTCATTGCGAGTGGTCGCGTATGCTCGAGACCGCTCGCGATGAGAAACTACCAGTCCGCGTTGAGAAAGCTGCCGCTCGAGTAAAAATCTACTCGAGCGGCAGTAAAAGACAGCTCGCACTGGGCAAGATGCCCTTTTCAATGATTGCACAGTGCGGATAAGCATCCGGCACTGTGCAATAATCGCGAACTGCGCACTACGCAGTTCGCGTAGTGCTACGCGTAGCTCGCGTAGTGCGAACTGCACTTCACGTAGCTTCGCGTAGCGCTACTTCGCGAACTACGCCCAGGCTTAGTGGTGACCAGAAGAAAGATTCTACCAAGTCCCAAGAGAAAGGTGGGGATAAATCTAAGTATAAATCCACTACAGGGCCCCAAAAGTCCTCTTCTGGGGGTGGGTCCCAAACTCCTTCCTCTCCTGAAAAGAAACCCTATTGCCATGTCTGTAAAAAGCCTGGACACTGGAAAACTGATCCCAGTTGCCCCAGGATTGGCAATAAAGAAAATGTTCCTCCAACAACTACTACCACCCCTCCTGGTACTACCAGTAGTAATCCTCCAGTTGGGAGTAGTGTACCCAAAAAGTTAGGTGCTTTTGCAAGAGGAACAGAGGTGGGCCCTAGTTTAGACAGGACCCCCTCAACAGACTCCTCTGACTCTGATGGTGGTGTAGGATTTGCCACCTTTATCATGGGTCCCAATGCATTGGGCAGGTACAGACTGGAGCCAATAATTAATGGTCAGAAAGCTGTGGCATTTAGGGACACAGGGGCTAGTGTCACCATGGTGGCAGGGAAACTAGTCCCCCCTCACCAGCTTTTACCTGAGTTTAAATACCAGGTAACCAACATTGATGGTGTCAGAACAGATCACCCCATGGCCATAGTCAATCTCAGCTGGGAAGGGGTCACAGGCCCAAAAGAGTGGCAGTGTCCCCAACCTTGCCTGTAGATTGCCTGATGGGCAATGATCTGGAAATTTCAGCCTGGGCTGAAGTTGAACACCAAACCCATCTGAGAATGCTGGGCGTCCCTGTAAAAGTTAGTGGGGCTGTGATGGCCACAGCCCCAGCCCAGGGAAATTTTGGAGATGTGGAGCCTGGAAGAATGGCCCACTCTCCCCCAAAAGAGAGCACAAGGGTGGAAGAAAAGTCTTCTTCCCTCCAGGCAGTAGGTAAGGGTCAGCCTCCTCAGGGAACTGACCCTACCCCTAGTGAAGGAACTGCCCCAGAGGTAGTCAGGCCTGGCCTGGCCACACCCCTGATGGCAGAGGACCCTTCCAAGGTGGTACCCAGTCTGGAGCAGGTAACCTGCCCTCTCTACCCTGCCTCAGTCAGCCCAGGGCTGCAGAGGTCAGGGAGGTCAGTGGACCCCCAGGGCCCCCTGTCCAGAGGAACCCCCCATCAGCAGATTAGGGGCACCCAGTCTAGTAGCCCTAGCCAGGTGAAAATTCCTCAACACACTGAGGGATCCCCCATACCTTTGTGTAGGGACCTCCCCAGAAGGACTCTGTTAGGCAAGGGCAAACCTGGGACCAAAAGTTCCAAACCTGCCATGTCCCTCCAGTGGTCCATCCAAAGGGACCCAACCCCCAGCTGTAGGCAGCCAAAGGTTGACCCTTAGAGCACAGTCCAACTCAGTCATGGAAAGACAGGCATACATGGTGACCAGTGATCTGAGGAAGCTGAGACCAACCTTCCTAGGGCCTCACTTCCCTTCTCAGACACCTCACCAGCCTTGTACTTTACCAAAGCACACCACAGGTAGTAATTCCCCATGGTGGAGACCCTCTCATACCCTTAGGGTGAGGGATTGCTTAGTGGACCATAAGATAGGGGGCAACCATGCTAGTGCAGGTGCTTCCTTATATGGCCACTTAGTCAATAAAGGCTCAACTGGCCAAGGTTAGCCTTATCTCCTTTCGTTTGGGGGGTTATGTAGGAAGGTGGAATCTGACTATATGGTTGCCCCCACTTTTTCCTGGTGTTTTGCTGGTTTATGACTTAGTTGGACTGGGATCCTGCTATTCAGGGCCCCAGTCTATCTGCTTCCTCTATAAAATGGTTTCCATGTGCCTTAGGCACATCTCTGATTGGAGTCTGGAGTGCCCTTATAAGTCCCTAGTATATGGTATACTATGTACCCAGGGCATAGGTACCTCAGAGGCCGACCAGGGGCTGCAGCATGTATTGTGCCACCCCTGGAAGGCCATCCAAACTGACACCACAGGTCTGCTACTGCAGCCTGGGTAAGGTGGTGCATGCACCCCTTACTGTGATATAGGCTACCTATATCACTACATACATACACACATATAAACCTATAAGTCACTCCTATGGCAGGCCTTATCAATCCTGAAGGCAGAGTGCGTGGTTCCTATGTGAGAGTGTGCCCCTGGATGAGCAGGGCCCCTATGCAGCGTTTGGAGACCCTTCTCTGATGCTGTTTGTAGTGCAGCCTGACCATATACTCTTAAGCCCATTATAACCTTGCGTTAAATGCTAACTTTGGGATGGCTGCACGGAAACATGTCGTGTTTGGTGTCAAACATCTTGGAATACTACCCCCCCACCAGTTCTGGCGGCGGGGGTAGCATTCCACCCTTCTAGAGGGAAAGACATGTACACACCGGTATGCCCGGTACTGACTTTCCAGAGCCCTGGCATCACAAAATGGATGCCGCTGCCACAGACACGAGTCTGGCCTCCTGCTGCTGACCGAAACTCCGGCAGGGGAGGCCTGGACAATAGGTTTCCTGTCCCAGGGAGGTGTGACCACCTCCCCAGACAGGATAGTGTGTATTGGGGCTGGGCGGGAGCACTCTCTGGTGCTTTGAAGTCCTGCACTGGGGGCACAGTTGGTGTCCCTGTGCATACCCCAGTTCAAACCGGCTCAGGGGCTTCCAGCCCCTGCTCTGGCGCGAAACTGGACAAAGGGAAAGGGGTGTAACCACCCCTCTGCCCTGGCCCTCCCATAGGTGGGGCCACAGAGTATGTCCAACCCCTACCTTAGAATAAGTAGGGGAACCCAGTCCTTAGGACTTTAGATTTACCTGGACGAAACTCTGACACAGAATCATGGACCTTCGACGCTCTACTTTAAGATTAGAGGACTGAAGAATCTCCCTTGGGGTCAAGGAGTGACTCCCCTGCTTGGCAGGCACCAAAGAAGCAATTGTCCGGTCTGCATCGCTGAAGCTCCCGTCGGATGCCGAAGTCTTTGCATCACCTGAGGTAGATTTGCAGACTTCCCCGAGGCTGTCCTGAGTCCCCAGCAAAGCTGAGGCCCATAGCTGTCGTGGGTAACGTGGAACCGTGACCCCTGGACACCAAACGCATTTGCAAGTGCATCCTCTGCTGGGTCTCCCACGAAGTCATGCTTTGGGCTCCTAGTAGCCCCAGCCTCCAGCACCAACTGCACCGAAGATCACTGGCCTCCACTCCACGAGTGTCCTGTGAGCCAGCTCCACGTGCATCGTCTTGAGGCTCCTTCACGGTCGCTAGTCCATTGGCTAGTAGGCCCTCCCGAAGGCCAATCTTTTTCTGCTTGGGCTCCCTGGTTGCTCTAGGTTTGCCCTGACTTATCCTTGCTGGGTGAGTCCCCCAGACCTTGCTGGTCTGCAACATCGTCCTTCTTCTATTTCCTTGAGACTTGCCGTTGCCAAGGCTTGTTGGGTCCAATCCGGTCGCCGACACCCCTGCAATCGACAGACGTTGTGGGACAGCTCGAATCCAGCTCCTGGTTGTCGTTGACGCCTCCTGGACCTCGTGGCTGAAGAGTCAAGATGACCGTCAACCTACCTGAAGCACTCGACATCGGTGGGCATCTGCTCATCGCCTTCCTGGTCACTGGCTAGTGACCCAGACTCTGTCCCCTCTGCTTTCAGGTTCTTCAGATCTTCGATCCACCTTTGGATCCACCCGAACACTTTCGACTTGGCCGCCAGCAGCACTTTGCAGCAGATCGCCATTGAAAGCGACGACGAAACCCGACCCCGAAAGACACCTATGCACCCGGCTTCCCTGGGTGAGGTAACTCGAGTACTCCGGTGCTCCCGTGGGTATTGACACTAGAACAGCCTAGTTCTCAAAGGGTTTGCTCCAAGTCCTCCTCTAAGTGTCCCTTTTCTTTTAAATTCTAATCGCGACTTTCCCCATAGAAGTTAACGGTGGTTCGCGGTTGTGTTCATACACTGCTCGCGTCCCCCGTGGGTCCCCTGTGTCACTGCCTTGGGTGGTTCCTTGTGGTCCAAGCACTTCTATAGGCTCTAGGCCTTGTGTCTAGCTCAGTCGTGGTTCTTATACCACTTTATTGGTATATGGTTTGGTACGCCCCTGGGGCTCAAACGTTTATTTGTGCTATTACTGTAGATAACTAACTCGTAACGTATGTACTTCGAACTCTAGCCTCATAAAGAGACTAGAGGGGTGTGTTTAGTAATAAATACATATATTTTGAATATATACCTGGTGTGGTCCTCTTTCATTTGGTCACTCCAGAGATTATAGACTGGTAAAACAAGCTGCTTTACATTCCTTCAAGACTTAGCCTGAAGGCTGCTCTCCATAGCTACCACTAGGATAGCTTTCAATAAAGGTTGTCTTTAACCTATCTCCAATAAGCGGTTGTTTGGACTGGTGCAAGGTGCCCACTATAATTAGTGGACAGCATATGCCAGGCCAACTTCTCACACACTACAACCCTCCTCGCACTCAACCCCGGAAGACGCAGAGACTGCCAACAGGCCTCGCCGAGCACGACCCATGGCCAGTTCTCCTGCCTCCACTGCCGCCAGACCTTCACCACCACCCCGGCCTCTAACACCACCGACACCACCACCGGTGACACCCTAAGATGCATCCTCCTCAACGTGCGCTCCGTACACAAACACGCCATGGAAATCTGGAACCTACTCGACTTTCACTCACCCGACATCGCCTTCTTCACTGAGACCTGGACCAACACCTTCTCCGCCCCCGACATTAACACCGCCATCCCGGACGGATACAAGATCCAGAGGAAGGACCGCCCCAACCACCCGGGAGGGGGCCTCGCCATCGCACACAAGAGCACCCTCCGCCTCACCACCTCCAGCAAAACCTTCCCCTCCGCCGAACACCTGCACTTCCAGATCGAGACCAGCCCCAACACCACACTCCGAGGAACCCTTGTCTACAAACCGCCACCCTTCGCCACCACCATCACCGACTTCATCGCACCCCACGCCATTGCCTCAATGAACTACATACTCATCAGAGACCTGAACTTCCACCTCGACAACCCCAGTGACCCCAACTCCACCATCCTTCGTGAAAACCTTGCCAACATCGGACTTAAGCAACTCGTCACCACACCTACCCACAGAGCAGGACACACCCTCGGCCCCATCTTCGCTGCAGGAAACAGCGTCCACTTCAGCCACACAACGCAACCACCATGGACCGACCACCAGTGCCTACACTTCGCCGTCGACACACCCAGGGCACCCAAACCAGCCCCACGCCCACCACGAAGGAACTGGAGCAAGGTTACCGACGAGCAACTCATCTCCACCCTCACCCAAGACAACCACACCTGTGCATCCAACGCTAACGTCGCAGCCAGAGAACTCCTCACTTGGATCTCCAACTGTGCAGACGAGCTCGCCCCGCTACACAACCCCGACAAACAGCACCCCAGGAAAGCCGCCTGGTTTACCACCGCTCTCCAAGATGCCAGACACACCTGCAGACAACTGGAAAAGAACTGGAGAAACACCAAGACATCCGAAAACTACACCACCTACAAGGACGCGATGGCGGACTACCACAACCAAATCAGAACCACCAAGAGGAACTTCATCCACAACAAAATCCTCGCCAACTCCACCAACTCCAAGGAACTCTTCAGTGTCATCCAGGAATTCACCAACCCACGCAGCAAAGCCGCAGACATCACCCCATCCCAAGACCTCTGCAACAAGCTTGGAACCTACTTCCCCCTCAAGATAAAAAACCTCTACGACAACTTCGTCGACCACCAACCAGGCACCACAGCCGGACCCCCGCCCCCCAGAGACACCAGCCAGCCCACCATGGCCAACTGGACACCGGCCACAGCCAAAGACACTGCCTCGACCATGAAAGGCATCCACTCAGGGGCCCCTGCCGACCCCTTCCCTCCTCACATCTACCACAGAGCCGCGGCCACCATCGCACCCGAACTACAACACACCATCAACACCACCTTCAAAACAGGCACCTTCCCAGATGACTGGAAGCGCGCAGAAGTTAGGTCCCTGCTAAAGAAGCCATCAGCTGACCCCATCGACCTCAAGAACTACCGGCCCATCTCGCTCCTCCCCTTCGCAGCCAAAGTTGCAGAGAAAACAGTCAACAGGGAACTAACGCAATTCATCGAAGAGAACGCCATCCTCGACCCGTCCCAATCCGGATTCCGAAGCAACCACAGCACCGAGGCCACCCTACTTGCCGCCACAGGTGACATCCACACCCTCCTGGACCAAGGCCACTCTGCAGCCCTTATCCTACTTGACCTATCAGCGGCCTTCGACACCGTCTCCCACCGCACACTAGTCGCCAGACTACACAACGCCGGCATACAAGGAACAGCCCTGGCCTGGATCCAATCATTTCTCACCGGAAGAAGCCAAAGGATCAGACTGCCACCCTACCTCTCCGACCCCACGAAAATCACCAGCGGAGTCCCACAGGGGTCATCACTGAGCCCGACCCTCTTCAACATCTACATGGCCCCCCTAGCAGCCATCGTCAGACAACACGGCCTCAACATCGTCTCCTACGCTGATGACACCCAGCTCATCCTCTCCCTCACCAAAGACCCCACCACCGCCAAACTCAACTTCCAGAAAGGAATGCAAGATGTCGCAGTCTGGATGACCAACAGCTGCCTGAAGCTCAACGCCGAGAAGACAAAAGTCCTCGTCCTTGGAACCACCCCTTCAGCATGGGACAACACCTGGTGGCCGACCACCCTCGGAAGCCCACCTACCCCCTCAGACCACGTCAAAATCCTCGGCATCGTGCTCGACTCATCACTCACCATGAACCGACAGGTCAACGCCGTCACCTCCAGCTGCTTCAACACCCTCCGCATCCTCCACAAGACCTTCAAATGGATCCCCCCTGAGTCAAGGAAGACAGTCACCCACGCACTCATCACCAGCAGACTGGACTATGGAAATGCATTATACGCCGGCATCAACAAGTCCCTACTCCGCAAACTCCAGACAATACAGAACACCGCCGCTAGACTCATCCTCGGCATCCCCCGGCACAAACTCATCAGCCAACACCTATGAAGCCTCCACTGGCTCCCCGTGGAGAAAAGAGTCCCCTTCAAGATCCTCACTCACGCCTAAAAATGCCTACACAACAACGGACCCAAATACCTCAATGACAGAATCAACTTCCACGTACCCAAAAGAACCTCCGATCGTCCAACCTCGCAATGGCTGAAACCCCGAGCATCGACAGAGCCGGAGCAGGCGGAAGATCCTTCTCTCACATTGCAGCCAAGACCTGGAAGGAGCTACCGGCAGACATCAGACGCGCCCCCTCCCGGAACACCTTCAGGAAGACCCTCAAGACCTGGCTCTTTGGCTAGACTGATCTGTGGACCCTCAGTGCCTTGAGACCCTTACGGGTGAGTAGCGCGCTTACAATTCTCCTGATTGATAGATTGATAGGTGTGTAAAGCATTTAAAAACACCAATACATTAAATAAGAAAGACACAACACACATTAAAAATCCAACATCAATTTAAGAAAAATGAATATAATGCTATGAACAAATAGACACCAAAACGACAAAAATTCAACATAGGGATCCGGAAATATGAATTTTCTAGTGCTTTAAAACCTAAAGCACCAAATTGAAACTTAGGGTCGTGTCTGACCGGGACAAAGTCAAAGTTTGAGGCCAATTGCGATGGAGTCCTGGTCAGATACACTAAACGGAAGGCCACAGTAAAAATCTTACCTTTGAACGTAGTCATTTTTCTGGATCATTTTCTCTTGACGTTGAGGGAGGCTCCTCTTCTGGCCTGATTCGCATCAACGTATCAGCTTGGTTTTCTGCAAGGCCTTGGTGAAATCCTGGAAGTCTGGAGCTCCGGAGGTTTCAGCGGGACAACCCTGAAATTTATGCCGGGTCACTTGAAGGTCGCCGGCTGTACTCTCGATGTTGAGTTGGTTACCTTATGGAGTTTTTTACCAAAAAGTTCCTAAACTTCAACAAACTTCTTGATCTTCTTCAAGAAGGTCTCCTTGAGGGTTCAAAGTGTCCACAACACCAACCCAGGGGTTTCGAATATCTCTGATGGTCCTTCGGATGTTGGGACCACGATTCCCACAATGCACCTGGCCAAATCCTTAAAGGTCCACTGGACGCACTCCAGGATGTGGACTTCTTGGTTGGGATGATGAAGGTGGGCTCAGGTGTCTACTCCTTAATCCTTCATAAAGCAAGGCAAAGTCCTTAGGGCTGTATTCCCAGAATGTGCAGCAGGTGCAGTCCTTCAGAGTGCAGACCTTTTGGGTGCAGATCAGGTTTCCTGCTGGGCAGTCCTTCTTTGCCTTGTAGTTTCAGACAGCAGATCTGAGTTGCCATGCAGCTGTTCCATATTTATGCAGTATTCCTGGGCATTAAGCAGGGGGGCACCCCTAACCAATAGGGTGCAGGGTGCCATCCAGGTGTATGACCACTTCCTCCAAAGTGTGGCATATCCTTGCCCCAGAAAGCACCATGCTCCAACATATAAAATGGATAAATTCCCTCCTTGGAGGTTAGATCAGGCTAAGGCAACCCACTTGCAAGGCTAAGTTTCCCTAACATTCCCCTTCTAGCCCTCACACTAATCTAATTACAGAGGCTCCTGTGTGGCTGGGGTTGCCAGATGTGGGGTATGCCTGTGGTATTCTAAGGGTCATTCTCCCTCTGAAGACCAGTTTGGCTTCCCCTCCCTCATCCTTCCTTCTGGTTCTGCAGTTCTCGACCCACAGGAACGTCTTTGTCTTTTTAGCAGGCCAGTGCACACCTCATTGGGACAGCTCAAGCTGGCAGAGCAATGTGGTGAAAGAGCGACGCGAATGAAAAATTAGGTTTATGAGATTTATGAAGTCACGCAAGTCCACCTTGTGTGACCCTGTTTGGTTCCATAAATCTCAGTAATGTAACACAGCGCAAATCGTTGTGTTGCTTTGCTCTGCACCAGGGAGGCATTTCCATGGGTGTTGTGTGGTTGTTCCCATGCAACATCCATGGATTTTGACACGTTCCCAGATTTTACAAGAACAAGGAAACCTGGGAATGCGCCAAAAAGAAACGCCTCCCCAAGAGAGACATAATGAGGAGAAATATCTTTATTTCTTCTTGTTGTTTCCTCTTTCTATGTGTGCTGCATTCTGCAGCACACAAATAAAGATGAAAATGCCTCTCAGGATTGTTTTTGTGCAGGAATGTGACCCTTTCTGCACAAAAACAATCCTGCATGCAATGCAGGCACCATTGCACCAAGGTGCAAGGGTGCCTGTGTTGGCGCTAGGTAGGCTATTGTGTGCCAGCTCATGGGAAAAAGCAGGATGTGTCATATTCCTGCCCTTTCCCAGTGATGCAAGGTGAATTGCGGCACTGCACCACTTTTTCATAAATTTGGACCATAGTTTACTTATAAGTCCCTGGTATATGCTGTTACATGTGCCTGGGTCTGTAAATGAAATGGTACTAGTGGGCTACAGCACTCATTGTGCCACCCACTAAAGGAGCAATGTCAAACATGTCTTAGACCTGCCACCTCAGCCTGCAGTCAGTTTTAGACTGCTATTTTGAACTGATAAAATAACCTTTAAAACTTATAAGTCACCCCTAAGGTAGTCCCTACAGACTACCAGGGCAGGGTGCATGGTATGTTAAAAGTAGAACAATGTCATGTGTACTTACATTTTACATGTTCTGACATTGAAATTCTCCCAAAGCATTTTTCACTGTGTTAAGGTTAACTCTCCCATAGACTAACACTGGATTATCTGACTACACTTAATAAATTCTAAATTCAGATTAGGAGTAGATATAGAAATATTTCTTCTGTTCTTCTGAATTGTAATTTTGAATCCTCTTTAATGGTAAAGTCCAAGTTTAAATTACTATTGTGAAAGCTTTTTTAGAAAGGTGGCATTTGTCAGACTAAAACAAGTGTTATATTATCTTATAGTTATTTATTGAGCTCAAACAATTACGGTGTTAAGGGTTAGCTCTTATTTAGGAAAATATGAGCCCCAATCTTAGTTCTACTTGGGAAAAAGCCAGGTGTTTAGTGCTTTTTAGTGCTTTACTAAACATACGTAGGTTTGGAATAGTCCTGATATGGGGGTGACTTAGGTACCATTCATTAGCCTTAGTATTCACAAAACATTTTCCTCCCCAATTGGTTCATTTGAACCCATGAGCCACCAATTTCCTAGTTCTTGTGGACCATAGGTTTCTCCCTGGACTATACCACCTGAAGGATTGTTTCAGGAAATCTGGGCCAGCTCCACGAAGGGCCTTGTGGGAAAGACAAAGGGCTTTGACTGTAATACCCTGCCTAACAGGCAGCCAGTCAAGATGTTTGATGGCTTGTGAGGCCTATTTGTGTTTTTCGGGAATCCCAGTCAACATTCGGGCAGACAAATTTTTTAAGACCTGAAGCCTATTAAGGTGTTGATGCTGAATGTGGAAATACAAGGCATTGCAGTAGTCTATTTTGGCTAAAACGAATGTAGTGATCATAGTTTTTTGGGAATTGGTGGGGATGAAAGGAAAAACCTTTCTGAGCATCCTTAGGATGAAGCAAGCGGAGGACATGACTGCGTTGACCTGTAACCCAAATGTCAGTTTATTGTCCATTACCACTTTAAAGTTCCTACGCTTACTTACTGGGGTGGGCAGAGTCCCCATTTCCCCTGGCTACCAACACGGGGCCCATAGTGAAGAGTTGTTTCCAAAAAGGATGACCTTTGTTTTCCCAGAATTGAGATTTAAACAGTTTAGGTTCATCCATTTGCCAATTGCTACCATGTAGTCATGAAAATTTGCACCGGATTGGTTGTTGGGAGAAGACATTGCTACCACGATTTGGATTTCATCGGCATACGAGGTAAGGTCCAGCCCAAATGATCTTATCAGTGTGGCCAAGGGTTAAACGTAGACATTAAAGAGGTTAGGTCTGAGTACGGACTCCGACAGAACCCCACATGGCAGACAGAAAAGGATCCAAGGCCACCACTAGTTTTCTCTCAGATACAAAAGATTTTAGCAGTTCTAGAGCCAACTCCTGGATACCAACAGCCTGGAGACGGTCAACCAAGATTTTGTGATCAACTGTATCAAAGGCTGCCGATAAATCGAGGAGTACAAGCGATGTACTGCTGCCACCATCAGTTATTGATCGAATCTCTTCAGTGGTTTTCAGCAGGGCTGTTTTGGTAGATAGAAAAAGATAAATGTATCCAGTTCATTGTGTGATTTTCTGCCAGTATCCAGGGCCACATGATGTTGATGGCTCTACTGTGGTGTAATGTGTATTTCTTTCAGACAGGGGATGAAACGGCCCTGGATTGGGGAAGGATGTTCTTCTGAGCAGGATGGCCTGGGAGGTTGTATTCAACCTTTGTTTAAAAGAGTAGCCTGAGGGATGTGCCTACCCCTTAACTGACTTCTGAAACTGCCTGCCCTGTCACTGCAATGCAACTCACACCTGAGCCTGCCTGTCCTTTTTTCCTTGACAAATTGGAGACAGACCCAGAGAAAGGGTAAGTACTGACCTGAACCAGTTAGGGTTAGGCGAATGGGGTTTGCCCTATACACAGCTTAGCACTGGTTATAAAAGTGGCATCCTCCAAACCTCTCAATGGAACAACCCTTGACCTGTGGAAGATTCAGAGGAAGGATTGCCCTCCTGTATGAAGAATCCAGAACCCCAAAAGTGACTTCATGTTAAAGTTGGTACACCTCCTGTTTGAGCTAGAGGAACACAACAATCTTCAAGATCCCGTCCATGCAACTGCCCAGCTGACAAGCATAAAGTGGACCTGCCTGAACCCTGCAGATGGCCTCTGTTGGAGTGAGTCCTGACCACTTAGAGGTTCCTGCTCAGGTCCTCGACCCTTGGCTGGTGCCATAATATAATCCTCCAATTTGAAAACTGGAAGAACTGGACTTCAGGTGGAATCCAGAGGTTCTGGACTGTTTGTGTTGAAAAGGAACCGTCCCTGGTCTCCTCGCACATGCTACAGACTACAAACTTCACCCACAAGGTGCTGTTTGCAACAAAAGCAACCCGTCCCCGAGGTTTCTGCCAATGCAAAGCTCCAACTGGTGCCCAGCTTTTTGCAGCACCAATGACTGCATCGCTAACGCAAACCTCCGACCTGGACTAAGTTAGAAGATAAACCGTCACTGGGATGAATCTCATCTCTGTATCTGACCAGTGATCCAGCGCAATCTGCCTGAAGTTTTGACTTTGACCCAGTCCAGCGTGACCAGATAACCACGATTGACACTTTGTGCTTCTTGGCACTATTTTGACTATTTAGAAAATTCACATCTCTGGTTCTACTTATTGGATTTTTGTCATTTTTATGTCATTTTTTAATTAAAGTTTACTCTATATTTCTAAATTGCGTTGGGATTTTTCTTGTGTTGTGTTTTTACCTAATTACTGTTTGAGTGCTGCATAATACTTTACTCTACTCTATGTTACAACTGACTACTTTTGTGACAAGCTACTAGACAGTTTTGTTAAATGACCTTTGTGGTTAACCCTGACTTGGATTGTGTTTTATTACTTGAGTGGGGCTCTCGCCCTTCTCAACTAATAACCCAAATTCTTTAATATGTTTTGTGAGAAGTTGGCCTGGCATATGCTGTCCACTAATTATAGTGGGCACCTTGCACCAGTCCAAATCGACTCTTATGGTAGGTAGGTTAAAGACAACCTTATTGAAAGCTATCCTAGTGGTAGCTGTGGAGAGCAGCCTTCAGGCTAAGTCTTGAAGGAATGTAAAGCAGCTTGTTTTACCAGTCTATAATCTCTTGAGTGACCAAATGAAAGAGCACCACACCAGGTATATATTCAAAATATATGTATTTATTACTAAACACACCCCTCTAGTCTCTTTATGAGGCTAGAGTTCGAAGTACATAGGTTATAAGATCTTAAATCACAGTAATAGCACAAATACACGTTTGGGCCCTAGGGGCGTACCAAACCATATACCAATAAAGTGGTATGCGAACCACGACTGAACTAGACACTAGGCCTAGAGCCTCTAGAAGTGCTTGGACCACAAGGAACCACCCAAGGTAGTGACACAGGGGACCCACGGGAGACGCGTGCAGTGTAAATACACAACCGCGATACGCCGTTAACTTCTATGGAGAAAGTCGGGATCGGGAAAATAGAGGAAAGGGACACTTTAAAGAGGACTAGGACAAAACCCTTTGAGATCTAGGACTTTGAAGAGTCTCTACCCACGGGAGCACCGGAGTACTCGTGTTACCTCACCCAGGGAAGCCGGGTGCATAGGTGCCTTTCGGGGTCGGGTTTCGTCGTCGTTTCGAATGGCGATCTGCTGCAAAGTGCTGCTGGCGGCCAAGAGAAAAGTGTCCGGGTGGATCCAAGAGTGGATCGGAGTTCTGGTGAACCTGAAAGCAGAGGGGACAGAGTCTGGGTCACTAGCCAGTGACCAGGAAGGCGATGGACAGATGCCCACCGATGTCGAGTGCTTCAGGTGCATTGACAGTCGTCTCGTTTCTGCAGCCACGAGGTCCAGGAGGCGTTGTCGGCGACCAGGAGCAGGATTCGGGCTGGTACACGATGTCTGTCGAGTGCTGCGGTGTCGGCGACCGGATTGGACCCAACAAGCCTTGGCAACGGCAAGTCTCGATGTAGCTGAAGATCGTTGATGGTGCAGACTAGCAAGGTCTGGGGAACTCACCCAGCGAGGGTAAGTCAGGGCAGGCCTGGAGCAACCAGGGGAGCCCTTTGGTTTCTTTAGAAAGTCTTCTGGGGACCCACGAGCCGGCTGGCAAGGGATCGCAAAGACACCTCGGGCGGAATCACTCAACAGGGGCCCACGGTCACTCGGGACGGTGTAGGCCTCTGATCTTCGGAGGGACTCCTGCTGGAGGTTGGGACCACACGTGGTCCAAAGCACAGGTTCGTAGAACGTTGTGAAGGGGTTGCACTTGACAATAGTGCACGGTACCCAGGGGTCGCGGTTCCTCGTCACTCGTGAAGTCCACTTGCCTCAGCTTCGCTGGGGACTCACGATGGCCTTGGAGAAGTCAGGAAATCCACTTCTTGGGCTGCAGGGACTTCGGACTCCGGCGGGAGCGGTGTAGTTTGCGACCGTTGTTATCGTTTTTGGTGCCTGCCAAGCAGGGGAGTCACTCCTTGACCCCAAGGGAGATTCTTCAGTCCTCTAATCGTGATGTAGAGCGTCGAAGGTCCAGGATTCAGTTTCAAAGTTTAGTCCAGGGATATCTAGTCTTGCTGTGGCAAGGGTTCCCCATTTTAACCAGTAAAACAGGGAGGGACTAACTCTATGACCCCACCTATGGGAGGGTCAAGGGAGGGGGTGGCTACACCCACTTCCCTTTGTCCAGTTTCGCGCCAGAGCAGGGGCAGGTAGCCCCTGAGCTGGTTTGAACTGGCATATGCACAGAGGAGCCTTTTGCTCCCCAGTGCAGGACTTCAAAGCACTCTAAGAGTGCACCCACCCAGCCCCAATACACATTATCCTGTCTGGGGAGGTGGTCACACCTCCCTGCAACAGGAAACCTATTGTCCAGGCCTCCCCTGCCGGAGTTTCGTCCAGCAGCAGGAGGCCAGACTTGTGTCTGTGGCAGCAGCATCCATTTTGTGATGCCAGGGCTTCAGAAAGAAGTTACCGGGTAAGCCAGAGTTAACATGTCTTTCCCTCTAGAAGGGTGGAATGCTACCCCCGCCGCCAGGATTGGCAGGGGGGTAGTATTCCAAGATGTTTGACACCAAACACGACATGTTTAGGTGCAGCCATTCCAAAGTTAGCATTTTACCGCGAGGATATAATGCGCTTAAGAGTATATGGTCAGGCTGCACTACAAACAGCATCAGAGATGGTCTCCGAACGCTGCAGAGGGGCCCTGCTCATGCAGGGGCACCCTCTCACATAGGAACCATGCATTCTGCCTTTAGGATTGATAAGGCCTGCCTTAGGAGTGACTTATAGGTTTATATGTGTGTATGTATTTAGTGATATAGGTAACCTATATCACAGTAAGGGGTGCATGCACCACCTTACCCAGGCTGCAGTAGCAGACCTGTGGTGTCAGTTTGGATGGCCTTCCAGGGGTGGCACAATACATGCTGCAGCCCCTGGTAGGCCTCTGAGGTACCTATGCCCTTGGTACATAGTATACCATATACTAGGGACTTATAAGGGCACTCCAGATTCCAATCAGAGATGTGCCTAAGGCACATGGAAACCATTTTACAGAGAAAGCAGATAGACTGGGGCCCTGAATAGCAGGATCCCAGTCCAACTAAGTCATAAACCAGCAAAACACCATAAAAAAGTGGGGGCAACCATATAGTCAGATTCCACCTTCCTACATAACCCCCCCAAACGAAAGGAGATAAGGCTAACCTTGGCCAGTTGAGCCTATATTGACTAAGTGGCCATATAAGGAAGCACCTGCACTAGCATGGTTGCCCCCTATGTTATGGTCCACTAAGCAATCCCTCACCCTAAGGGTATGAGAGGGTCTCCACCATGGGGAATCACTACCTCTGGTGTGCTTAGGTAAAGTACAAGGCTGGTGAGGTGTCTGAGTAGGGAAATGAGGCCCTAGGAATGTTGGCCTCAGCTTCCTCAGATCACTGGTCACCATGTATGCCTGTCTTTCCATGACTGAGTTGCACTTTGCTCTAAGGGTCAACCTTTGGCTGCCTACAGCTGGGGGTTGGGTCCCTTTGGATGGAACACTGGAGGGACATGGCAGGTTTGGAACCTTCTGGTCCCAGGTTTGCCCTTGCCTACCAGAGTCCTTCTGGGGGAGGTCCCTACATAAAGGTATGGGGGATCCCTCAGTGTGTAGAGGAATTTTCACCTGGCTAGGGCTACTAGACTGGGTGCCCCTAATCTGCTGATGGGGGCTTCCTCTGGACAGGGGGCCCTGGGGGTCCACTGACCTCCCTGACCTCTGCAGCCCTGGGCTGACTGAGGCAGGGTAGAGAGGGGCAGGTTACCAGCTCCAGACTGGGTACCACCTTGGAAGGGTCCTCTGCCATCAGGGGTGTGGCCAGGCCAGGCCTGACTACCTCTGTGGCAGTTCCTTCACTAGGGGTAGGGTCAGTTCCCTGAGGAGGCTGACCCTTACCTATTGTCTGGGGGAAGAAGACTTTTCTTCAACCCTTGTGCTCTCTTTGGGGGAGAGTGGGCCATTCTTTCAGGCTCCTTCTCTCCAAATTCTTGGGCTGGGGCTGTGGCCATCACAGCCCCACTAACCTTTACAGGGACGCCCAACATCCTAAGATGGGTTTGGTGTTCAACTTCAGCCCAGGCTGAAATTTCCAAATCATTGCCCATCAGGCAATCTACAGGTAAGGTGGGGGACACTGCCACTCTCTTTGGGCCTGTGACCCCCTCCCAGCTGAGATTGACTATGGCCATGGGGTGATCTGTTCTGACACCATCAATGTTGGTCACCTGGTACTTAAACTCAGGTAAAAACTGGTGAGGGGGACTAGTTTCCCTGCCACCATGGTGACACTAGCCCCTGTGTCCCTAAATGCCACAGCTTTTTGACCATTAATCATTGGCTCCAGTCTGTACCTGCCCAATGCTATGGGACCCATGGTAAAGGTGGCAAATCCTATACCACCATCAGAGTCAGAGGAGTCTGTTGAGGGGTCCCTGTCTAAACTAGGGCCCACCTCTGTTCCTCTTGCAAAAGCACCCAACTTTTTGGGTGCACTACTCCCAACTGGAGGATTACTACTGGTAGTACCAGGAGGGGTGGTAGTAGTTGTGGGAGGAACATTTTCTTTATTGCCAATCCTGGGGCAACTGGGATCAGTTTTCCAGTGCCCAGGCTTTTTACAGACATGGCAATAGGGTTTCTTTTCAGGAGAGGAAGGAGTTTGGGACCCACCCCCAGAAGAGGAATTTTGGGGCCCTGTAGGGGACTTATCCTTAGATTTATCCCCACCTTTCTCTTGGGACTTAGTAGAATCTTTCTTCTGGTCACCACCCTGGTTTCTAGTTTTTACTCTGGTTCTGACCCATTTGTCTGCCTTCTTTCCCAATTCTTGGGGAGAGGTCAGATCAGAGTCCACCAGATACTGGTGCAAAAGCTGGTTTTGACAATTATTAAGGATCTGCTCCCTCATAATCAAATTGTACAATCCTAAAAAGTCATGCACTTTGTTGCCATGTATCCAACCTTCCAGAGCCTTTGTAGCACAATCTACAAAATCAACCCAGTCTTGAGTCTGAGCTTTTTGGGTGTCTCTGAACTTCAACCTATACTGTTCAGTGGTTAGGCCAAACCCATCTATCAGAGCACTCTTCAAGACTGTGTAATTGTCAGCATCCTCTTCTCTTACAGTGAGGAGCTTGTCTCTACCTTTGTCTGCAAAGGAGAGCCACAAGATTGCTGCCCACTGCCTCTGGGGGACCTTCTGAACTTTACAGGCCCTCTCCAGTGCAGTTATCCATTTGTGGATGTCATCCCCACTCTGGTAGGGAGGGACAATCTTGTTTAGGTTTCTATGGTCATAAGACCTTTCCCTATCTCTAGGGATATTGCTGCCACCATGGGACTCTAGTCCCAACTTTCTTCTCTCTCTAAGGAGATCTAGGGATTCTCTATCTAAAGCCAATTGCTTCTTCCTGATCTCTAGTTGAGTTTCCTCATACTGGACCAGTCTCTTTCTTCTCTCATGAGAGGATTCCCTCCTGTGAGAAGAAACAGAGCTCCCTATTGAGGTGCCAGAGTGGTTAGACTCCTGAGAAGGAGACCTAGACTTTCTGAGCACACTCATAATCCTTCCTGGGGGACAAAGGTGTGGTTCTCTAGATCCTCATCTTCATCTTCCCCAGAAGGGATTGGGTTTTCCAGGTCAGGGTCATTGTCACCCTCCTGGTCAGTTTCAGAGGGGGCTGGGGGTAGTAGTACCCCTGGCCCCTTCCTCATCTGCTGGCCCACCCTCTGCTCCTACCCCTTCAGTCTCTGAGGACTTACTAAGATCATAAGCTACCAACAACTCCTGGAGGTGTTGGGTGGTGGGACTTTGGCCTGTCCTTAATTTCCTCACGTTACACAAAGCTCTCAGTTCCAAGAATGGGAGTGTGTCATACTTGGAGGGGGAAGCTCAATGGCTTCCTGCAGGGCATCTTTGGATCCTGCTTTTAAAGACATTACTAGTGTGGTGTGGTGTATGCACTACCTACTCTAGTGTGGCCTACTAAACTCTCTTGAGTTGTAGAAAGGGTTGTGCTATCCCTTAACACACAACTCTAAGTTCAGTAGAACTTACTGATATTCTAAGCTTAAATTATATGTACCTTAGGTACCTTTAGTGGTTTTCAGTTGATCAATTCAATTGAGATTATCTGGTAAAACAATAGCAAGCTGGAATCCCACACGCTGCACACCAATGTGAGAAGTTGGCCTGGCATATGCTGTCCACTAATTATAGTGGGCACCTTGCACCAGTCCAAATCGACTCTTATGGTAGGTAGGTTAAAGACAACCTTATTGAAAGCTATCCTAGTGGTAGCTGTGGAGAGCAGCCTTCAGGCTAAGTCTTGAAGGAATGTAAAGCAGCTTGTTTTACCAGTCTATAATCTCTTGAGTGACCAAATGAAAGAGCACCACACCAGGTATATATTCAAAATATATGTATTTATTACTAAACACACCCCTCTAGTCTCTTTATGAGGCTAGAGTTCGAAGTACATAGGTTATAAGATCTTAAATCACAGTAATAGCACAAATACACGTTTGGGCCCTAGAGGCGTACCAAACCATATACCAATAAAGTGGTATGCGAACCACGACTAAACTAGACACTAGGCCTAGAGCCTCTAGAAGTGCTTGGACCACAAGGAACCACCCAAGGTAGTGACACAGGGGACCCACGGGAGACGCGTGCAGTGTAAATACACAACCGCGATACGCCGTTAACTTCTATGGAGAAAGTCAGGATCGGGAAAATAGAGGAAAGGGACACTTTAAAGAGGACTAGGACAAAACCCTTTGAGATCTAGGACTTTGAAGAGTCTCTACCCACGGGAGCACCGGAGTACTCGTGTTACCTCACCCAGGGAAGCCGGGTGCATAGGTGCCTTTCGGGGTCGGGTTTCGTCGTCGTTTCGAATGGCGATCTGCTGCAAAGTGCTGCTGGCGGCCAAGAGAAAAGTGTCCGGGTGGATCCAAGAGTGGATCGGAGTTCTGGTGAACCTGAAAGCAGAGGGGACAGAGTCTGGGTCACTAGCCAGTGACCAGGAAGGCGATGGACAGATGCCCACCGATGTCGAGTGCTTCAGGTGCGTTGACGGTCGTCTCGTTTCTGCAGCCACGAGGTCCAGGAGGCGTTGTCGGCGACCAGGAGCAGGATTCGGGCTGGTACACGATGTCTGTCGAGTGCTGCGGTGTCGGCGACCGGATTGGACCCAACAAGCCTTGGCAACGGCAAGTCTCGATGTAGCTGAAGATCGTCGATGGTGCAGACCAGTAAGGTCTGGGGAACTCACCCAGCGAGGGTAAGTCAGGGCAGGCCTGGAGCAACCAGGGAAGCCCTTTGGTTTCTTTAGAAAGTCTTCTGGGGACCCACGAGCCGGCTGGCAAGGGATCGCAAAGACACCTCAGGCGGAATCACTCAACAGGGGCCCACGGTCACTCGGGACGGTGTAGGCCTCTGATCTTCGGAGGGATTCCTGCTGGAGGTTGGGACCACACGTGGTCCAAAGCACAGGTTCGTAGAACGTTGTGAAGGGGTTGCACTTGACAATAGTGCACGGTACCCAGGGGTCGCGGTTCCTCGTCACTCGTGGGGTCCACTTGCCTCAGCTTCGCTGGGGACTCACGATGGCCTTGGAGAAGTCAGGAAATCCACTTCTTGGGCTGCAGGGACTTCGGACTCCGGCGGGAGCGGCGTAGTTTGCGACCGTTGTTATCGTTTTTGGTGCCTGCCAAGCAGGGGAGTCACTCCTTGACCCCAAGGGAGATTCTTCAGTCCTCTAATCGTGATGTAGAGCGTCGAAGGTCCAGGATTCAGTTTCAAAGTTTAGTCCAGGGATATCTAGTCTTGCTGTGGCAAGGGTTCCCCATTTTAACCAGTAAAACAGGGAGGGACTAACTCTATGACCCCACCTATGGGAGGGTCAAGGGAGGGGTGGCTACACCCACTTCCCTTTGTCCAGTTTCGCGCCAGAGCAGGGGCAGGTAGCCCCTGAGCTGGTTTGAACTGGCATATGCACAGAGGAGCCTTTTGCTCCCCCAGTGCAGGACTTCAAAGCACTCTAAGAGTGCACCCACCCAGCCCCAATACACATTATCCTGTCTGGGGAGGTGGTCACACCTCCCTGCAACAGGAAACCTATTGTCCAGGCCTCCCCTGCCGGAGTTTCGTCCAGCAGCAGGAGGCCAGACTTGTGTCTGTGGCAGCAGCATCCATTTTGTGATGCCAGGGCTTCAGAAAGAAGTTACCGGGTAAGCCAGAGTTAACATGTCTTTCCCTCTAGAAGGGTGGAATGCTACCCCCGCCGCCAGGATTGGCAGGGGGTAGTATTCCAAGATGTTTGACAACAAACACGACATGTTTAGGTGCAGCCATTCCAAAGTTAGCATTTTACCGCGAGGATATAATGCGCTTAAGAGTATATGGTCAGGCTGCACTACAAACAGCATCAGAGATGGTCTCCGAACGCTGCAGAGGGGCCCTGCTCATGCAGGGGCACCCTCTCACATAGGAACCATGCACTCTGCCTTTAGGATTGATAAGGCCTGCCTTAGGAGTGACTTATAGGTTTATATGTGTGTATGTATTTAGTGATATAGGTAACCTATATCACAGTAAGGAGTGCATGCACCACCTTACCCAGGCTGCAGTAGCAGACCTGTGGTGTCAGTTTGGATGGCCTTCCAGGGGTGGCACAATACATGCTGCAGCCCCTGGTAGGCCTCTGAGGTACCTATGCCCTTGGTACATAGTATACCATATACTAGGGACTTATAAGGGCACTCCAGATTCCAATCAGAGATGTGCCTAAGGCACATGGAAACCATTTTACAGAGAAAGCAGATAGACTGGGGCCCTGAATAGCAGGATCCCAGTCCAACTAAGTCATAAACCAGCAAAACACCATAAAAAAAGTGGGGGCAACCATATAGTCAGATTCCACCTTCCTACATGTTTCTATTCTTACAATATTCTCTTCTTACAATATATAAACATTGACTAAAAAAAACACAGTTACATTTTGAATTCTGGTTCTGATTAAAACTTAAAAACGCTTAAACCACTGAAATTCACCAATTATGTTTTGCATTGCACACAAGTTTCTCTTTTGATCACTCTTTTTGATTTTTTCAGTACCTATGCCAAATTTGTGTTTTGAACATGGTGGGTGGGGCACGTTATGTCATTTGTTGTGTGCGTTGCTAACCATAACTGGCAAATTTCAATGTGTTGACAAGTTTCAGTCAAAACCACAAGTCACTTTTAAACTGTGTCTTTTAGTGAATTTCGTTTTTTGTTGATTTAACCAATTTTAAACCACCACAGCACATGGCCTCAGGCTGTACGGCCTGGCTCTCACTCCAACCGACGGTGGCCACTTAACCCATACTGCACACAGACTTTGGCTTTGCATTGCGGGGATTGTGTGCCGGGCCAGATCTTGAGACCAACCTGCGATGGCTGTCAAACGCCACAGCACACAGACTGCCATGCACTCATTCAGCACTGTGCACACCCTTCGACCAGGCCATCTTCAGTTGTGTGCAGCAGGATTTGGTTGCAGGGCTTGCCTGGCCTTGCACCAGACTTAAATTTCTAGGTAACAAACTTCATGCAGATTAAATGAACAGTGACAAATTATTTGTGAAGGAAAATCAAATGGCCCTTCCATTTGTCTTAGCCCTCAATCCATTTGTTTATCACTTGACATAACCAACAGTAAGCTAAACCAGCTAAAAAACCTTTCAAACCCTTTAAAATCCCGCTTGATGGGCCTGCATGAGTTTGAGAAAAGCAATAGTAGGCTAACCATACAAACAAATTTCCTACATATCCATCCGACCGTGTCAAAGTTATTAGTATATCAAACATTTTTCACCCCAGCCTTGACTCCTCCCCCTCCTGATATGTAATGTCACATTTGATATAGATTCACCAAAGAATACTAAGAGGCTCGTTTATGGGACAGTTATGCAGTGCAGTGCAGCAAGTTACCTTACTGCGCTGCATTGCATGATAGGAAAAGGGCAGGGCTGACCCATATTCACAGCAATATGGTGCATTTCCGTTCTTTCCTTTGCCCTTTTTGGCAGCCCACCATCAATGCAGGCACCCTTGCACCATGTGGCAAGGGTGCCTGTGTAGCATGCACGATTGCGTTTGAGCAGGAAGGGGAACCTTTCTGCACAAAAACAATCCTGGGAGGCATATTCCTCTTCGGCAACACACATAGAAAAGGGATGAAACAAGGAGAAACAGAGATATTTCTCCTTGTTATGCCTGCCCTGGGAAGGTGTAAGATTTTGGCACATCCCCTGCTTTACAACTTCTTGTAAATCCTGGGATGCATCAAAATCCATGGGGGTTGAATGGGAACAGCCATGCAACGCCCATGAAATGCCTAACAAGAGCAGAGTGATGCAATACAGCGGTTTGCGTCACACATGTACCATGTTACGCGGTGCAAAAGTGAAGCAACCCTCTCAGAAATAAGGCCCTGAAGTTATAAGGAAATGAACATAGTGTTGGCCACCCTAATCACCCCTCCCCTTTGATGAACTGGAAAAAATCTTGACATACCAATAGAAGACAAGTCTTTCCAAGCTTATGTCTGAATTTGGGCAGATTCTTCACACAGTGCCAACCATATTAGCAAATTAATAATAATCATTAATATCTATTTCCCTTTTTAACTGGGCTAACTCTTGGTTAATCTGTACGAACCTGCATGAATATGAGGATACCAAGAGTAATGTTAAACTACAGGGCCTGATTTAGAGTTTGGCGGGAAGGTCTCTCCGTTGCAACAGCAATGGAGTACCCAACAGGTGAATTTAAGCATCGTTTTGTTTTTAAACATTTGGGGGCAGATTTACAAGCCCCTTGCGCCTTCTTGCGCTGCCTTTTCGTCACTTTTTTTGACGCAACGGCGGTACAAAAAAGGCGGCCTATTTATAACGTGACGCATCTAGGGAGATGCGTCACGTTGTAAAGCCCTGCGTCAGGTATAATGTATGCAGGGTGGGCGTTCCCACGCAGGAAAGCCTCGTAAAAGTGACGCAATGAAATCTACAAGATTTCACTGCGCCACTTTTATTGCACCACTACGTCAAAACATTACGCCTGCTTGAAGCAGCCGTAAGTAGTGAGGCAGTGTATTGGGACTAGGCCTCAACACGCATTGCTGGAGTTGCGTCGTGCTTGCGACACGACTCCAGCAATGCGTGACTTTTCCGCCAACAGATGCGTCAGAATGTCTGACCCATCTGTCAATCCTTGCGCCATAATGCGCAGTATTGTAAATACAACGCATCTATGTTGGCGCAAGGGTTTCTAAGGGTGGCGCAGGGAAAGTGACGCATCTGTACAGATGCGTCACTTTCTTGTAAATCTGCCCCTAGTTGTTCCCTTATTTCAACACCTAACTATAGCATCACTTTAACCTTTGTGTTTTTCAGTGAGTATATATATTAATAATTATAATTGACTTATTTGTTGGTTGAAATGTAAACACCAACAACACTTTTTATCATCACCTCTTTTTGTATGGGCAGGTAAATCCACGCAAGCCCACTTATTTAATATTGCATAACTATTTTTTATTTTGTGGGGCAATCCCACAAGCCCCTTTCTATTGTTATATTTTGCTACAATTCTAAAATACTAAACCTCAATATAACGTGTGTACCTTCCATGCACTGCTTATGACTTCACATATAACATCACTGAAATTACATAATTGAAGACATCGTTAATGGCATCACTGATGACATCTCAAATGACATTAGTGACATCACTGATAAAATCACTGATAACACCATATTTATGTGCATTATAGAATTACCCATTGTACATGTCTGGCTCCATATCATCAAAATAATGAAAGCCCTGGAGCATGTATGATTGTGAAGTTATATGATGCTGTCTTTACAAATCACTTAAGTTGTAGGTTCAAAGATTACTCTATGTTAAGCAAAGTAAAGACTGAGCACACCTGATGTAGGTTGCAGAAGTATGTTTGGAATTAGTTTGAGGTTTAAAACCAAAGCCTGTTCCAAAAACCTGTGAAAATGGCCAGAGCATATGTTGACAACTGGTCATCCACCAGTAGATATCTGATCACCTGCCCATTTTAAAAAGTTGCAATACAGTGCTATAAGCAATTTCTATGTTGCTCGGATGTTTATAAAATGGGAATGTTTAATTTCAGAACTACACTGAGGATTTTGAGGCATTTCAGATTGTTGTGGGGTGTCCGACTTAGAGGTAGTTGTAAATATTGCCCTATGGTTGTAAGCCATTATGCCATTAGGAATGTGTGTAGTGCATTTTACTAAACTATTCAGGAATTTACTGAGTGGCAAATGTATTCCTGTCAACTTTGTGATGTAAAATTGTGGATCATGTGAAATCTTGAAGAGGGTGATTCCATTAAGGTGAACAGAAAATTGGCCAGAGGTGTAGCAGATTAAATGACTTCCAGCGATAAAGGCTGGTGTCACAATGACTTAATGATATTATGAGTGACATCATTAATGATGTTATCAGTGATGTTATCAGTGATGTCATGTAGCATGTCATGAGTGATGTAATATATGGGGTCATGAGCAATGCATGGCAGGGAGCAAGTTATGGTTAGCTCAGTAATCTATAACTGGTGAATTTCAGTTTTTTAAAAGTTCGTTTTTTGGTTTCACATTACTTTGTTCGTGCACAACAAAGTACAAACGGCAAATCAACAGTATGCACCATACAGCACAGTGAAGGCTTGCAGAAACCATATGAGACATGGGCGCACAGGATGTATAAGTAGGACATAACACCCCCCCCACGGCACAAGGAACAGGGCCCGACACTGCAATGACAAGAAGGCTAACAGTGATTACATGGGGAGGGGTCAGAAAACAACGCGGGGAGGTCCAGTCCAATGGAGAGAAGAGATCAGAAGTGTGCAAGGGAACAGGAAAGATGGAAGGGAAAGAGAGAGAAAAGACAGAAAGAGATGAAGAAAAAGAATGAGAAGAGGGGAGGAAGGGAGGGAGGGAGGGAGAGGAAAAGGGATAGCAAAGAAGAAGGAGGGGGAAAAAGAGGAGGAGAGCATCCAACGGTATGCCAGGGGCAGTAGCAGTAACCCACCAAGTGGCCTGAGAAGTAGGAACTAGCACTCAAGGGACCACAAAAACCCAGTGGGCCAGCCTACAATCCGATCAGTGGTCAGCACCCAAGTATGAAAAAAGTTCTCCGCTTGGTCCTTGTGTTGATAAATGACTTGCTCATACGAGAGCCGTTCCTCATCTATGGGAGGGAGGGCTATTGCCGAAGAAGTGTGCAGCAACTGACAATTGTGGTGGGACAACACGGAGGAGTCTGCAAAGTCATGCAGCAGAATCAGGCATGGCATGGAGATCGCCAGGGTCTCACTCAGCATGATGCCAACTGCTCTCCAGAAGGAGAGACTGTGGGACAGTCACACAATTATTAACCAGGTGACAGTGCACGTCATCACAGAGCCAGCAGCCAGAATGGGATAGTAGTCTCGCAACCTTAAGCTTCGCATGGGTCCACTGCCAGTTGTGCAATGACTTAAAGAGGCAAAAAAAGAGGTACCTCCACTGTTGGTGGGACAGCAAACGAAACCTCAAAATACTTGAGGGCCCCTTGGGTAAGCATACGGTGGAGGTTGAGGATCCCAGCAGCGCACCAAACACCCCAGTTGAGCCCCAACGCAGATGCCAGAATTGGCCCGCAAGGGCACTGGTCATGCAAGTGAGCATTCATCGAGAGAAACCAGTGGGCTTGCACCCAGAATTAACCACAGGAGCATAGGATGCACTGAACTAGGCTCAGAAGTATCATACCTGTAGAGTGGGTGCAGCCCTTGCGAAAAACTTCAAGATGGCATGTTCGATCAATACCCACAATTGGGTTCCGGGCCTTTGGATGCTTGAAAGCAAGTTGTGCCAGGTGCAAGGCCATGGCATACTGCTCAAATGTAGGGGGGCCCAGACCACCACACAATCGCTGGGATATGGTCTTGCTGCTAGCCAGTCTGGGCCGTGCCAACCCCCAAATGAATGCCATGATGCCCTTGCACACTGACCACAAGAGCCTGATAGGTACGAGCAAGGGCAGCATGCCCAGAATGCAGGTGAAACTCGAAAAGGTCACCATCTGAACAGCCTGCGTTCTACCCCACAGTGAGAGACCAAGGTAGGACCACTTATCATATTCCAGCCTCGCGCGTTCCAGCAGCAGGTTGAGGTTGCCCACCACAATGCCTTCCAGACCCCGGTTGATATAAATCCCCAAATACTTAAGATGTGAGGGCTTGCACTGGTAGGGGTAGGTGGGCAGGACCGCCTGCGTGGTCTCTGCAAAATCTTCAGTGCCTCATTCTTACCTCAATTGATTTTATATCGCAAGAGTTTAGCAAAGTCTCAGTCGAGGTCCAAAAGATCTGGGAGTGAGTTGGGGAGATCAGAAAGTGTGAGCAGGATATCATGTGCATAGAGATTAAGAGGCTAAGGGTCGACCCCCCCCTGGGGTAGGGTTACCCGCTATCCACAGCATCTGGTGGAGGGACACAGCCAGAGGGTCCATTGCCAGAAGGTGCAACAACGGACAAACCTCCAGGGTCCCTTTGCAGATGGGAAAAGGGTCAAGGAGGGAGTCATAGAGCCACTGGATCTTGGCGATGAAATCCTCCCCAAGACCAAACTGCCCAAGCGTCGCAAAAAGGTAGCCCCACTCATTCCTATCAAGAGCTTTCTCAGCATCGAGGGAGAGGGCCAGGGCATCCTCCAGCAGGTCTTTAGTGGACCATAAGGCATGGGCCAGAGTTCGGAGATGGTTCCGAGAAGAGCACCCGGGTACAAACCCTACCTGGGTGTGGTGAATCAATGTCAGAATCACTGACAGAAGGCAAGCTTCCAGAACCCCGGCAAATATCTTAATGTCACCATTGAGCAGGGAGATGGGCTTGTAGCTGCCACAAAGGAGGGTATCCTTCCCGGGCTTGGGTAGGACTGCGATCACAGCCTTCTTTGGGATAGCACTGAGGGACTCTGTATGCTCTTCTTCCTGGAAGGCCTCATAGAGGGAGTCCACCACCTCCTCCCACTTCCACCTATAGACTCTGCCTGGAGGCCATCTGCTCTGGGGGCCTTGTGGTATGAGAGGTTAGATATGGCCTTTGCTATCTCTGCCTTGGCAATTTCCCCCTAAAGCAGGTCCCTTCCTGACTCATTAAGGCAGTGGAGTGCATGCTGTAGAAAAAGGCTTCCAACCGGGCAGGATCTGCTGCCACTTCGAGGGTGTAGAGGTCTCGGTAGAAGATCACTAATTCATTCATGATATCCTGCTGCCGGTTGCGGATGGGTCCAGCGGCAGACCTGATGGTTGGGATAGCCAGCTCAGCCTCCTACTGCCTCACCTGTGCCACCAGCAGCCTTCCCACCTTCTTATTCTGCTCGTAGTGGTGACCTTTCAGCCGCTGCAGTGCATACTCTGCCTTAGAAGTACAAATTGTGTTGAGGTCCATCTGGGTCTACTCCAAGAGGGCCTGGGGAGGATCAAGATATTTGCAACATAAAGGTGGGTGAGGGATGTAATGGCATCCTTTATGGCCCTCTGCTGTTCTGCCTTCTGTTTATTGAAGACGGTAGAATCTCTCATCAGTTTGGCCTGAATGGTCACCTTAGCAGTCACACACAAATCGTGTGTTGAAGTGATGGACCTGTAGTTATGGCACAAGTAGGTGGTAAGGTGGGATTGGAGCTGGGTTTTGCCCAGGGAAGAGTGGCAGCTAGAGATGTTGAGACACCATGGCTAGCAGCCCGGGCTTCACAGCCCGAGGCCTAGCGAGAGCTGGAGCGGGAAGTGGTCCGAAAGCATGCCCTATTGGATCCGTGCATCCCGCGACAGGGCAACCACCAGCTGGGAGACCATGAAGTAGTAGTCCAGCAGTGATTGGGTACCCTGCACCAGCAAAAGCAAAAGTAAAGTAAAAGCGAAACGTGCCAGACATCAACAAGACTGTGGTCCACGGCAACATTCCTCAGAAGAGCCCTGCGTGCATTGTTGCCCACATCGAGCGGGCAGCCCTGTCTAAGACCGCACCCGAGCCAGTTTGCAGTGCACCAGATTCCAGTCCTCCCATGAGCCAATGGGTAGCATCAATTTCCATGAGGAGGTGATTAAACTGCTGGAAGAACAAGCGTTTGGACCCAGTTGGCGAGTAGAACTGGTGCACAACCTTCTATCTCCCATTCAAAACTTGACAAATGGATACCGACCCTCTGGGTCAGTCCATTTTTAGTATGATAATAAGCATCGATTTGTGCAGTAGGATCACCACACCAAAATTCTGAGGTGGCCCAGACCCTTCAGCCGGAGAGGGGGATCGGCTACTATGAACAACCCTTGCCACCCAGTTGCGCAGGAGCTTCTCCACCTTCATGAGTGAGAGGTTGGTTTTCTGAAGCAGGACTACATCAACAAGCTTTGAATGAAGTTACTTGAGCAATGTTTTGCAGCATTTGATGTAATGCATGAGGCCTTTCACATTCCAGGAGAAAAGAGAGTAGAAGGGAAAGAGAAGAAGAAGGAAACAGAAAAAAGAAGAAAAAGAAGAGGGGTAGATAAAAAATGGGGGGCAAATGAGTAAAAGACCCCAATGCAGAGGGCGGGAGGAGCGAGGAGAATGTGAGAGGAGAGCCTAACCCAGGGGCAAGGTGAAGGGCAGATGGGAAGAGGTGAAGGGGACCTAAAGCAAAAGGATGAAGAACTGCTGTCTGGTGCCTTGGTGAAACTTTAAACCGTGATTCCAAACCAGTAGGCTCACAGAACCAGGGAGGCCCCATGCTAGAGGAGGATACAAGCAGTATTTATCATGCCCTTGATCCTCCATGAGCTCTTCCAGTTCCCGAATAGCCTTGTCCTTGCCCACTCTGTGATCTTCCTGAGTGGTCCTGAACTTTGTCCTGGAGGCGGCCCCCATGGAGACCCCAATTCTCGACAGCAGGAAAGAGCATGTCCACAGGCTGGGCAACCACTGACTACACCGCATGAGCAATGTCTATCCCCTGGTCCTGGAGCCCCTCCAAGAAAGATCACAGATCCTCTGGGTTATAAAAGTCCCTGGACCTTCCATCATTCATGATCCACATTCCCACAGGTGCAAAGAGACCAAATTGAAAGGCCTTACCCTTTTCATTGGTCTCCCAGGAGAAGTCTGCCAAGACTCATATCTCATGGTCCTCAAAGTCTTTGGCCCGTGGGCACGGGCTGCAGTCAAGATTTTTTAGAAAAAGAGAGGAACCCTTGGTGACCCAAAGGACTGGGGTTCAGACAGAAATTTTAAAGTGACGTCCTCTGGGAAAATTTTATATTCACACCTTATTTAAAAAAAACTCATACCATCCAATCTAGTCTCATACACTCAACGTACAGTCCAAAAGGTCACTGGTAAGCCCAGTGTTTGCAACGTATTGGCACAAAAACCTACAGTTAATAAAATTATGATAGCAGTTTATTAGAAAAAATTAATACAGGGTTAAAAACATTTTTATCCACAAATCACATAAGGAAAAAATCACCACATCAGTGCAATTCTTAACACAATTAATCACAATAAAAAGCAATTTTAAAAAAACACACAACACGAGAGTTAAAACAGACAGTAATCTTTGTCATAAATCGCCATAACCCATAACAGTAATTTTACAAATGAACCCTGATGTCTTGTAGTCCATCAACATCTAAGGTAATGTTCGTTCGGATGGATTTATGGCAAGAAAGAACGTTGACGTGTTTCGAAGGCCTATTTACATTGCACCTTCTTTTTTAAGACAGTGGCGTTATGTACTCCCGTTGTCTTAGAAAATGTATAGGCTGTTATAGGGTGTGCCAAAATATTGTTTGGACAGTGTTAATTCAAAGGCACTGTGATCAGCTACCATAGCCTGATCTGCTCCTTATTTGTTCTAATGTCCTTTCTCTGATAGGACGTATAATGCTATACGTTTATCCGGTCCCAACTTTAGGATCCAACCAACAGCTTAATACCTAGTATAAACTAAAATTAAAAACAATTGTCCTAGGCCTGTTGCTGAACTTCTCATCTTCTTGCAGGGGCAAATGTGCGTCAATTAAAATGCTTTCTTTTGACCACGTTTCTCTTTGGGTCCTTGCGGGTCTATACTCCCAAATTAGTACTTTTTATATAGCTTTTTGCATGTAAACCGGCGGCACTCGGATACGTCCATCCTGGTAGTTTGTTTAAGTCAAGATTTGCCAGACCTGCTCATGGCAGAGGAAGCAGGTGATGAGGGGCTGTACCCGGCCCGGTGCTGCCATCTGTTGCGTCCCAATAGCCGAGGTTGTGGTCACATCTAGGAGGGAGGGATGGCAGGCATTGGAAACGATGAGGCGGGAGGGCGTCGCAGGCCAGAAAAAGACCCTGAACTGGCTCCTGGTAGGCAACACCCTATGAGGCCGACCGCCTCCCCACGGTGTGTAGATGGCATTCGCAGAGGACACCAAGGTGGTGGAGTCCCCACACCACCAGGTTGGCAGGAAGAGGCTGCAGTGATGTGGAACACAGGCAAAGAGGAATCTGTGCCGCAACTGGGCCGGGCACCTAACAGAGTTCCAGGGCCAGTAGCAAGAGAAGAGGAGGACCAGAGGGAAAAAGGGGGGATGACCCACACAAATCAGTCCTGGGGCTGGCCCATGTCCATCTGGCGTGAATGCTGTCCAGGCCCCCACTGTCTCTCTAGGGGTGGCTCATGTCGCACCTCGTGTCCTGTAGCCCTGGGCCCATCCAGAAGCCAGTGGCTAGGGCACAGAGGAGGGGGCAGTGGGCCCTCCTGGGAGGCTGGGCACACCCAGAGCCACATAAAAGTTATTTTTTTATCCTATTTCAACACTTACATACTTACATTAATCTAAAACTAATGTGCATGAACCAATATTTGTAAAAATAAAATGCTGCAGGGGTGAGGTGGGAGTTAAACTTTGACGTAAACAGGACTCTCACTACAGATTTATATTTTTGGTTCTAATGAAAAGTGGCAACCTTAGGTATGGTTTATGCTCTCTACAGAAGTAATGAAAGTTTTGAAAATGTTGAAAACATGAATACTGGAGGCAACAGTAAATGAAAAACACATCCCAGACTGGTAATCTTAGTGACAGCTAGTTCGGAATCTTAAGTGTGAGTGACTCATTTTCAGAGGTTTGTCTTTAGCACTTTTCAGCTGTGGCTCATGGCAGGATGCACACTCAGATAGTTATTTGACATAGCTGTAAACAGCTCTTCTATTTCAAGCACCGCACAATCACACGCACCTGGCCCAAATGAGAGCAGCTTGAGTTTATTACCAATTCTGCCAGTTTAAAGAGCTCAGTGCAGCTACATTAGCAGCCTCATTGATTTCATTGGCTCGGAATTGTCTCTTAGTTGCTCATATTACTGAGTAATGTTGTTTTTGACTGTCCACGATTATTACTGTCATAGGTAGACTCAGCTTTTCTCCAGTGGTGTTGTTCTACATGAGCAATTATATTCCTAGTGCCTTTTGCCAAGTATCGATTCAAACATATCTTGCAGAGCTCTTAACTAACCCCCTTTCACTATAACTTGATTTTAAAAGTGACTTCGAGACTGGAATTCTCAAATCATAGTAAAAATGCATCTCTTGTTTCCTCGTTTTTGTATATGTCCAGGCTGCTTGTTTCATTTCAAGAAATGGATAATTTGATATTTGCACATCAGTCGTTCTACATGCAGTGTAGCCACATTCATGATAATAGTAAAAACTCTGCATTTGCAGATTTACTACCTTGGATGGTGCACAATTACTACTATTTGCAATTCACAGAATGTTCCCATATTACGTCTGACAACCTGTGCAAGTCGTCAGGGCCGGACTGGCTACCGGGCGTTTTGGTGTGCTGCCAAGCTGGGGGCTGATTTCGTTGATGGGGACCTGCGTGTGCTTAAAACCATTCGTTTTGCTTTCTTTATTTAGAAGCACACGCAGGTCTCCATCAACGAAATCAGCCCCCACCGCAGTGAAATCAGCCCCCAGCTTGGCAGCACACCAAAACGCCCGGTAGCCAGTCCGGCCCTGCAAGTCGTAGTCATCAGAGTACACGCAAACAGGATATTTTTTCTTTTTACGACTGGGAATTATTTTTCGCCACTATGAAACCCCTTCCATTATAGCCACACTATTTGGGCGAGGGGGTGTTCCCTCCTCACCTCCCCTCCCCGTAAACTGAATCACTCCTGCTCTTTGCACGACTAATTCCCTATGACATTCCCATGATTGAAAAGAGCTGAAAAAATGAATAACAATACTTCCAAATGTATGTGTTTGATGTTTTTTGCTATCTTCCAGAGTACTTCCATCTGTGAATTGCAAATGGATTACCACCTACTTGAAGTAGGTGGTAAAATACAAATGTTTTGCAATCGCATTTCAGTTACAAAACATTCACACATACCACTGAGATTCGGTATTAGGAAGGGATGCCCTAAACACTCCCATTCCTAGTACCGAATAGCAAACATAATTTGTGATTCAGTAATAGGTTACCAAATCTCAAATTGGGCCATCGTAATTTGAAAAATGCCTTTTTTCATTTTCAAGCGCCCCGATTCTGCGAATCAGGCTGTCTGCAAATGAAAACAAGCTTTGTACATCTGGTCCTGAGTCCATCTACACCATCAGAAACTGTCAGCCCAATTCCTAGCTAGCTCACAGTACCTCACCTGAACTCCTAACCTTCTTCGGTGTCAGATGATTTTGCAACCTCGAACATGACACTCTGATCCCCAAGGTAATTGTGGAAACAGATCTTACCCCTTTTGCTGTTTACTTATGCATGCCCACAGTAAACACAAGAAAGATACAAAAGGTTTTCAATACATTTATTGAAACAATTGTAGTCTTGCGTAGAAAGAATGAGCTGCAATTATTATGCAGATAAAGTAAAGCAATGTAACCAAAATGATAAACATGGTGAGAAGAATAAACAGTCCAACCATGGCTCTTTCATTTATCTATATTTCTACCTATCACTGCCCCCTACTCTGAGAGCATATTGGGACTCCTCTCTGCCCGATCTCCTAGGTTAGCTTGAGCTAACCTTGTCATACCAGGATAACTTGGCCAGGGAATCAGTCTGAAGTGGAATTGGCAAACCTTCTCTGAAGGATGGTAGATCAGCTTCAGCAGAGTTGCCTGTTGGACACTGGATTCGTTTCAGGACAGTAATGACCGAATGTCTCCTCTGACCTGTAAAAGGGCAGTGCATCATTTATATAATAAAAAAACACTCTGTGTTCGAGGTACAACTCTGATGCAATGATATGTCTAGATGTTAGAAGCTGTCTCTAAACTGGCAACACAAGCACTAGAATATCTTGTTCTGTGTTCCTAGTCCTGAGCGGAGTGTACAGATTACATGGCAAAAAAGGCTTTCTAAAAACAAGCAATATGTACAGCATCTTTTCAGAATAATATCGGGCAAGCAAAACATGTGAAAAAAACAGAGCTAAAATCCTGGTAACCTAAAATGTGTAAAATATTAAACTAAAATGGAGACCCAAAATTGGCCCAGGAAGACCTCACAACACATCCTTGAATGCACAATTCCCACCAGCAGGAGGAATGTTAGTCCCACAGAAGCTTTCAGTTGTGTAAATCATTTTACAAGTGTAAAACTGAATTTGTGAAAGTGGTTTTGTGACAAACTTACTTGCATTTCAATTTCTATAAATTATTTACACAAAAAACAACCAAGGGCCCGATTACGATGTCGTTAGGAAAGGCTCTCGATGGGATTCGGTATTGTTGAATCCGATTTGGAACCCTTGTTTCCTACCGAATCATACAGTTTTCCCAACGACCGATTACGATACCCGTAAACTGTTCGAGCAGACCGAATCGTTCCGAAAGCCATCCAGACAGCCAGAGTCTTTCAGAGCTGATTCGTACAGCTCTATGGACACGATTTCCGGACAAGCGATTACGATGACCGATTCAGACAGCCGTTCCGATTCGGTCTGCCAGAGACAAAATGGCTATTGGAAATGGTCTTTGGGGGCCAATTGCAGGCCCCCCTTCACCCGGAGGCATCCGAATGGGGCCTGTGGGGGTACCCAAGGGACCACTCTTCCCAAACATGCACAAGGTGGTAGGCACCTTGGGGTGCCCACCACAGGGTGCAAGGTTCTCCCCAACCACCCCTTTTTTCAATGGGAGCCTGTGTTCACGTTCGGAACACAGGCTCCCATTGAAGTCAATGCGAATCCGACCAAACGATGTTGGGAGGCATCGTAATCAGTCATCCGGACTCACAGGACCCAATTTGTTTTGAAACTAGTCCAAAATCGATTTGTTCGGGACAGCTTCCAAACGACATCGTAATCGGGCCCTAAATATTCAACTGTTGATTAAAAAATGTGAGGCAATATTATCCAACTCCTTAAAACTCACTTATGTTGAAATCTGAACTACTAAAATGCTGAGTTGACCCTGCAGATTTCAAAACTGTGGGTGCACTCTTAAATCTTTGCTGAAGTACATTCGCCATGCAATTTCATAAAGGAAAAATTTCATGAAAAATAGTCTAAAAGTGCAGTATTCTTCAGGGTAACTGGCAGTCCTGTGATCAGTGCAGGCAAAGAGAAAACAATCATTTTGCAAAGTCAATAGATCTTGGCAATGCCCGGGTCCTGGGTAGTTTTTGATGAAGGTATACTTCAAGGCAGAAAATATGCTTATACAGGACACTTTCAAAAATGGAAATTCAAACATGGGGTTCCATATCTGGGAGGGTGCGGTCTAAGCCTAGAGCAAAGCCTTCTGCTCTTTTTGCCTGTAGCGTCCAATAATTGTTGTTGTTCAGGGATGTAGGGTCCGATTTACAAGCCCCTTGTGACACTTTTGCGCCGTCGTTGCGTCACTTTTCCTAATCATTGCTGGAGTTGCGTCGTGCTTGTGACTCGACTCCAGCAATGCGTGACCTTGGCGCCAATAGATGTGTGAAGCAACTGTCAATCCTTGCGCCATGGTGCGCCGCATTGTAAATGCGACGCATCCATGGTGGCGCAGGTTTATTTTTGCGTGACGCAAGTAAACTGAAGCATCTCTGCTATAATGCAGAGATGCGTCAGTTTCTTGTAAATCTGCCCCGTAGTTCTTATCAGTCCTGGATCGGGATATCTGGCAAAGGAATCTTATCCTTACAAACGTTTAGATCCTAACAGAGGGCCATCTTGAATTAGCGCCTGGTGGCCACAAGAAGGTCCAAACGCATCAGTGTATAAAACTAAGTGACCAGGAGTCATCCATTCTACAACAACAACAAAAATAATGGGTCCGATTTACAAGCCCCTTGTGACACTTTTGCGCCGTCGTTGCGTCACTTTTCCTAATCATTGCTGGAGTTGCGTCGTGCTTGTGACACGACTCCAGCAATGCGTGACCTTTGCGCCAACAGATGTGTGAAGCAACTGTCAATCCTTGCGCCATGGTGCGCCGCATTGTAAATGCGACGCATCCATGGTGGCGCAGGTTTATTTTTGCGTGACGCAAGTAAACTGAAGCATCTCTGCTATAATGCAGAGATGCGTCAGTTTCTTGTAAATCTGCCCCGTAGTTCTTATCAGTCCTGGATCGGGATATCTGGCAAAGGAATCTTATCCTTACAAACGTTTAGATCCTAACAGAGGGCCATCTTGAATTAGCGCCTGGTGGCCACAAGAAGGTCCAAACGCATCAGTGTATAAAACTAAGTGACCAGGAGTCATCCATTCTACAACAACAACAAAAATAATGCACATGGCAGGCAATGAGAGTATTGATACCTCTAAGACCACTAGAATGGCCTCCGACCACTAAAGGGCCCTGTAGTACCTTTTGGACTGCACCACTGAGGGTCAACATCTGTTCCCATTTCATTGAAACATGTAACTTAGCCTGGGTTACACTGTCGGACACTCTTTTACAACATGCAATAGTGATTAGATATGTCATACACTTATAAATGTAATGTAATTACATAAAAATTTTATATTTTGTGTATATATGTTTTTATGGTGTTGTTTGTATAAGGATCTGTACAAAATGTGTATGATTTGCCATTGGCACATTATTGAATGTATTTGGGATGGTGTCTGAAGCAAAAACACTGACATAAAGTGATAAATGCACGTTATAAATGTCATGTCTTCTCTTAATTCTATGTAATGCAATGGGTGCACAGATGTCTATTAGCAATAGATATGAGGCAGCTGAGTGATCGAAGATAAAGCCTAGAAAAGTACATTGGTCACAAAGACAACTATGGATAAGAACAAGTGGAGTATTGTTTCCTAAAAAAGCAAGATCAAAGGTATAGATGGATGAAACCATATTCTCAGATCACTTCTGAAAAGTTGGCATGTTCTTGTCCTAACCATTTGGTGCCTGTAGGCAGTATCCTAGGTCACATGACTAGATGTAGCTGGCAAATGGTCTTTGTTTACTGCTCGTAGCCTCTGCCTCAGCACACTCACAAAGGGATTGACACTAGTCTTTTGTGCTGCCAGACAAAATGAGGGCAGGGCAGGGAGGCAGGAAATTCCAAGCAACTCTGGAGATGAGAGGCTACAAACTTCTCCCACTGCAAAACTGGCACCAGGTATAAATATTGAACCCTCAGACCCAAGGCTTCAGATGACTTCTGGACCTGTGGATCATGACAAGAAGGACTGTCAAGCTGTGAAATCTGCCCGGGAAACATCCATTACAACGCAGTCATCACATCACACTGCTTTTACAATGCAACTGTTACAACGCAACTGCCTTTACATTGCATGCCATTACAACACATGCCATTACAATGCATGTCACTACAACACATGCCATTACAACGTATACCATTACAACGCATGCCATTACAATGCATTATAATGTAAGTAATGGAGATTTTTAAGTTTTAGGGTGGGTATGGGTTTTGGGGTAGTTGGGAATAGTAATTTTTACCCCTACGCTATCCAACACTTATCCTACTGTTGCACTCACTGGAGTGGGAATAATAATTTATACACCTACGCTATCCAACACTTTCCCTACTGTTGCACTCACAGGAGTGGGAATAGTAATTTTTACTCCTACGCTATCCAACACTTTCCGTACTGTTACACTGACTGGAGTGGGAATAGTAATTTTTACCCCTACACTATCCAGCACTTTCCCTACTGTGGCACTCACTGGAGTGGGAATAGTAATTTTTACCCCTAAACTAAAAGTATTATGCGTTGTAATGGTATGCATTGTAATAGTATGCGTTGTAATGGAATGCGTTGTAATGGTAGTTTTTAAAAATGCGTTGTAATGGCATGCTTTGTAAAAACATGTGATGTAATGGTAGTTGCGATGTAAAAACCGCGTTGTAAAAGCATGAGTTGTAATTGTTTGCGTTGTAACATCATATATTCAATCTGCCCTGCTGACCAAGGACTTCTTTGATACCACAGCCTGCTTTTGCTGCACCAGGACTATTCTGTTGCTGTGAGCTGCCCGACTGAATCCAGTCGACCTGTGTAGACCCAGGCTTCTGTAAATCCCCAAGGGTCAGTTGGTTAGCCCTCTGTTTAAAGCTACAAGGACAAAACAGGCTTCTTTGATGTCCAAGCATCATGAAGCATCTCAACGCAGCACATTGCAGCAGACATCGACTCCAGCCTAGCATGATACAGCTCGTCTTGGACGCTGATGCATCTCATCACAAGTCCTCGCAACCAGAGCCCCCTTTGATGCTCACGCAGCTTGATGGAGGCACTGGCCCAGAGTGAAGCATCCTGTCTTCTGTCCCAACGAATCGCAGTGCAAGTCTCCACAAGCCAAACTACTTTCCTCAACAGCTATGCAGAACCTCTCATTGCAGCTCCATATCAATGGTCATTGACTCCACTGGTGCGCAACACTGGACATCGCATTGTAGCTCCTCTTTGATGGCTCCTCAATGCCAGCCTGCGAATCTTGGCGCAAGGATTTGTCATCCCCATGCCCAGGCCCACAAGTTACTTTCTCAGTGGACTGAATATGGCCCACCCTCATCATGGCCAGCCTGAACAAATGACTTGGACTCAGTGTTCACCCAAACAAGAATTGTGGTTGCTGTTTGAGTAGGGTTACACCCCCCAACCGGTAACCCAATTTCCTACATTGGTGTTCAGCAGTGAGATTAGGACTTTTTAAGCTGTGACATACATACATTTGTTGCTACACTGCAAATCCCAGAGAAAAAATTAGATACCAATTTGAGTTTCTTTCAAATTCTCCTTGATTAGCTCTTTTGCTTTTTCCAAAACTCTCACTCTGTGTGACTGTCTTTGCCTGTGATAACAAATGCAAGGATGGATTTTGAGCTTGTCAACCTGGATGACTACATTGTGGTTGAGCTCAAGTTCTTCTGCAAGGAGAGGGGACTTCTGGCCAAAAGGAACACCAGAAAGTAGGAACTCCAGAAGGCTCTAGGGGCCTGGGCGGAAGTTTATCATTCATTGGTAGCAGCAGAGGATGACCAGGTGGGGGAGGATGATGTGTAGGAGCAAATGAAAGACCTGGGCACGGAGATTGAAGTGCATCACACTGGAGGGATGGATGTTTTGCCTCCAGAATTGAAGATCTCTCCCTGAGCAGAAAGCAGTGTTTCCTCCTAAGGCCTGTCCCTAGAGAAGCCATGGAAGAAAGTGTAGAATCATAAAAACTTCTAAGACCCAAAATCATACTCCGTCACAACCACCTGAGTGAAATACAGAAAATGTATTTAACGTGCACAGGAGCATCAGTTTTGGGTGCTGAATGCTCGAGTAGCAGAAGTAAAACACGAGCATTTATAGTCGCAAACCACAACATTTCATTATAAGTGGTCGTAAGTAACAGGTCATGTCCAGGTACTCATTTCCCGGCAGATGGTGAAGAAACATTTTGTGCTCTGAAACTTTCAGTACATCATTACACAAGAATAGATTGTAAACCATCTAGCTTGTACGTGACAAGTCCCCTGCCTCTAAAGCCAGACAGTTTAACAGTTACATTATCTTTATGTGTGTCTGGATATGCAATTGAGGCCTACAGGGCCTGTTGCTAAGGCAAGCAGGCAGAATGCAGTAGCATGGAAATGTACTTTTTTGTGCAAGCGTTGCAATGTGATGCGTTATTAAAAACTTACTGGCAGGCAAAGTGCAAACTACCTATCAAGACTGTCACATGAGCTCAAGAAATGATCATTTATTGGTCTACAATTTCCATCCTCATTTAATTATCACAATGTCAAGTTATACAATATGGATGCCACCATTGTTATCCAAACTTAGCTTCCGCAAAAGGAGAATGGCCCAAAAGCTAATTCTCAGAGATATGGACATCAAGAGCCAAACAAGTGGAGTCCAGCAATTATGGTGGCAGTTTACCCACAGTCCCCTCTGGAGACAACAGGGGCTACATTCCCAAGGTCTTGGTGCCTAATTGTTTTGTGGCAGAAGATATTGATAAGTGGTTTGCAGCCTATGAGGCTGCTCTGCAGATGCATAGGGTCCCTGAAGAGGTTTGGGGGGTCAGTCCCTAGAGGCATACACCTAGTAAAGGGAGGGATGCCCTGCTGGCCCTGGAGAAGTGAGGAACCCCCCATGAAGGACAGCCTTTTCAAGAAGTATGGCCTCAATCCAGAAAAGTACAGATAGAGGTTTAGGGATAGCCATAAGCTGCCCCATCATTCCTGGGTGGAGTGAGTGGACTGGATGGTTGGGTGAAGGGCAATGAAGTGAAAGATTACCAAAGGCTGAACAATTTGATGGCAAGAGAGCACATGTTCAGTCTTTGCTTTCCAGAGTTGCACCAACACATGATGGATAGTAAGCTACTGACCCCAGCTTGCTAAGGAGTCAGATTACTGGCTCAGCACCAGGATCCTCAAGAAAGTGTCTGGGGGTATCTCCACAAGGGTGGAGAGCGTCTCCACCAAAAGAAACAGGAGGGAGATAAAAATAGAAATAAGGAGTTCTCTAAAGGTCCTCAAAATAGTTCCACAGGGCAGAATTACTAATCCCCCCTTAGAAGAAGAAAAATGTGTTTCCTGATCATAAGTCCTCAGTGAAGTTCACCCCTAAGTGCTACGAGTGCCATTAGGTTGGGCACTTCAAGGATGATGCCAAGTGTCCCATGTGGGCAGAGCCCCCACTGGTAGACAGACACGGCGCTGGCCAGCATAGCACTTTGGGAGTAAGCTTGGGTGGAATTTTTTATTCCACCTGCAGAATCAGAGGAATTTGGCAATTCCACATTACTCTTGCAATGCGAAATTACTGCTAAATTAAAATTCTGATTTGAAAATTACCAATTACCAATTGGCGTCCTTGCTCTGCAGTAATTAGAAGATTTAATCGTAGCAGAGTCTGTAGGAAGTGGGCCAAGTGATAAGAAGTTGTTTATAAAGTTTAGACACCATTGCATACTACTCAGCGCCCATACTCTGCAGTGATTAAAAGCTTTAATCACTACAGAGTATGTAGGGGTAATATGCACTGGTTTCTAAAAGTTAGAAACCGCTGCATATCACTCTGCCTCCTTTCATACTTTGCAGTGATTAAAACATTTAGGGCCAGATGTACAACGGATTTTAGGGTGCGCAAACGGGTTTTAGTCCCGTTTGCGCATGCTAAAAACCTTGGGCCCATGTACAAAACCTATTTTGCGACTCGCTAATCAATTAGCGACTCGCAAAATTGGTTTTGCGACTCGCTATTAGGAAGGGGCGTTCCTTTCCTAATAGCGACTCATGAGCCATGTACGAATGTTTTGCGACCACAATTGCGGTCGCAAAACACTCGCAAATTACCACCTACTTCAAGTAGGTGGTACTGCAATTCCAAATGGAAAGGGGTCTCTAGGGGACTCCTTCCCCTTTGCAAATGCATGCGAAAATATTATTTAAGGGCAGGCAGTGATCCCAGGGACCACTGCCTGCCCTTAAATAATGAAATGAAAACTTTTCATTTTTTTAAATGCATCCTGTTTTCCTTTAAGGAAAATGGGCTGCATTTAAAAAAACAAAAGCATCTGTATTTAAGAGCAGTCCCACACATGGTGGTCTGGTGAGCCCAGCAGGCCACCATCCCTAGGAAGGCCAGCCATTCCCAATGGGGTCGCAAAATGCGAGTGCTTCATTAATATTAATGAGCCTCGTATTTTGCGACCCCATTGGGAATCGCAATCAGTGTCTCTGACACTGTTGTACATAGTAAATTGCGACTCGCAATTTGCAACTCGCAATCGAGCCCAAATTGCGAGTCGCAATTTACTAGGGTCGTACATCTGGCCCCTAATCCCTGCAGAGTATGTAAGGGTGCAGAGCGACGTGCAGTGGTTTCTTAACTTTAGAAATCCCTGCATTCCACTCAGCAGCGGCACCCTTACATACTTTGTAGTGGTATTTGGCTGAGCTATTTTCTTAGGGCAATATGCATCCTCTGATCCATTTTTGCACATGTGGGTGCCCTTTGCAGTAAGAAAATAGCATCAAATGCCCACTCCAACTCATTGCTGTATTCTGCGGAATCTTGCGGAAATTTTAATGTAATTCTGCAGAATTCAGTGGAATCAAACTCCGCAAGTTCTGCCCATCCCTAAAGGTTAAGATGTTGCCCCATTGAGCCTGCGGGAATTACAGATGTTACACGAGAGTCCCTGGATGACAGAGAGATGGTGGCAAGTGCCCACATGCCTAACAACACTAAAATGTACAGGCAGTGTGTCATCATAAATGGGCAACGAGTGAAGGCTCTGAGAGACACAGGAGCCAGCATGAATACGGTCAGGTGTCATCTGGTGTCCTCATAGCAGATAATCCCTAATGTAATCCACCAGGTTGTACTAGTTGACAAACGTGAGAGTCACTACCCAATGACTCTGGTTCCCTTTCAATGGGGGGTTCAGATTCCTTGACGGTAGTTAGGAGTCCATCCATGGTTGTGAATTGTCTGCTTAGTAATGATCTAGCGCACACCACCTGGAAAGAGGTGGAATTCCATTCCCACATGGAGATGTTAGAGTTGCCTGAGTGGTTGTATATGTCCACATGGTCCATGGTCCCCTTGAGTGGGTATTCAGAAGGATCTAGAGCCAGGAACAATGGCCCAGGTACCTTCTAAAAATAGGAAGGGTGAAGGGCATGTGAAAACAGCTCCTGAAACTCTCAAGATCTGGAAGGAGGCAGAGCCTGAGAGCGACACCCCAGTACATATATAGTATAGGACTTTTTCCTGGGAAACCTGCCTGAACTGACTAATTGGTTGAAGGAGGGAGGACCTTTCAGGGAGAAGTTTTGCAGAGTTCAGAAGGAGTGCCTGATAGCAGGCCGAGGCCCAGGCAGCTGGCCACACCTTTGGTGATCATCTGATTTACTGGGAGAATGGTCTCCTATACAGCAAGTCTAAGGTTCCTTAGCCTGGTGCATCCCTTGTGTTGGTAGTCCTCCAGTGCTACAGGTGCCTTCCTACTGGAGCTAGATCATGATGTTCTCCTGGCAGGTCATCTGGGGCAAAACAAGACCTTTGGCAGGCTTGTCACCTACTTTTATTGGCCCCGGATGAAGGTGACCTCAGATTTGTTCTGCTGGTCATGTGTCTCCTGCCAGGCCAGAGGGAAGTCAGGAGGGAAGTGCCAAGATCCCCTCTTTCCCTTTCCAGTTTTTGACACCCCCATCAAAAGGGTGGACATTGACATTATTGGGCCTTCGGACCCAAGACAGCCTTAGGCAAAAGGGTAATCCTGGTCTTGTTCTTGTTAGACCTTAACAAAACAACTGTACCTCGGCACTCTCTAAATTTTTTTATCACAATTTCGAAAAGTATAATCAGTTTAAAATTCAACAATATAGCTCCTCTCAGGAAAATAATCCAACAGAAACATTCTTGCAAAAAATCTATTTAATACCAGCTAACGCTGTTACATTCCAATTGTGGAGACCTAATCGTCAAGGTGCAAGGCAAAGACAAATATCATGTTACATAGGTGTTTTCGCTAACAGTCCCACGGAGGTCCTATTCATATAACCTCCCAGTTGACAACAATGGAAACAGCCGACACGTGTTTCGTTATGATTGTAACTTCTTCAAGGCTTATACGTCCGAAAAAGTTGTTCCAAATAATTTTGGATTGTCCCATATGCACAAAAATCCTGAAATTAGCGTAGCAGTAATGGAGGACCATCTGTTTGGCGTCGATCACCAGCCAGTCGAATAGTAAATGCAAAGTAAAGAGCGGAAGGGTAGTTTCAGCATTTGTCCTTCCCAAAGTAAGTATGTGCTACCTATCAATAGTATGTGCATCCTACTCCATATAGTTGGCGAGAGTGTCGCAAAATTCAATATTCATGTGATGGTCTTCTCGGTCGCGTGTACACGCCAGGGCTATAATATGCCCCTCTGATCCCGGCAGAATCGCCGTAGTCCGGCGGTAGTGTCCCCAGTTATATTTAGCGCACTGGCCATCACACTAATTATTTGCCTAACTGGAGTAGGATACACATACTATTGATAGGTAGCACATACTTACTTTGGGAAGGACAAATGCTGAAACTACCCTTCCGCTCTGTACTTTGCATTTATTTGTTGGGTTTATAGGGGATAAGGGTGGGGAGTGTTTTAAAATAATTGATTTACATTTTTAATAAATTCGAAATTTAAATTTATAATTAAAAAAAATGTTTTGAATTTAGAAACTATTTTTTTAGGAGTGGGATGTTGGGTTAATCGGGGATAAGGGTGGGGAGTGTTTTAAAATAATTGATTTTAAAATTTGATACATTCGAAATTTAAAATTAAAAATTAGATTTTATTTTAGGAGGGGATTTGAAATATTTGATTTATGAGTGGGAAGTTGGGTTTATAGGGGATAAGGGTGGGAGTGTTTTAAAATAATTGAATTAAATATTTAAAAATTAGAAATTTAAAATTATAATAAACATTTTTAATTTTTGAACTTAGAAATTAGTGTTTTATGATTTGGAATTTGGGTTTATAGGGCATAATGTTGGGGAGTGTTTTACAAATATTGTTTAAATATTTATAAAATTAAATCATTTAAACTGTTTTTATAAATAATTAATAAATATTTTGTGTTTATAGTGTATATTTTTAATTAAAGAATTAATAAAAGTAATGGTTTATTATCAATACTAAAATATTAAAAGGAAAAGTTATGTAATTTTATAATTTAAATTTATTATTTATTATATTTTTATGAAAATATGTTATACATTTATATAAATATGTTTACCATTTTTTAAATTTATCTTTTTACAGCGTGAGATACACAAGGTGATGTCAGACCACTACACGAAACTCAATCAATCCAGGGGGCGCTGCTCCGGCCCGGATCTGGAGAGTTTTCTAGAGCCTATCCAGTTGCCCACAGCCTCAGAGACGTACCAGGAGACACTCAATGGTCCCCTCACTCTAGAGGAAATTGGGGAGGCAATTGGGTCCATGGCATCTGGAAAAACACCGGGACCGGATGGCCTACCTGCCGAATACTATAGGGCCTACCGGGAGACTCTTGTGCCGCGTCTGCACACCCTTTATAACACAGCCCTGGACGAAGGCATATTACCTCCATCGATGTGTGAGGCCTACCTGGTGTCTCTGCTCAAACCAGACAGGGACCCTGCAAACCTGGGTTTGTACAGACCCCTGGCGCTTCTCAATGTGGATTACAATATATATGCTAAGGTGTTGGCGGAGCGCTTGGCACCGGTAGTCCCCGAGCTGGTTCACGGCGACCAAAATGGATTTGTACCCAAACGCAGCACATCACTGAACTTGCGAAGGTTCTTTAGGGTGGCGTCGGATAGCGTGCAGGTGTGGCCCAGAGCAGGTTGCCTGGTGTTGGACCTTGAGAAGGCCTTTGATTGCTTAGAGTGGAGCTATCTTGCAGCAGTGCTGATGCGATATGAGCTGGGTCTGGGCTTTCTCCAAATGGTTGACCTATTATACAAAAACCCCATAGTCCGGGTGCGAGTGGGGCCGTACATCTCTGACACCATACCAATACGCAGGGGCACCAGGCAGGGGTGCCCGCTATCACCCCTCCTGTTCACGCTTGCAATCGAACCACTGGCGGCGGCATTGCGGGCGACGCTGGGGGATGTAATACCTCTAGGAGATGCGGTACACCAGGTGTCGTTGTACGCAGACGACCTACTGGTCTTTGGGAGAGATGTGGAAAATATACCAGCTCAGCTGGCACACACATTGCGTGACTTCGCTGCCCTCTCGGGACTCCGAGTAAACGTGAACAAGTCCTGTCTTTACGCATTCGGGGGGGAGACCCAAAACCCAGATTACATTCTAGATGGTACCAGGGTGCAGTGGAGGGCTGACACCTTCCGCTACTTAGGGATCCAGATATATCGCCAGCCGAAGGACCTCTTTGACGGTAACCTGGGACGGGCCTTGACAGCCATCAAATCACAGGTGCAATTCTGGAAAACGCTTCCGCTAACGGTCACCGGCAGGGTTGCGCTATCCAAGATGGTGATCCTTCCCCGTCTCCTATACTACTTTGCCAACCTACCATTGTATGATCCGGCATCCTTCTTTTCCACACTCACCAAGATACTTAGGGACTTCCTTTGGGGCAATACGCGACACAGGATAGCATTGGCGAAATTGTACCTGCCTACCGATCAAGGGGGCCTTGCAGCGCCTTGTTTCGAACACTACTATTTGGCGGCACAACTGCAGTGGATCGCCCGCTGGCTCGCAGACAGTGGTCGGGAGGACACTGTGACCACACTGCCTCCCCGATCTCTGGACCCTATCACCAAACTTTTTCACCCAGCCACTAGAGCCGCAACCCCGACGCCACTCCTCCTGGCGGTGGCGTACAAATGCTACCGTCGCTGTCTACACCTCACCAGAACGCTTGTCCCATATGCACCGGCCATACCACTAGAGGGCTCCCCCAGCGGGTCAGGGGTGCTTACATCCCTTGAACTTACGGAATGGCACGAGGCCGATATCCAGACCTTGGGAGACTTGTACCGAGACGGCATGCTCATACCATTTGAATCCCTGGTTGAGGAAACGGGACTGCCACCGGGGCAATTCCTGAGGCACCGCTCACTGATCGCGACATTAACCTCTAGATGGGGTGACATGAACGCGGAACAGAGCCAACATCTCACTATACAGTACCTTCACGTCATAGGACGAGGCAGGCACTTGATCCGCTGGTTTGCGGCGTCCCTCCGTACACATGCAGCGATAAGTCTGGATCCACTACGCCGCAAATGGGAAGCAGACCTAGAGCGACAGCTGGAGGACAGGGAATGGGATAAGATAATAAAGAGCTCAATACGTATACCCAGAAATATGAGGTTCAGACAAATACAAATGTTCATAATCCATAGAGCATATCTTACACCCGAGACGATCAATAGGTACTTCCACCGCACGGATGCGGTGTGTCCTCGCTGCACAGAACCAGGGGCTGGACTGGTACACATGTTGTGGGGCTGTCACAAGTTACACACATATTGGCGGGCAGTAAGTGAGCTACTGCACACGTGCACAGGCCGCAACATACCCTTTGAATGGCCCGCTTACTTATTACATCACTTCCACAGAACCCCGGCCTCAAAAGTTTCATCTCGGTTCCTCGACCTGGGTATGGTGGTAGCTAAGCGGCTTATAACTAAGAGGTGGAAGACGCAGGACCCGCCGCATATACGGGCATGCAGATACTCGCTCCTAGCATGGGCCAAAGCAGAGGGAATTGCCATCCTGCAGGAGGAAACGTTGGGGCTGCGGAAGGTACCTATAGCGACGCAGTGGGAGGGACTGCTCCAGGCCTTAAAGCAAGCGGAGGGGGATAGCCTTGGGGGACCATCTGAGAATGAGGGAGACGCCCCTGCAGTGAGTGACGGGTAACCTGTCTGTAGATTCCTGGCACGCAGTGTATGCACACATGCACCATCTGACATCGGACACGGACATCGCCGTAGCCAATGGGTGGAGATTGCTGTTGAGATAATGCCATGGGCTGGAGCGATGGGGCAGGGGATGGGGGGGGAGAGGGGACAGGGTGAGGGATGCTCACACAAATGTTGTTCTATGCTGCTGCTTTTACTGGTTCTGAGTTTTGTTTGTTCTTACCTATAACATCTGTTCAATTGCTTATGCTGATTGATCTTAAAAGACTCTGTACAACATACTAACGGAACTAAACCACTATTGAACTGTGACCTTTGCCTCGAATGGAACGGACTGACTGCTGAGGCTCAACTTGTTTCTGAACCCATTATGTCATCGACATAATTGTAATGTTTAATATCTGCTCAAACTGAAATGTCTCTTCGATTGTTGGATGGTTCGGTATATGGTCGGTCTTCCACAATGTAATTTGTCTTCCATGAAGAGTTAAAACAAAATTAATAATAATAAAAACAGATTTAAACAAATTAAATGGATAGTATGTAGATAAAATATTATTTATATGTGAATTATAAAATTTAGTAATGAATAATATTATTTAAATGAATATTTTTAAAATAATGATATCCATTTTATGTTTAATTTTTTTAAAATAATTAAAATATATAGTGTAAAAAATTATTATATGAAATAATAAATAATAAATTTTTAATGTAGAGTATCGTTAGTGATATTATATTATTTGTATTGAGAAAACTAAATTAGATATGTTTAGTGTATGGCAACTGGTTTGACTTTATAGTAATTTGAGTGGGAATACTAAATTAATTAATTTTACTGTACAGCACCTACCCTGAATTAATGCTAACTGGAGTGGGAATAGTAAATTAATTAAGTTTAGTGTCCAGCACCTACCCTGACTTAATGTTAACTGGAGTGGGAATAGTAAATTAATTAAGTTTAGTGTCCAGCACCTACTCTTATTTAATATTAATTGGAGTGGGAATAGTAAATTAATTAGGTTTAGTGCCCAACACCTACCCTGACTTAATGCTAACTGGAGTGAGAATAGTAAATTAATTAAGTTTAGTGTCCAGCACCTACCCTGACTTAATGTTAACTGGAGTGGGAATAGTAAATTAATTAAGTTTAATGTCCAGCACCTACCCTATTTAATGGTAATTGGAGTGGGAATAGTCAATTAATTAAGTTTAGTGTCCAGCACCTACCCTGACTTAGGGGCCCATTACGATGGCAGTCGGAAAACCTCCCCGACCGCCATGGTAGCGGGAAAAGACAGCGGGAAAACTGCCGGTCGGATTACGATGCCCGCGGTAGAAATCCGACCATGGCGGTCGGATCGCAGGCATCAACATTGCGGCGGTAGCTGTTGCCCGCAGCACCGCCGCGATGCCAAAAGGAGCATGTCCTGCATGTCCCTGCACTGCGTGGCAGGCACTGCACAGTGCCTGCCACCTGGTAAAGGGAAATGTAGGGGGCCCACGGGTACCCCCAGTGCGTCCACCCCCAAAACATTGGGGGGCCACAACGGGCCCCCGGTAGACAATCACCGCTTGCCTTCCAATGGCGGTCTGACCGCTGAGGAAAGGCTGGCTACCGCCGGCATCATAATCCTGCCGGCGGAGCCTGCTCTGCACCGCCGACATTATCCCGGTCCTGATCCGCCCGCCAGGCAGGAGTGCGGAAGGCAACCGGCGGAAAAACGGCGGACGGAATCTCCCACCGCCGCGGTCTCCACCGTCATCCTAATTTGACCGGCGGTTTTCTGGCTCGCGGTTGCGGGCGGATGTCCACCGCCGGCACGGCGGTCCCACCGCTGCCCGGGCGGTGGCCATCTGACCGCCATCGTAATGACCCCCTTAATGCTAACTGGAGTGGGAATAGTAAATTAATTAAATTTAGTGTCCAGCACCTACCCTGACTTAATGCTAACTGGAGTGGGAATAGTAAATTAATTAAGCTTACTGTCCAGCTCCTACTCTGACTTAATGCTAACTGGAGTGGGAATAGTAAATCAATTAAGTTTAGTGTCCAGCACCTACCCTGACTTAATGCTAACTGGAGTGGGAATAGTAAATTAATTAAGTTTACTGTCCAGCATCTACCCTGACTTAATGCTAATTGGTTTGGGAATAGTAAATTAATTAAGTTTAGTGTCCAGCACCTACCTTTATTTAATGCTAATTGAAGTGGGAATAGTTAATTAATTAAGTTTAGTGTCTAGCACCTACACTGACTTAATGCTAACTGGAGTGGGAATAGTAAATTAATTAAGCTTACTGTCCAGCTCCTACTCTGACTTAATGCTAACTGGAGTGGAAATAGTAAATCAATTAAGTTTAGTGTCCAGCACCTACCCTGACTTAATGCTAACTGGAGTGGGAATAGTAAATTAATTAAGTTTACTGTCCAGCATCTACCCTGACTTAATGCTAATTGGTTTGGGAATAGTAAATTAATTAAGTTTAGTGTCCAGCACCTACCTTTATTTAATACTAATTGGAGTTGGAATAGTCAATTAATTAAGTTTAGTATCCAGCACCTACCCTAACTTAATGCTAACTGGAGTGGGAATAGTACATTAATTAAGCTTACTGTCCAGCACCTACCCTGACTTAATGCTAACTGGAGTGGGAATAGTAAATTAATTAAGTTTAGGGTCCAGCACCTACCCTGACTTAATAGTAACTGGAGTGGGAATAGTAAATTCATTAAGTTTAGTGTCCAGCACCTACTCTTATTTAATATTAACTGGAGTGGGAATAGTAAATTCATTAGGTTTATTGTCCAGCAGCTACCCTGACTTAATGCTAACTGGAGTGGGAATAGTAAATTAATTAAGTTTAGTGACCAGCACCTACACTAATTTACTATTAACTGGAGTGGGAATAGTAACTTAATTAAGTTTAGTGTCCAGTACCTACGCTGACTTAATGCTAACTGGAGTGGGAATAGTAAATTAATTAAGTTTAGTGTCCAGCACCTACCCTGAATTAATGCTTACTTGAGTGGGAATAGTAAATTAATTAAGTTTAGTGTCCAGCACCTACCCAGACTTAATAAAAATTAGAGTGGAAATCGTAAATTAATTAAATTTACTGTCAAGGAACTACCTTGACTTAATACTAACTGGAGTGGGAATAGTAAATTAATTAAGTTTAGTGTCCAGCACCTACCCTGACTTAATGCTGACTGGAGTGGGAATAGTAAATTAATTAAGTTTAGTGTCCAGCACCTACCCTGACCTAATGGTAACTGGAGTGGGAATAGTAAATTAATTAAGTTAAGTGCCCAGCATCTACCCTGAATTAATATTAACTGTAGTGGGAATAGTAATTAATATATATGTATTAATTTGTAAGGTTAAAAAATTAATATAGTTGGTAGTTGTACTGTATTTTAATTATAACATTATTAAAAAATGATAATCAATAACATTATATTTATAGTTAATTAAAACATATTATTTAATATGGTATATTTTATAAAAACATTTTAACATTAAATACCACTTTAATAAAAGGATACACACAAAAATAAACATTTTATTTTTTTATTGATGTTTATTTATTGTAAATTATTTTGTAATCAACAAAAAATATTTATTTTATTCAGTGCATATAATATAAATCAAGACATATAGATAAAAAATTATATTGATTTTACAGACAGAAAATATTTGGTACATATGTATATTTTTACATGTAATAATTATGTAAACAAATGTTTTTACCATTGGTAAATTTTTAATACAGTTATGTAAACTTTGTAATATAAAATAATGTAGTTTTACATTGGTTTAGAAACATTTCAGTAAAAAATATAATTATTAATAACAGTTGTTCATTTTACTCTTGTATTGTGAACATTTGTTATTTAGTTACATATACTGTTCAGTTTTTAATATAACTGTTTTCAATTTTTTTTAATACATTTTCAATTTTATACTTTGTTACATTTTTTAAACAAATAATATATTTTAATTAATATATAAAATATTAATATTATTAATTATTACATGGTTTAATTTTTATACATTTTATTTATAAATTTGATATTTTTTAAACATTTAATAAAATTATTACATGTTTTTAATCAACTTTGTATATAAATAAATGGCATTATAATAATAATAATTATTTGTTTAATAATATTTATTATAATTTTACAATGTTTGAAAAATGTTAAATAAATTTAAACATATAACTTATAAATTTTAGTATTTTAATTAAACATTTTAGTAATATATTTACAATGTAATAACATGTTTTTAAAGAAAATACATGTATTTATCATGTTTAAAGCAGCCATATTTCTATGGTGCTTGTATTTTGTAACCGCTCACTTTTTTGTGGGTTATTTCGAAGGGGACAAGTTTGCGGTTGGGAGCTGCGTCGAGTGGAGGAAGGTAAGATTAATTTTCTTTATTTTAACTAAACTTTTAATTTAATTGGAAGGTAGTTAGGTAGTAGTTAGTGTGTGTAGTGTTAGGTTTTTGGAATTGTGGCGTTTTTTATGTGTAAGTTAGCTTTTAGCGATTTATGTACCGTTATTTCTTGAGGCCTAGTTTAGAAAACTTAAAATATGTTAGAATATGTGTGAATATGGTTTGTATAATGTTTGTAACAGTGTGATATTCTATATTATGGGGTCGATTCCGATTCGGGCCGGAAAAAGCACCGACCGACTCGGATCCGGAAAAAATACCGACCGACACGTACCAGTGGCGCCCGACACGCCAAGTACGATGCAAGACGCGATAAATCCGACCGACACGTCAGGAAACCAAGCCGACCGACCGAGCCGCTCGGAAAATAGCAATCCGGCCGGAAAAACACGCGAATCCAACCGACCGACATGCACCCGGAACAAATCCGACCGAATCGTACCCGCCAACTCCAACCCGCAAAGTACGATGCAAGGCGCGAAAAACACGACCGAGTCGGACGGAGGACAAGCCGTACGACCGACATGCATACAAAACCGAGCCGAAGCAACACAATACACCGCGACCGACGCGTACGCAGCATACAAAACTGCACAAACACAGCGTGAACGAAACGGAAAACACCGTACGAGACCAATGCAGGGTCCGACTCGGTCACAAGAACGTTTCCAACATACACAAACAGCACAAAGGAAAATCAACCAAAAAAGCCCAAACAAGCAATTACCAAGCCAATAAATACTGGGGGGTGGGGACAGAGAACAAAGACACACCCACAACTCCACCTATATAAAGGACACAAATCACTACCATGAGCCTTTGCAAATGCCATTTCACTGCCAGCACCCAAGAGAAAGCAACCACACACCCACAGCTCACCCCTCACACAAGCCACACACCATCAGCACACCAACAAATACCTACCTCACATACACCCAGCAAAACACACACTCACACACCCTCACCTGCACACCAACACACACATCACTCACCATCACCACCCATCACCATGCCCCCCAAGAAGAATCCCAAGTTCCTAGATTGTGAATTGGAAGTCCTGGTAGATGAGATCCTCAGGGTGGAGCCACAGCTGTTTGGCACTCTGGTCCAACAGACCCCCATGTCGCAGAAAACCAAGATGTGGGAGAGGATCATCAACAGGGTGAACGCCCAATCATCATGTCGGCGCACAAAGACGGACATCCAGAACAGGTGGTATGACGTGCGCAGGAGGGTACGGGACCTGCTGAAGATAGACTACATCAACAGCCAACATACCGGCAGTGGCCCTCCTGCCAAGCCAATATACCTCAGGCCCTGGGAGGAGAAGGTGCGGGCCATCCTTCCGCCAGTGAGCGTATATGGACTAGAGAACATCCCAGAGCCTGGTGAGTACACAACAAATGTACACAATAAACTGCCACAAAACACACACATCACTGTCAAGGGGAGAGTCAAACCATGCACACATAGCAATTACACAGCAACTAGAACAGAATCATCCCAAAATGTGTATGTCAGTCAGATAAACACAACACATGCCATCAAAAAAGTCACATCCAACTGTGCCAACACATGTACAAACACAACCACAACTACAGCTAGGCAGTGGCACAAATAGAACTAACACACACATCCACACATGTAGCCACCACAACAACACCAACACACAGTGAAGACCACTCAAAGGAAGGAATTCTGTGTATGCTGGCCAAGTCAGTGTAGCCAATAGCATCATGGGAGTCGCAGTCACACATATTGCCCCCCCACAACTGTCCCATCAACACCACCCTGAACCATGCTCACATCACAGGGAGTGGAGAAGGACTCACAAGATGGCTGACACTGGCTACTGCTGTGGGGAGCACAAGGCCCTGCTGCCAACTGTGCACCAACAAACAGCAGGACACCACTGACTGACATCCTGAGAGACAACTTACACTCCCTGCAATGCAAGCACGTTCCATGGTGGGCTATCTGGCTGGCTGGGTGGGAAGGGGGACTTGCAGCACTGACTATAGTCACCAGCACCTCCCCTCACACCCCCCCAACACAAACTCCACAGTACCCACCTGGTAGAATGCAATGCCCTCCATCCTAACACAAGATCCCACAAAGCACCACCACCCTGGCTTATGTTGTGTGAAGCACAGGGACACTCTTGGGACTCTTAGCCAAACAACTGCCAGGACAACACTCCCAGCCATCCTGTCAGCACAGCCAGCCCACCCCACAGGGAAGCAGAGTCAAAAGGAAGGAAGCATGGGCATGCTGGGAAGGGGGTGGAGGCAATAGCATGATGGGAGTCGTAGTCACAGACATTGCTCAGCCTCACAACTGGCCCATCAACACCACCCTGAACCATGCTCACATCACAGGGAGTGGAGAAGGACTCACAAGATGGCTGACACTGGCTACTGCTGTGGGGAGCACAAGGCCCTGCTGGCAACTGTGCACCAACAAACAGCAGGACACCACTGACTGACATCCTGAGAGACAACTTACACTCCCTGCAATGCAAGCACGTTCCATGGTGGGATAACTGACTGGGTGGGTGGGTGGGTGGGAAGGAGGTCTGGCTGTCAACCAAACACAATCAATGCAGACCATGTTCACACCCCAGAGAATACATAGAAATGCCCAAATAATGCAGGACAATGTGCCACACCAATATCAACCCCTGACTGTGACGACTTAGGACAATACAATGTACAGGCCCGCACCCCGAGGCACAGTCACAACTGTCAGGTGTATCAACCACTGATGCCTGCAGAAACATGACATACATTGTTTGTGTCTCCCAAAAACAGGTGATGATAGGGACACAGCAGCAGACGCTGAGGAGTCCCAGTCCCAGGCTCAAGAGGATGCCGAGCTCACTGGCGTCGTACAGCCTCTGTCCTCCTCGGACGATGAACAACCTGGCACATCCGGTGCAAGTCAACATGCTGCACCAGCAGGACCACCAGCTGCAGCACCAGCAGGTCCACCAGCTGCACCCCTGCACCCACCCCTCCAACGACTGTCACCACGAATACCATCCCTGCCGACATGGACAGAATAAGGAACAACACCAGCGCAGTGACCCTGGACCAACCTGGGGCCATGGACACCACCACCACCACCAACCCCCAAGGTGGACCAGGGTTATCTGTGCGTGCAACTGCACACACTGCACATGTCAGCAGGGGTGGTGGGAGGGGTGGGAGACAGAGGTCGCTGCTTGCAGACGTTGCTGGTGTGCATGAAGACCCACAACTGGTACGCATAGCTGATGCGTACCAGTCCAGCACCGGAGAGCTCAGCCAGGTAGTGGGGCTCCTCAGAGACATCAAACAGCAGCAGGCTGCCCATCATGCCCGCTTGGACTCCCACATGTCCCAAGTGGAGTCACACATGTCACGTGTGGACTCCCACATGTCACGTGTGGACTCCCACATGACCCGCGTGGAGTCCAAGTGGGATGTACTACATGAGATGACGGCGGTGCACAGGGACATTTTACAATGCCTCCGCCAGATGAACAGCAACCAGTCCACACCTCCCTGTGTGCCAACAACATCTGGTACCGAACAAACTGCAACTGCCACAGGGAGGGAGGAGGACTCTGGCGGAGAGTCCCCTGCACCGCAGCAGCCTGCACTTGAGGGCCCCCCCCAAGAAGAGGGGTCGTCCGAGGAGGGGAAAGTGAGAGGCTGATGGCCAAGCGCAACTCCCAGGAAGCCTGAACCTGTTCTGGATTTTCGCCTTTGTGCACAGACTGTTCACCCTGTTGATGGCAACACTACTCCCACACATTGCATGGGGAGTATAAGTTGGAACAATGTGTCAGACAACAGTGGCCCCGATACTGGGGATCCTGTCTACCTGGACTTTCTATTCATCTAGGAACTTGGGATTGCAAGATTCATGTACAGCACAATCCATCCTATGCACTATTATCACAATAAACACACTAATACACCATACTTGCCTCTGTCGTGATTCCAACGTGGGTGCTGTTATGGGGATGATGAACTGCAAAATTACACAGTGTATGCGAACTGCAACAGCAAGGACAACACAGGCATGTGAGTACAGGCAACGTGACACATATGAGGGAGACACACCACCAGGGCTACACAACACATACACACCTAGGCCATCTGACTCATTGCCTACACTGATGTTGCCAGGGAAGACGGTGCAATGCACAGACACCACACCCATTCCCAGTTGTAGTCAAGTAGCCCACAGGTGCAGTAAGCAAATGGCAGTCAAATGTGTGACCACAGACAACGCACATCACTAAGTGAAGCACAGGTTTATTACACAGTAGCAACATGCCGTAACCACTACAGATGCAAGGTAACCCCACCTGGTAGCGGGCACACAGTCAACAACTGTAGACAGAAGGAAGTCCATGGGTGTGGCGCACATCACCTGTAGGGACACAACAGCTACCAGCCTGGATGTGCAATCACGTCGTCGGTGGACACAGTTGACCAAACGAATCTGAAAGTACCCTGTGAAGGACAGAAATGACACACAGTCAAAAGCAATGCAGTACAGGACAGAACAGCAAAACTCATGCACAATACATGTTACAAGATACCCACCCAGAACCAAGTTAGCATGTCAACACTGTTGGGGAGTACAGCCCACCTGTCACCACACATCGCAACACACATCCTGTCAAGTAGCCCATGGACACACTCCAACAGCACCAGAGCACCACCCACACATCATGCCAACTCACATCATTGACATGACACCTCAGGATACTCACATTCAGCTAAAGAAGTTGGTGATGAGCTGTGTGCGGACATCACCATCACCATCATCATCATCATCGTCACTGGCATCGTGGTCCAGGCCAGGATCCTCCACAGGTGGCGGATGTTGGTCATCGTCATCCTGGATGAGAGGCAACTCCTTCCGCACTGCCAGGTTGTGGAGCATGCAGCAGACGATGATAATCTTGCACACTTTCGCAGGGGCATATGGGAGGGACCCTCCGGTCTTGTCCAGGCAGCGGAAGCGGCTCTTCAGGAGACCAAAGGTCCGCTCAATCACTCTCCTGGTCCGACCATGTGCCTCATTGTAGCGCATCTGGGCAGGTGTCACAGGGTTCCTGAGGGGTGTCAGCAACCACGGCATGTTGGGGTATCCCGAGTCACCTACGGACAGACAAGTGCACATCAGCTGACTTGGAAAAGTGGGCGGAATACTACAGATCAGATCACACACAATGGCACAAAGTCAGTACACACCGACAAGCCAGGCACGCTGGTTCTGCATCTGTGCCATCAACCTGGGGATGCGACTACTCCTCATCACAAAGGCATCGTGTGCTGAACCAGGGAAACGGGCACACACGTGTGTGATGGTCATGTCTGCAAGACACACCACCAGTGCATTGACCGAGTGGTAGTGCTTGCGGTTCCTGTAGGCCTGCTCCTGGGCCTGTGGTGGTACCAAAGCCACATGTGTCCCATCAATGGAGCCAATGACATGCGGCATCCTCCCCAGGGCATAAAAGTCACTCTTCACGTCAGTGAGTCGTCGCAGTCTAGGGAAATAGATGTACCGGTTCAGGAAGAGCAACATTGCCGCCAAAACATCGCGGAGCACACGGCTGAACATGGTCTGTGACATCCCACCAGCAGACGCCACAGTATGTTGGAAGGTACCGGTGGCAAAGAAGTGTAGGGCTGCCATCACCTTCACCTTGGGGGTCAGCGCTGTAGGATACGGCCGGCCAGGCTGCAAATGTGGGGACAACTGCACTGCAAAATCCTCAATCAGCTGCCTGGTGAAGCGGTACCGTCGGATGCTGTCCCGTTCCACCATCGTTGCCAGGTCTGGGAATGGCCGATGGACAGCAGGAGCCCTGCAGTGCAGAGGAGAAGTAAGCAAGATCGTCAGTCACCCCACATATGCGGCATTGAACACACTCAAGATCCCAACATACATCATCATGAGGCACAACTACATGAAGTGTGCAGTACCGGAACGACATTTATGGTACATACATGGCCAACATCTGTCAACACGGTCCTACAGGTGGCATCAATTTGTCCCTGTTTGGCCCATTGGATATCATGATGCTGTGTCACAGTCACCCCCCAGTGACATGTGAGGACAGATGTGCCCCAGGCACCACAGCTCAACGACAGGCACATTCCCAGGGACCCTGTAATGCCACATGGACACTGGCATCACCTGGAGTATCATGTGTACACCACAACAAAACAAACATGACCCCCACAGGTAGTGGCCACACTTGCCATGGCAGGAGAGCCATGGACGTCTGTGACACACACGCACAACATCAGAGTCCATGCACACACAACGTGGATGTGGAGACTGTCTCCCATTGTGCACATGAAATCAGAGACATTGTAAACACTACATGCACAAAGACTGTGGAGGGCCATCACTATTGTGCCACTGGGACACCCTGGCTCAAACATACCGTCCCACATGGGACTCACGGGGTATGTGACATGACATACACAAACACCACTGTGAAATGTGACCATGGCACATGCACAGATATGAACAGTTGCACATCACAGTGGTCACGTACACGTAACACCCATGATCCTGTCCCCATGAACACGTGCACAGCCTGGGGGTGGCTGCCCACAGGTGACACCCACAGGACAACATGTACACCAACATACACACAATAGGAAATGCAGCCTTACATGCCTTATGATAAGGTTTGGACAGGCTGTCGTGATGTAGGTGTGCCCCTCACTCCCTGGGAGCTATCTGTGGCTGGCATATGTCCATCTGAGACAGGCATGCTGACATATGCCAGTCACATGTACAGTGATGCGTTGTACTGCAATGGACCGATCGGTGCCTCCGGCCGGCCCATTGCATTCAATGTGTGCGGGTACGCGTTGTACCCCTGTGCGCGTTGAACAGCAATGGACCGATCGGTGCCTCCGGCCGGCCCATTGCATTCAATGTGTGCGGGTACGCGTTGTACCCCTGTGCGCGTTGAACAGCAATGGACCGATCGGTGCCTCCGGCCGGCCCATTGCATTCAATGTGTGCGGGTACGCGTTGTACCCCTGTGCGCGTTGAACAGCAATGGACCGATCGGTGCCTCCGGCCGGCCCATTGCTTTCAATGTGTGCGGGTACGCGTTGTACCCCTGTGCGCGTTGAACAGCAATGGACCGATCGGTGCCTCCGGCCGTCCCATTGCATTCAATGTGTGCGGGTACGCGTTGTACCCCTGTGCGCGTTGAACAGCAATGGACCGATCGGTGCCTCCGGCCGGCCCATTGCATTCAATGTGTGCGGGTACGCGTTGTACCCCTGTGCGCGTTGAACAGCAATGGACCGATCGGTGCCTCCGGCCGGCCCATTGCATTCAATGTGTGCGGGCACGCGTTGTACCCCTGTGCGCGTTGAACAGCAATGGACCGATCGGTGCCTCCGGCCGGCCCATTGCTTTCAATGTGTGCGGGTACGCGTTGTACCCCTGTGCGCGTTGAACAGCAATGGACCGATCGGTGCCTCCGGCCGGCCCATTGCATTCAATGTGTGCGGGTACGCGTTGTACCCCTGTGCGCGTTGAACAGCAATGGACCGATCGGTGCCTCCGGCCGGCCCATTGCATTCAATGTGTGCGGGTACGCGTTGTACCCCTGTGCGCGTTGAACAGCAATGGACCGATCGGTGCCTCCGGCCGGCCCATTGCATTCAATGTGTGCGGGTACGCGTTGTACCCCTGTGCGCGTTGAACAGCAATGGACCGATCGGTGCCTCCGGCCGGCCCATTGCATTCAATGTGTGCGGGTACGCGTTGTACCCCTGTGCGCGTTGAACAGCAATGGACCGATCGGTGCCTCCGGCCGGCCCATTGCTTTCAATGTGTGGGGGTACGCGTTGTACCCCTGTGCGCGTTGAACAGCAATGGACCGATCGGTGCGCACCCATTGACAATGGGCTTGCCTGGCAACGGACGCGTTTTCGAATATTCGAACGAGTCGGTTGCTGGAAAATCAGTTGGTCACCCACAACAATGTTGCAAAATCATGTATGTCATGAAGTTGAAGATTTGAAGGATGCTGTGGGCGTGTTTTGGTGCTGCTATTCCATGGATTGGCCAGATTCAGAAGATGCAAACGACTTGGACCTATCACTTTGGACACAAGGGACAGTATCTGCCTCTCCAGCACATATATATTGCTGCATGTTCCCCTGAGAGCCCACTTGCCTGCACTACATGCTCCAGGACGACATCTGCCACTGCACTGCTGCTGTCTCTGCCCCTCTGGACCCTGCAATGGCACGTACTGTGGAGAGAGCCCCAGCCTTCAGCCTTGAAGAGAACCAGGCCCTGCTGGACAGCCTACTTCCACAGTACAGCAAGCTGTATGGGACACCAGGGGAGCAGGTGAGTGTTCTGTGCACTGCCTTTCTGAATGTGCATTTTGTCTGACTAGCAAGGCTGAGAGTCAGCACACCACTGGCTAGCAGGCTCACTGAGTAGTTGTCACCCCCATAGTGTGTAGTGACTTGCACTGGACAGGTATGGTGCAGTGACAGTGCTTCTGAACAGGGTTTTACTCCCCATGCTATGATACCATGTAGTGACTTCTGGAAAACTGTCCATGGGCAGCCGTGCACTGCCTGGGTACACCATGTGCCCCTGTGATTGCGACATGTATATGCAACTGTGTCATGCACGGATATGTTGCATGTGTAGTAATGTCCTTATCACTTTGTCATCCTGACAGGCTTCTGCCCATCGGAAGCATGAGATCTGGAAGGACATCGTCCGGGCTGTCCGGTCCGTGGGGGTCTACAAGCGCCGGATCCGCAACTGCCAAAAGAGGTGGCAGGACCTTCGGGGCTGGACCCGGAGGATTGCACGGGTCCAGCTGAAGCTGTCGCCTCCTCGCAGGAGGGGCGGAACACGGACCCTGACCCCCCACATGCTCAGGATCCTGGCGGTGGTCTTTCCAGACCTGGATGGGCAGCTGAAGGCCAGAGAGCAGCAAGGAGGGGGTGAGTCAAAGACTGCACTGTGTACTCTGTCTAACATGTTATGTGCCCTCCTCGGGCCAGGTTGAACTGCCACAGTACAGCAGTCATGTTGTCCAGGAGCCATGTCCCTCTATTGTGCACTGCCCACTCCTCATCTGATACCCAGGTGTGGCCCTTACATGCAGGGAATTCTGTCACTTAGGACTGTGTCCTTGCAGTTTGCTTGACTCAAGGTGGGAGACAGCATCTGTTTCCCTGACTCTGTGGTGGGCATCATGGGTGGGTCCATTGCTTACACAATGCCTGTATTCTGACATGTATTCAGCGTGTTACTTTGATCTGTGGTCCAATTGCTGAGCTGATCCACCACATGTGGCTGGGGTACCTGGCACACACCCATGCTGCGGGTGGGAACAATGTTTGGGCCCCAGGAGTATGTATATGACGTGTGTCACACATACTTAGCCAGCTGCCTACAGTCCAGGGCTCATCCCTCATTCATGTGGGGCTGGACAGTCATGCCTACTCCAGGCCATACAATACACTCTGTACTCCCACTCCCGTGTATCAGAGGACACATTGTGCACAGTGATTTGCCCCTCAGGTGTCTGCCTCTGTGTCAGTGTGCTGTGGATTAGTCGCCAGGACTGCTGTGGAGTTTCTTGGTAGGGGCTCAGCATGCCACTGGAGATGTGACCATAGGAGACGATACTTGTGTGACACATAGGTGTCTGATCAGCTGCCCATGCAGACTGGGGCATGTAAATGTGAAGTTCAGGCAGCTGTTCCCCATGCACAGCAGAGTGTGAGGGGCTCAGGTTCAGAGGGTAGTGTCACAGGTCTCCCATATGTCCAATAGGTATGACCTGGACAGATGAGGGTTAAGAGGATGTGTTGTGGGGGGATGTACATGTGCACTTGTGCAGCTCCAGGACTTGCATTCCCCATGACCTACTATTGTGACACAGTGCAGAGTGTTGTTAGTCTGGCTGCAAAGTCATACATCACTGAGACAGTGATGTATGACTTTGCAGTCATGCCTCCGCCATGGCATGTGTCTACTGATTGGTGATCCTGCAGGGGAGTGACATGTGCTACATGCACACCATAGTGGCGCTGGCTATCAGGACATGGGTGTATCATGGTGTCTGTCGCTGGTATGCATCACATGCATTTCCTATTTGACTCTGGGCATCCCTTACATCCGTAAACCTGTACTGACTCAGTGGCAAGAGCTGTGATGTGTCCACACCGTGTTCTCTGCACTGTCCAACTACTGTGTACTTGGTGCATGTGTCAACACTGGGGTGTTGCAATCCAACAGACACCAGACAGATGGGTGCAAGGCCATGTGGGATGTGAGTGCCATGCTTGGCATCAGACTGACAATTGACTTCTCCTGTTCAATTAGTGCACTTTTAGCAATGTACAACTAATGATGCCAGGGCTTGCTCTGTGATGTGCTGTGCTCACAGTGGTGTGTGCGTTATGTGCAGGTGACTGATGTCTGTCTGTTTCCCCATTGTTTGCAGATACATCCACGGCCACGGAAGGGGACAGCTCCACGGACCAGGAGGAGCCGGAGAGCCAGACTGGGTCAGCAGCCGAGGAGTGGTCGGAGGGACCCAGTGGCACGGAGGGCGAGGGGAGCCACACCGAGGAGTCCTCAGCAGCATCCACCTCAGCTGAGGACCAGAGCAACTCGGAGGATGACTCCCTTGTGGAGGCGGGTGTCAGCAGCCACCACACCCCAGCTAGTGTTGCTGTCCCCGCCACCACCAGCACCACCACCGCCCTCCCATCGGCTCCCATTCCCCAGGTCCGTGGAGGCTCCCATGTCCGGGAGCGTGTCTCCTTTGGGCCAGGCACCGCACCCCTGCCCCTGTGTCCCCTGCTGCCCTGAGTGAGGAGTCTGTGTACCTCCTTCGCCAGCTCCATGTAGGGCAGACAGCCATGCTGAGTGTCCTCCAGGCGCACACTGCGCTGTTGACTCAGCTGGTGTCGTTCATGGAGGGCATCTCATCGGGCATGTCTGACCTACAGAGGGGCAATAGGTCCATGGACTCCTCCCTGACGGCAGCAGTGTCCCTCCTCAAACGGTCCCTCACCCCTCCTGCCTCTGCTCCATCCACACTCCCCAGCACCTTACCCATCCCAGGCACACACACACTGGCACACACCAGCACACACACATCCAGCACACTGACACACACGCCAATGACAAAACGCACACGCAAGCACATTCAGGGGACTGAAGCCAGACTCACAGGGGATGGGGCCCTGGAACACACACACGCATCCACATGCACTGCGCAGTCCTCAGTTCCCTCTCCCTCCAAAGCACCCTCCCTTGCCTCACCTGCAACCCCAAAGTCACAGCAGCTCTTCCTCTGTGACCTCGGCCTCTTCCCCACCGATGAAGCTGCTCCAGCATCCCGGGGAAGAGGAAGCCCACCCACACGGAGCAGAGTGCCCCTCGCCCCCGGACACCCTCCCCCAGGCGCAGACGGACTGAGGCCCCCACCCGCAAGTCCCCCGGAGTGCTAAGAGCAAGACCCCGCCACCGCCCTGCAGCTCAGGCACAAGGTCTCCGTCCTCCATCCCTCAGGCCCCCACTGCACAGGTGCCCCCACCACACCCTGCCCCAGGTTCCCCCACCCACAGATATACCATCCCCAAGATGCTCCGGCCTTCTCCCCTGCCACTTGCTCTCCCAGCACCACACCCCCGCTGCGCTTGTCTGTGCCACTGATGTGGTGAGGGTGTCCCCCCTCTGTCCAACCCACCTTGCCTGTTCCCCATTCTCCTCCCCTGGAGGTAGGCACTGCAGTGGAGTCCACTACCGCCCTGTCTGACTTGGGCACTGCAGTGGCGGACCTGTCCACCCCATCTGCAGGGTCCACTGCAGTTGTGCCGGCACCCACGACATCTGTGTCATGCCCCCCAGTTGTGCCGGCACACACCATGTCAGACACCTCCACTGCAGTTGTCAGTGGCTCTCCAGCACCCACCACCCCTTCCCTGACTCCCCTGGTGAGCCCTGATCCTGTCCCTGCGGTGCCTGGCCTGCCCCCCGGTTGCCCCTCCTAGTGGATTGTCCCTGGTATTGTGCAGGCATGCGTAGGGTGACATCTGCCAGTGTCACCCTGTTTGAACTTTGACAATGGACTGGCCATTGGCCTTTGCTCTTTTTCAGGACTTCGTTTGGCCTCAACACATATGCTGAATAAAGCAACTTTCTTTTCTCTAGTGCTCATGCTTCAGATGTACATGTTGTTGGTGCAGCTAACCATGCCCTTGCTGCAGTGATGGTGATATCTGGTCTCATGATTATGAAGTGTTACTGTGCAGGAACCCATGTGGTCCAGGGGGAATGTGTCCTATCATGTGGTGTATCCATGTCATCAATAGCAGCATCTGAGGGTGTCATGTGTTCAGTATTTGGCAATGGGTTTCCTACTTACATTGGCAATTTCATATCTGTGGCTTCCACCCCTGCACATCTGTTGTGCCTGCCATCGTTGCATTTGTCTACTTCCCTGACCGTGTTGCCATCTCCAGTGGACATGCAGGTTTGGGCATCAATGGGGAGGGACTCATCCGTGTAGTCAGTGCAACATTGCTATACAAGTGTGTTGGATCTGTGCTGATGATTCCGTTGGCACATCCATGACCAAGCTGATGTGATGGGAGCCCTCATTTGGTGCTAATTGTTGATTGTGTGACCAAGTGCTCAGCTGACATGATGGGGCCCTACTGAGGCAACATATGGCACAGCTTTCCTCACACAGGAGTGGAGTCCCCTCATGGCAGTGTGTACACGTGTGACATTGCCTGCGCCCAAGGTGTGTGTTGTATGTGCATGTCTGTGTGTTCACTTCCATTCATCTGCGCATGCTGTGATCCCTAGTGTTGTACCTGTTTGTGATGCTTGCTGACTTGAGCTATGTTCCCCCAAAGTCTTCTCCCTGTGTTCTCTGTGATGTGGGTGCATGGCACATTACTGGTCATCAGGGTGTCACCCATAGGTGTGTTTGCTGTCAGGGCAGAGTTTGTGTGCTGACGCAGATGGGTCACAGTCAGGTTTCCCTTTGGCACTTGTTGTTTGCCCCTGTCATGTGATTTCCAGTTTGTGTTATCTTTCAGTGATTGTGACACGTTGTGTGTGTGACTGCTGGCACTCCTTAGGGTCCGGGCTGCAATGTTGGTTGTTGTCTATGTGTGTTCTTTGTGGGTGACCTTGGCTTCTTCATTGGTGTGTGACTGTGGCTGGGATCCCATTGGTCGGTGTGGTATTGCCGTCATGTCCATGTACAGCGTAGTGTGCAGTGTGTCAGACATTCAGGAGTCTTGTTGAGTGTCCATGTGTGATGTGTTTCTACACCTTGGTTCCCACCCACCACCCTGGAATAGTCATGGGTGCATGTGCAATGTCACCAGTGCATGTGTACTTCACTGCTGCACATTGTTGGAGGTCGAGGGGTGTGGTCTTGAGTGTGTGCAGATGAGAGTTGTTGCCCGGCTAGTCCCCTGCCTCCATGTTGGCCTTGGCTTACTGGCCATGCTGATTGATTTGTGCTTGTGTAGGTGTGATGGTAGTTAGTTGCTCAGGACACCTGACTGTGGTTCACAGTGTGAACGACATTTAGCTTTGTCATCACAGTGGTATTTTTCTTCAGCCCAGGGTCACCACATTGTGGGGGCCCTGGGGGTGGTGCTGTGGTGTGTCTTTGACTTGCTGTGTCAGTTGTTGTTCCTACGTGCCTGTGTGACATGTGTGTTTTGTGCTCCCTCTCACCTGTCAATGCCTGCTTGCCCACATAGGGGATTTGGATCCATGAGTTACCTTAGTGTGGCAGTGTATGCACATCTGTATGATTGGTATTCAGCTCTCCTCATGTGTTGTGTTGTTGCCTGGGGACAATGGCACCCCCACCCCTCACCTGCTGTGTATGATGACAGTGTTGGTCTGCCTGTTTGTGTTTGTGCATCTGCACCACTGCATTGGCATATCTTGGGTGTGCCATTGGCTGTATGTTGTTTGGTGTGTTTCCCCTGCTGTCCCTGGGACTCCTAGGTCATCGGTCAGCACAGTGATCATGGTTTGTGTGTCCCATTGCTGCCATGGTATGGTATCTGTTCACCTCACATCTGCTGTCTCCACAGGGTATCTGCATTTGTGTGCCCATTGGTGCAAATATGTGGTTCTGCATTCTGATGGTCACTTCTGTCATTGTGTCATTGATGACTGTTGACGGTCTCAGCCCCCATGGGTGTTGTTTGTCTGCACATGGCCAAAGGAATGTTTCATTTGCACTGCAGTATTTGGCTCCCCCAATTTATGTTGCAATGGGACACATACACTACTTTGCCACAGATGAGTTTTTGGTTCTGTGACCAGGAATGATCCATGCAGTTTGGCAGTTGCAGCTCTTTCTTTGTCAACAATTACCCTTTGGTCACTGTGATGATGAGGGTGTAGACCCCATTGCCACAATGGTCAAAATGTGCTTCAGCTATGGACCCCACACTTGCCTTTTGGTCACTGTGATGATGGGGGTTTAGACCCCATTGCCACAATGGTCAAAATGTGCTTCAGCTATGGACCCCACACTTGCCTTTTGGTCACTGTGATGATGGGGGTTTAGACCCCATTGCCACAATGGTCAAACTGTGCTTCAGCTATGGACCCCACACTTACCTTTTGGTCACTGTGATGATGGGGGTTTAGACCCCATTGCCACAATGGTCAAAATGTGCTTCAGCTATGGACCCCACACTTGCCTTTTGGTCACTGTGATGATGGGGGTTTAGACCCCATTGCCACAATGGTCAAACTGTGCTTCAGCTATGGACCCCACACTTACCTTTTGGTCACTGTGATGATGGGGGTTTAGACCCCATTGCCACAATGGTCAAAATGTGCTTCAGCTATGGACCCCACACTTGCCTTTTGGTCACTGTGATGATGGGGGTTTAGACCCCATTGCCACAATGGTCAAAATGTGCTTCAGCTATGGACCCCACACTTGCCTTTTGGTCACTGTGATGATGGGGGTTTAGGCCCCATTGCCACAATGGTCATGGGCTGCTTGCATTGTGGGTGCCACACACATATATGTGTGGCACATGTGCTAGGGGGTCACATTGTATGTTCAATGTCATGTTCGGTGTTGTAGGCATTTGACACAGCCTGCTCACACGCTTGTCATGGTGGTGGGGGGATGTCTTAATCTTGCATTCCCTAGGTTGTGGTGTGCTTGTTGTGTCATGCATTGTCCATCCTATGAGTGGGGGTGGTAGTAGTGGTAGGCATCCTGCCCCCCTGGCTAAGGGTGGTAGTAGTGGTGGGCATCCTGCCCCCTGGGTGGGGGTGGTAGTAGTGGTGGGCATCCTGCCCCCTGGCTAAGGGTGGTAGTAGTGGTGGGCATCCTGCCCCCCTGGGTGAGGGTGGTAGTAGTGGTAGGCATCCTGCCCCCTGGCTAAGGGTGGTAGTAGTGGTGGGCATCCTGCCCCCTGGCTAAGGGTGGTAGTAGTGGTGGGCATCCTGCCCCCCTGGGTGAGGGTGGTAGTAGTGGTGGGCATCCTGCCCCCTGGGTGGGGGTGGTAGTAGTGGTAGGCATCCAGCCCCCCTGGCTAAGGGTGGTGGTAGGCATCCAGCCCCCCTGGCTAAGGGTGGTAGTAGTGGTGGGCATCCTGCCCCCCTGGTTGAGGGTGGTAGTAGTGGTAGGCATCCAGCCCCCCTGGCTAAGGGTGGTAGTAGTGGTAGGCATCCAGCCCCCTGGCTAAGGGTGGTAGTAGTGGTGGGCATTCTGCCCCCTGGCTAAGGGTGGTAGTAGTGGTGGGCATCCTGCCCCCCTGGGTGAGGGTGGTAGTAGTGGTAGGCATCCTGCCCCCTGGGTGGGGGTGGTAGTAGTGGTAGGCATCCAGCCCCCCTGGCTAAGGGTGGTGGTAGGCATCCAGCCCGCCCTGGGTGAGGGTGGTAGTAGTGGTAGGCATCCAGCCCCCCTGGCTAAGGGTGGTAGTGGTGGTGGGCATCTGGCACCCCCTGGCTAAGGGTGGTAGTAGTGGTGGGCATCCTGCCCCCCTGGGTGAGGGTGGTAGTAGTGGTAGGCATCCAGCCCCCCTGGCTAAGGGTGGTGGTAGGCATCCAGCCCCCCTGGCTAAGGGTGGTAGTAGTGGTGGGCATCCTGCCCCCTGGCTAAGGGTGGTAGTAGTGGTGGGCATCCTGCCCCCCTGGGTGAGGGTGGTAGTAGTGGTGGGCATCCTGCCCCCCTGGGTGAGGGTGGTAGTAGTGGTAGGCATCCTGCCCCCTGGGTGGGGGTGGTAGTAGTGGTAGGCATCCAGCCCCCTGGCTAAGGGTGGTGGTAGGCATCCAGCCCCCTGGCTAAGGGTGGTAGTAGTGGTGGGCATCCTGCCCCCCTGGGTGAGGGTGGTAGTAGTGGTAGGCATCCTGCCCCCTGGGTGGGGGTGGTAGTAGTGGTGGGCATCCTACCCCCCTGGGTGAGGGTGGTAGTAGTGGTAGGCATCCTGCCCCCCTGGTTGAGGGTGGTAGTAGTGGTAGGCATCCAGCCCCCTGGGTGGGGTGGTAGTAGTGGTGGGCATCCTGCCCCCCTGGCTAAGGGTGGTAGTAGTGGTAGGCATCCAGCCCCCCTGGCTAAGGGTGGTGGTAGGCATCCAGCCCGCCCTGGGTGAGGGTGGTAGTAGTGGTAGGCATCCAGCCCCCCTGGCTAAGGGTGGTAGTGGTGGTGGGCATCTGGCACCCCCTGGCTAAGGGTGGTTGTGGTGGTTGGCATCCAGCCCCCCTGGGTTGGGGTGGTGGCGCGCATTCAGGCCCCTGTGTGCATATGTGGCATTGGTGATGGGCATCCCGCCCCTATGGTGCTGCTGTTGCTGGTGTTAGTATATTCAGATTCCCAGTGTATGTGTGTGATGTGTCGTGTACGTGTTGTATGTGTTTTGTGGTTGGTGTCTGACTTACCTTCTGCGCCGTACGCGTCCGTGCCTGTTCCGGTAGTAGATGTAGAATATTGGTATGATCGGGACGAAGGGATTCATGGTTGGTTCGTGTCGTTCGTCCTTCTCGTTGCTTCGCGTCGTCCTCGTCGCTTGGCTTCGTCCTCGTCGCTTCGCTCGTCCTCGTCGCCGCGTCGTCCTCGTCGGTGCTGTGTTCGTCTCGTAGCCGTGGATCGTGTTGTGGCGCGATTCGGAGCTTATGTGCGCCTCTCCCGGATGCTTTGACGTGCCGTGCGTAGCGACGGGTTCGGCGCGTACGGAAAGCGCATCGTACTTGTCCGGCCGGACGGGGCTGCATTTTCCCTTCCGTGCGACTCGATTCGGCGTTTCCGGATTCGCCTCGGTCGGAGAACAGGACCTGGTTTGGGTGAGTACGGCTCGGCCGGGATTTTTGCTGTTGTGCGCATCGTACTTGCTCGTTCGGTGTGCTGTACGGATCGGTCGGGAAACAGGCTTTCGCATGGCTTTTTTCCCGACCGAATGGTATTGGGTGCGCCTCCGACCGAGATCGGAATCGGCCCCTAAGTGTATATTTCTGTGGGTGGGAATGTTTGTGTTTTTTTACAGGTTTTGGTCGTGAGAAGTGGCCGTTACTAGAAGATTGCGGGGCATATTAGCAAGGAATAGCGATATTTATCGCTAACCGCGCTTAGCGCGACTTTGTTTAACGCCGCCTATCGCTGGAAAATATCGCTGAGATAACACCCTATTAACAAGGTTTATCTCCATAGCGATAATATTTCCAGTGATAGCGGCAAAATGTGAGAATATCGCTGGTAAAGCAGCGATATTCTCGCATTATCGCTAAGGTGGATTCAGCATTAGAATCCACCTCCTATACTTTAAACAGGTAAGTCATCCTCACTAGCAGGAGATAAAATATAGCGATAAACGCGCTTAGCGCGAATTATTTTATCGCTTCGCCTGCCTTGCTAATAGGGGGTAGTGGAGTTAGCGACTGTTTCCAGTCGCTTTTAGTAGGGAACGCCTTCCTTGCATGTCATTAGCGATAATTATCGCTGACATGCAAGGCGATGGTAAATGCGGCCTCTAACGCCTGAAAGCTGTCGCTAACGCCTGTTAGCGACAGCTTGCTAATAGGGCGAGCGATAAAGCCCTTGATAATATGCCCCTGCGTTTTTTTGATTAAGGAAGTGTGTATTAGTTTAAGTAACTAATAATTAGTTTACACTTCCTTAATTTTTCGGGTTTTCATATAGCGTTTCTTTTTTTAAAACACTTTTTCGGGTTTTTTATGGTATATCATTTGTGGACTTACAGACGGAGGGTTACTTTTTGAACAGTTTGATTTTTACATTTTTTGTTTGGGTACTTTTTCGTTCTTTTTGGATTATGATATACCTGGATTGTTTTGCAAGAGTTGGGATTTTATTTCTACAGCTACGGAAACGGTAAGTTATTTTAATTATTTATTGTGGGAAAGAAATGCTAAGAGAATTAGTGTTATTGTTGTTTATATTTTGATATATTTAATTAATATGTCTATATATATATATATTTATTGTTTTAATAAAAATATATTAGACACATTAATTAATTTTGTGAAAATATAAAAATTATATTTATGCATTTTACTTAATTTTACAGAAAAGTATTACATATTTTAAACTGGCTTTTTAATTTATAGTAGGCTTTTGGTAATTATTTCTAAGTATTCTAGGCCTTTTGTTGTTGGATATAGTCTGACTTGATGTAAGTATTCAAACATTTGTTTAGTTTGTTTGGATAGTTTAGGCCTGATTTGTGTTACAGATTGCTCCATTCTTAGCTGTTGGTAGCTCTGTTCTTTTTGGAGGGAGAGTAGGAGTTTGTATAGAGTAGGTGGACCTCGTCCTGTTGTTGGTTGGAAAGCATTATGCCAACCTTCAACAGCATTGTTTGTTTTTGCCTCTTGGTTTAGTGTGCTAAGGTATACATTCCACCATGGAATTTGGTATTTTGGTTGCCTTCTATGTCCTGATCTATGGAGTGTTCCCACACAGGTATCTTCAAAATAATCTAGGAGGGGACTTAATTTTTGTTCGTGTTGCTGGTAGTAAGGACTTTCTATTAATAAGTTCTAATGTTTGGCCATGTCAGTAACTGGGACGTAGGCCAGTGCTATAAGTTTTTTTATTTGGTATGCGAATGAACTGTTTGTCGCATATTCAACACTTACGGCCCGATTCCGATCTCGCTCAGAAAGCTCTCCGTATGACTCAGATCCGGAGGGCTTTCCGAGCGAGACGTGCTCCGGGTGTCCGAACGAGCGAGTACGATGCAGCCGTATGCTTACGGACTCGGTTCGCTTGGACTCCCATTGGACTCTACGAAAGCCTGTGTACAGACGCGTACTCAGGCTCCCATAGCAGAAAATGGGTGGGTGGGGAAAAGCGTACACCCTGTGTTGGGCACCCCATGGTGCCCGCCGCACTGTGCATGCTTGGATCAGGGGGACCCATGGGCACCCCCATGATAGATTCGGAGGGCCCCGGGTGAAGGGGGGCCTGGTACGGCCCCATGAAGTACGCTTCTGACATCCGTTTCCTCTCGCTGAGACCGAGGCGAAGCGGCTGTCCGAATCGTGCATCGTACTTGCTAGGTCAGAAATCGGCTCCATTGCACGGCACGATTCGTCTACAAATGAGACCTACGGAGCGGTTCGGGTCCGGAAACGATTCGGTTGCCGCTTACGCGATTTTTGCATCGTACTTGGTCGATCGGACTAGTATACGATTCGGTCTTAAACAAGGGCTACGGATCGGGTCCGGTTAAGCCAAACCTGAATCGGAGGCCTTCCGAGCGGGATCGGAATCGGGCCCTAAGTGTTGATTTTTTAAAGTGTCTCCATATACACTGATTGAAATGATAGTAGCAACCCTGAATTGATGTGTGTGGGTAGGATTTTAGAATTGCATTTATCATTGCCTGCTCAAAATCAATAATTTTTTTCTGTGGGAAATAATTATTTGTTTCTTGTTTAATTTTAGTTAGTACTTCCATATACGTGGAGTTTTGTTTATTGGGTAGTACGCCGTAGATAAAAGGGATGTTAGTGTTTTGATATAGGACATGGACAGTGTATAATTGATAGAATGGTTTGGGACAAATTTTAAAAGTCCCGTCCATCATCCATGTTTGTGATTGTTGTAGCTTTATTAAATTATTTGCTGTTGCAAACATAATTATTCTTTTCTCTTTGGATTTGTTGTCATAAAGAACAAAGGGTTCTTCGTTATGAGTTATAGATAGTTCTGGGGGAATTACTACCTCTTCAAATGTTTTTGGGGCAGGTGTGGAGGTCGTTGAGGTTTTTTTTGTTCGAGCTATACTTCTTTTTAATGAAGAAATAGAGGGCATTTGGCCAGTAGCATGTTGGGGTACTTTGGGCAGCATCTCCTTAAGTATTTGAGTTGTAGATTTTTGTGAGCTAGTACTGGCTTCTCTAATGTCGTCTAGGGAATTCCTAACCTCTATTTCAGTAACATTTGGGGGTGGTTATGCTCCCTTACATACAAAACTGTTGTTTCTCTAGTTGTTGCCCATCCATAACACTTATTTGAATAGTACTTGCTACATTTCCAATTTACTTTAAGACCACTTTGCTTTTCCTGGGTATAGACATACCCCATGTAGCATAACAAAAACTTTCCTTTCTGGGAAGTGATAAATTGGGCGCCTTCTGTCATTGTGATGTTTTAAATTCTACGAAAAATGTATATAAAAATTAATAAATGAATATTGTACATGTTTTTTAATTATTACATACACATTGTTATTAATATACGTACAATGTTGATTTTGAGGCCGTTTTGAATGGAGATGTTCTTTCTTTGTTGGTTGAATTCTGTTTTGTTGCTGATGTTTCTGTTGGTAGAGTAAAACATATTTTTAATTATTTTGTTAAATTATATATGGTGTGGGGTGGGGGTTTGGGATGAAGTTGGGGTTTGGTTGGGTGTTTTAGATAATTTTTAAAAAGCATTTTGCTGAATACTTACTTTATTTGTTAGATGATTTTAGAAGCTGGTCTGTAATTGTTTGGATGCTTTGAGAATTATCTATAGAGGAGACATAGATTGAAAAAAAATATAGATTAATTATTTGTGCATGTTAAATAGTAGTTTTTGAGGATTAGTATTAGTGTTATATTATAAATGGCATTTTACTTACATTTTAAAATAGGAAATAGATTTTTCTTTAATGAAGTCCTTGCTTCTGGCAGCAATCCGGCAGAGTTTCGTCTTCTTGATTATTTTTGGTTTGATGTGTAAAATAAGAATAATTTTTCATTCTTTATATGGTGTTTAATTAATTGTTTGTTTAATGTGATTGGTTTATTTTTATATTGTGTGTATTTGCTTGGTTGATATTTATTGTTTTAATTGTTTTGGTAGTTCGTTTCCATATATGGAAAACACTAATTAAGAGTTAGTTAGTGCTTTTTTTTTTTTTAAATAGGTTGAATCCTTTAAATGTGTATTATAATCTATGTGATGTAAAATAATGTGTGTATATTATTTAATATAAGATTTAAATAGTTATTAATAGTGTATTTATGATTTAATGTTTTATAATATGTTTTAGTATTTTTTAAATTGATTGTATTTGATTTATTTTGTATGCAGTGTAGGTTTATTGATTGAAATATATTTATGGAGTTAAGTTTTGTTTGTTCTATCTGTTTTTAAGTTGTCGATATTTTTTAAAAAACGATAATATTGCTGTCTATATGATTGTGATCGATATTTTTTACGTTATATATTTTTAAACTATATCCGATATTTTGAATAACGATATTTATGTGTTCGATAATAGTGTTATCGATATTATTGTTTGACGATATTTTGGTGTTGATAATAGTGTATTATTTTAATTAAGTATATGCTATCGATATTAGTGTACTCGATATTTTTGTGTCGATAAAAATGTAGGTCGATATTGTGTCTGTCGATATTATGTCAGTGATTCCTTCCGCTCCATCTGATTGGGCAACCTGTGCCACCCCAGAGACGTGCTTCAGGCTCTGCAGTGAGCAGGCCTGACTATCAAGGACAGTAAGTGCCACATAGGGCAGGTGTCTGTGTTCTATCCACCTTGGTCAACAAGTAGATGGGGGCAAGGTATAGTCCCTCTAGGCCACAATTCAGACCATTTTAGCTTGAGAATGGCACAAGACCCAGACAGCGGTGAGGGCCTTCGTAGGCCTCACTGAATACTACAGGATATTTGTCAAGGGGTATGGCACCATTGTAGCTCTCATGACAGAGCTGACTTCCAAGAAGCAGGCCAGATAGGTGATCTGGATAAGGGAGTGTCAGAACGCTTTTGACACCCTTAAAAAGGCCATGTGCATGGCACCTATGCTCATAGCCCCTGATTTCTCCCAAGAATTCAACATGCAGACAGATGCCTGAGAGCATGGCATAGGGGCCAGTAGCCTTCATCAGCAGGAGGTTACTTCTCAGATACTAGAGGTGGAGTGCAATAGAGAGGAACATATTTGCAGTGGTCTGGGCACTGAAGAAGTTGAGAACATACCTGTTTGGTGCTCACTTCTGGGTTTAGACAGACCACAGACTCCTCGGATGGCTAATGCCGATGAGAGGTGAGAATTCCATACTGTTGAGGTGGTCCATCTCCCTACAGGGAATGGACTTTACGATGGAGCATTGCCCTGGAGCTGGCAACTCAAATGCTGATGGTCTCTCCAGATTCTTTCACCTTAGCAACGAGAACTCTCATGAGGTTGAATAGTTCTCTCTGCTTTCAGCTGCAGGGGCACATGTTGGACCTGACATCCTTGGCATGGTTTTCCCCCAACGTTGTGCCTTAAATCCTCCTGTTTTTGCATATTTCATTTTTGCTGGTCTTTATCAGTGCTAAAGTGCTTGTTCTCTCTCCTTTAAACATGGTATGAATGGCTATCACCGAATTGGCATATTTAATTTACTTGGCCCAGTCCTTCCAAAAGACTATTCATAATCCTGAAGATAACCATCTGTTTCGTAATTTTAGCATGTGTGGGTGGTGGTTCTAAAAGATGAGATCATGGTACTACTCCATGACAAATTACTATTTAAACCAGAAAATTATACCTTTTGAGATTTGGGTAGAGCACCAGCAGACAAAAGGGAGTTTTGAAAGAGTTGATGGAATATTGCACCAATTTTGCAAGAGAGTCAACACCGATGTAAAGCTATGTACAGACACTCTCAAAAACACTGTCTTTCAAAATACAGACATTGGCATGAATAACTTATTTTTGCTCCATCATAATTATATTGTTTCTCTGGATACACTAGGTGAATATTTGAAATACAAATCCATGCATCCACGGAGAAAAGCACATGTTTATTATACATCTGCAAACAGCTCCCTGATTATCTAGTTTATGGCAACAGTAGTTGCCCTGTTTTACCATACAGGTATACCTATCTTTCCCTAACTCAATATCTAGAACATCCTCTGGGCTTTTATTCAATTTGGGGAAAGTGTGTCCAGCTCACAAATTATATTGTTGTTATTGGAACTCACTTCTAAATTCTACAGGGTGCAGTGTTCCTTCTTTAACCTATGGTCATGAAAATATGTCAGATGATACAGATGCCCCTTCAGCACCACCAAGAACGAGTCAGGTTTTGAGGTCATTTTTGATGTTGTCATGGCCCAACTTGTTTATAAAGTTTCAGTGGTGTCACAAATCCAGCACAAGATTCCAATGATTACAAGTTTAATTGTGGGACTGCCTAAATTAGTGGATGCTCTGCAGCAGACATTTGTATTAGTTGCTTTGCAATGAGTCAATAACATTTATCCGTCTGAGCTCAAAGTATTCAAATGGATGGAGGTGGAGGGAGTTTGCGAGTTACACTAGAGAACAAGCAAATGCAAGGCCTCTGTATTGGAAAATTGAATACATGTTCAATAGTTATCTAGGCCTTGGGTTTACAGCAAAAACTTTATCACTAGGATGTTTATCCAGATAGACTGAGGTCTCTCTCCTTGGTTAAGGTTTCAGGTCACAAGCCATGCATAATTTAGCTTTCTTTATTCCTGGCTCATGGGTGGAACAGCAATACCCACTGGTAGGCTTAAAAGTTTATTCACAATCTCAAAAGACCTTTACATATCTGTGAGGGGAGGGATGGGCAAGAATTAAATCTAGGAGGCTTGATGTGTTTCTCAATCTTGGCGGTTTATTAAACAAAAGTTAGAGTCATGTGAGAGTAACAGTTTGAAGGAGTATTCAGTTCTTCATTCTTCACGTCGCTTGTCTTCTTCTCTTTTCTCTGTAGGTTCGTCTCTCTTCGGTGGTGTCCCAGGATCTCGGGGAATAAGACAAGAAGATGGTGGTAAGTAATACTATTTTAGGCTCTTGGGTGTAAGATAGGAGCAAATACCACACCAGGGAGTGCCAGTTAAGAGGGTGGCTCAAAGATGGTTAGGTGCTCTCTTTTTCATCTCTTTTGATTATGGGGCCCTCTGAGGAAAGTTAGACTAGATGGGAGATGTGCACAAAAAAACAAACAAAAAACAAGTGTAGCTCTGCAGAAACTATTTTTCTGTGCTTCACTTAGTAGCCCACGCGTTATATTCCTACCAAATGCCCCTCTTACTTATGCAGTCTGTTGCAGCACAGACTATTGAGCAACAATGAAAATAATGCAAGCCAGAGCAATCAAAGAAGGAGAGAAAGGAAACAACAACAAAAATGAGACGTTCATAGATTGCCTTCCCCAAACCCCTTTTCAATCCACCCAGTTAGGCTCCGTCTCGCAGAACCCCTATGGTCCTTTGCTCACTCCCACCCCTGTAAACGTACCGCGGAAGCTGCAACTCTCCTGAGTTGCGGCGGCGTCTTCATTCCTCCTGGGGCGACCACCACTCTTCACTCCAGACCTCTGTAGCTTCGTCCCCTGACTCGACCTTCGACGAAGGCGTCTCCTCTTCGGTACACCGCTCCTCACTGGGCTCTGGGTCCTTTTCCGTGAAAGGGGTTTCCTCTCTTTTGCGTCTTCCCGCTGTCCTGCTGTGTTCCTCGGCGTCTTCTGGATTTTCCTCGTGGATCTCGCCCTCGGATCCTGTGACGTCCTTCTTTTTCCCCTTTCTGTCACCTGGTTGGCCCGGGGTACTGTTCAGTCCAACCCCTCCTCCAGGGCTGCCGAATGAACCCTTTCTTTTGCTGTCTTCCAGGGTAGAGGCTGTCGGAGTTGGTTGTCGCGGTCGTACTGGGATAAAAAAGGTAAGTGAGGGGAGGTTATGGGTATCGGGTCATAGCCCTCATAAGGTGCTGGGGCAGGGTCCTCTTGACTTCCCCCACCCTATCTTTTTTGCTGGCAAGAAATGGTTCTACAGGGTATCACGATAGGTAGTCAGCATTAGTTTGGTCTCGCACTTTTCTTTGATAGGTATTAAACCTGAAAGGCTGTAATGTTAGAAACCATCTTAAGATCCTGTCATTGGGCCCCTTGTTGTGAGACATCCATTCTAATGGGGCGTGGTCTGTATACAATGTAAATTCCCTGCCTTCGAGATAGTACCGAAGGGACTCGATGGCCCATTTGATGGCCAGGGCCTCTTTCTCTATTACTGCATACCGCTTTCCCCTCGGGAACAGTTTGCGACTGATGTATATGACTGGTCTTTCTTGTCCTAGTGCATCTGTCTGTGATAATAACGCCCCCAGACCCTGCTCTGCTGCATCTGTCTGTAAGATGAAGGGTTTTGTATAATTGGGACTGAGGAGCACTGGTTGCAACGTGAGAACGTGTTTCATCTGGTGGAAGGCTTGCAAGGGGGCAGGAGATGGGTGTTGGAGTTCTTTTTCTGTTTTAACGCCTTCCTTTAACAAGTCAGTCGGGGGGCAGCTATTTGAGAGAAGTCTGGTATGAATCGCCTATAGTATCCCAAGACACCCAGGAAGGCCCTCAGGTCCTTTTTGGTCTTGGGAAAGGGTAAATTGGCAATGGCCGCTATCTTCTCTTTCTGGGGCTTTATAAACCCCACTCCTAGGAGATACCCTAAGTATTTTACAGACCTAGCTGCTATACAGCTTTTGGCCGGGTCGATGGTTAGGCCTCCTTCCTGTAGGGCTCAGATTACCTTTGTTAGATGGACTAAGTGTTGTTCCCAGGAGGTACTATGGATGATGATGTCGTCTATGTAGGCAGCTGCAAAGGCTTTGTGAGGTTTCAATAACATGTTCATGAGTCTCTGGAAGGTTGCAGGGGCTACTTGTAAACCAAACTGTAACATGCTAAACTGGTATAACAACTGCCCCCGGCGTAGAGAAGGCCGTTTTCTTTTTATCCTGTTCCCTCAACGGAACCTGCCAATAACCCTTGCAGAGTTCGAGGGTGCTAATGTACTGAGCCTCACCCAGCCTTTCAATCATTTCATCTACACGTGGAAGTGGGTATGAGGCAAATTGGGAAATTTTGTTCTCCTCCCTAAAATCTATACAAAATCTGATGGACCCATCAGGTTTGGGAACGATAACTATTGGGGAATTCCACTCACTGATAGAGGGTTCTATGATTCCTATTTTCAGCATCTGTTGTATTTCATTTTCGATAGCTTCCCTTTGAGATTCTGGTATTTGATAAGGGCGCAGTCGGAACTTTTTCCCTGGGAGGGTCTGAATCGAATGTTCTATCACAGAAGTTTTCCCAGGGATTAGGGAAAACATTTCTTGTAAGGGTCGCACACAGGAGTCCAAGTCCTGTTTTTGTTGGAACGATAAGTTGGTATCCAGGCTTTGTTGATATAATGGGAGAGGATTTTCACTACTCAACAAAGTGGGTTTAGCTCCTTCCCATTTCTTTAATAGATTAATGTGAAATATCTGGGTGCTGGTTTTCTTTTTAGGGTCCATTTCGAGTCAATAGGTAACTGGGGTCACTCGTTCTATCACACAAAATGGACCCTGCCATTGCCCTAACAGCTTATGGTCAGATGTTGTCATCATGATTAGAACCAGATCACCCACCTCTAAGGTCCTCTCTTTTGCCTGTTTATCATATTGAGCCTTTTGGGTACTTTGGGCTTACTCCAGGTGAGATTTCACAATACTCTGGATCTGGTGTAACTGGGTTTTTAGGTTGTGAACATATTCTGGTAGGGGTTTACCTCCCTCTGGTTCCTCCTCCCATTCTTCCCTCAGCATATCTAGTAAAGTTCGGGGTTGTCGCCCGTAGAGTAATTCAAAAGGGGAATACCCTGTGCTTGTCTGCTGTCTACATCTGATGGCAAACAAAGCTAGGGGCAGCATCTCTTCCCATTTGCGTGCTTCCACTTTCAACAATTTCTTAAGTGTGATTGTAATGGTAGCATTATATCTCTCTACCAGCCCATTGGTTTGTGGGTGGTAAGCCGAGGTTCGTATTCGTTTGATTCTCAGTTAGTGACATACTTGTCTCAGCAGTCTAGAACCGAATGGTGTCCCCTGGTATGTTATAATTTCCCGAGGGAATCCCACCCGGGAAAAGATGTTAATCATAGCCTTAGCGATCTGTGCAACATTGGGTTGTCGCAAGGCAACCGCTTCGGGGAAACAAGTGACGTAGTCCACGAGAACCAGGACATAACGGCACCTACTTCGAGAGGGAAGAAGAGGCCCAGTTATGTATAAACCCACCCTGGAGAAAGGTTCCTCTATTACGGGTAGAGGTCTCAATGGAACCCTCAAAGGCATGGTTCTGCTGTTTTTTTGATTAATGGGACACTCCTTACAGTATCTGCATACTTGTTGATATATCCCTGGCAAATAAAACTTTTCTAATATAGCTTTTTCAGTTTTTTTCTCCTCCAAAGTGGCCTCCCAATAAATAACTATGTGCCAAAAACAATACCTTCTCCCTATATTGTTGGAGAACTAACAATTGGGGTGCTAGGGCTTTTCCTCCTCTCCGATATAACAATCCCTTATGTATGAAAAATTGGGGGCATCCTTGATTTGGGTCCTCGGCAGGAGAGGCTCTGTTCCATGCCTCTCTTAGGGTAGGATCTTCTCTCTGTGCTATATGGAAACTCTGATCGTTTTCCCATATGCTGTCCTCTTTAGTCTGGGCAAAGACAACCCGAGTCCATTCTTTCTTTTCCATTTTCTTTTGCTTTCTGCTTTTTCGGGGTTTTCCTTGAGGTCCTTCAGTTTCCACCATCTGTGAAAAAGGGGCTGTTCTCCTCCACTCCTCTCCTTCTATCTAGATTTCTTGGAGCAAATTGTCCATATAGGGGTAGTCCCTTCCCAGAACCAGGGGTTCAGGTTGTTTAGGCACCAGCCCTACTCCCAGGGCTGCAAGACGTGTGGATGGCTCGTGTTGTACCTGGATCTCAGTGGTGGGGTTTACCCTATCGGTGATCGACTGAGCGCCTGGGGTTGTATCACACTCTGAAAACACTCCGTGTCCACCAGAGCACGTAGGGGTTCCCCATTGACAGTGACTTGGCGATGGTAGTGTGGCATGGGATTTACCTGGCTGCTATATAATACTCTTGTTAACTGCACCTTCATGGGTTCTTCCTTCTGAGGACAGGCTCGAGCGATGTGCCGAAACAACCCACAATTAAAACACTGGGGCCCAAGGAAGGAGGGAGGTCGTGGTGGGGAAGGAACAGGTCCTGGCACCACTGTGACTGTTTCAGTCTTTCTTGGGGTGGCAGCTTTCTGAGATTTTGGCAATGGCCCTCCCTGATGTTTCCATCAAACCTCCTCCTTGCCTTTCTGAACTTCTTGTGCCCGGAAATAAGCACTGGCTATTTCCCTGGCCCTCTCTAGGGTCAGCTGAGAATGCTGGCGAACCCATCATTGTATGGGTGGGTGTAGGGAGGAGAGGTACTGTTCCAAATATATTTTCTCTACTATCTCTTCCTTGGAAGACGTCATGGGTTTCAACCACCTATCAGTCTTGTCTTTCACACGGTAGTATAGAGCTCTAGGAGTTTCTTGGGCTCCTCATTTAATTTGCCATAATCGCATCCACCCCCATCCATTCCAGGATACTCTTCTTGATAACCTCGTATGGGGTCAGGCCCAGTGGATTGGCGGCTTGGTAGGCGGCCTGTAGGTCACCAGAGAGAAGTGGGCCAAGATATTGGCCCCATCTGTCAGGAGGCCAAGCAGCATTCTCTCAAAATTTGTGAAAAAGAAGTCAGGTTCTTTTCCCTGGACATATGTTTGTATGACAACCGAAGGTAAGGTGGTCTGACTCCTCTGTTGGCCAAGAGCATCCTCCAGTTTACCAATGACAGTTTCTTGGGTCTGATTTTGCTCGGTTAGGGTTTTGTGAAGTTTTCCTCGGTCTTCTTTGGCCACTGCTAAAAACTTCTCCATGATCCTTCCCAGTTTTTTTTTACCCTCTGCCATCTTCTGCACAACCGGCTCTATCGTCGCTGATCCCACTTCTGACACCACTTGTGGGATGATGTGTTTCTCAATCTTGGCGGTTTATTAAACAAAAGTTAGACTCATGTGAGAGTAACAGTTTGAAGGAGTATTCAGTTCTTCATTCTTCACGTCTGCTTTTATTCTTATCTTTTCTCTGTAGCTTCGGCTCTCTTCGGTGGTGTCCCAGGATCTCGGGGAAGAAGACAGGAAGATGGCAGTAAGTAATACTATTTTAGGCTCTTGGGTGTAGGATAGGAACCAATACCACACTGGGGAGTGGCAGTTAGGAGGGTGTCTCAAAGATGGTTAGGTGCTTTCTTTTTCCTCTCTTTTGATTATGGGGACCTCTGAGGAAGGTTAAAATAGATGGGCGATGTGCACAAAAAAAGAAAAAAAAAGTGTAGCTCTGCAGAAACTATTTCTCTCTGCTTCACTTAGTAGCCCACGCGTTATATTCCTAACAAATGCCCCTGTTACTTATGCAGTCTGCTGCAGCACAGACTATTGAGCAATAATGAAAATAATGCAAGCCAGAGCAATCAAAGAAGGAGAGAAAGGAAACAACCCTTTTCTATCCACCCAGTTAGGCTCCATCTCGCAGAACACCTCTGGTCTTTTGCTCACTCCTACCCCTGTCCACATACTGCGGAAGCCGCAACTCTCCTCAGTTACGGCGGCGTCTTCATTCCTCCCGGGGCGACCACCACTCTTCACTCCAGACCTCTAGAGCTTCGTCCCCTGATTCGACCTTCGACGAAGGCGTCTCCTCTTCGGTACACCGCTCCTCGCTCCTGCTGGGCTCTGGGTCCTTTTCGGTGAAAGGGGTTTCCTTTCTTTTGCATCTTCCAGCTGTTCGGCTGTGTTCCTCGGCGTCTTCCGGGTTTTCCTCGTGGATCCCGCCCTCGGATCCTGTGACATCCTTCTTGTTCCCCTCTTTGTCACCTGATTGGCTGGAGTGCTGGTCAATCTGCCCCCTCCTTATGACATCAAATCCAGGGCTGCCGAATTAACCCTTTCTTTTGCTGTCTTCCAGGATAGAGGCTGTCGGAGTTGGTCATCGCGGTCGTGCTGGGGTAAAAAAGGTAAGTGAGGGGAGGTTATGGGTATCAGGTCATAGCCCTCATAAGGTGCTGGGGCGGGGTCCTCTTTACAATATCCTTAGGAGATTTTCAAGTAACCTGTCAGGATTGCTGTCCATGTTTCAGTATTTAACCTTGCTTTCCTGGATGCTGATCAATAGTGTCCGATAATCGCCTGGAAGATTTATTCCAGTTTTGGAAAATACTCAGGTTTTCCATTTCTTTGAGTGATGTTATGTGGACAGTCCCTTCTGAAGACCACCAGAGCAAATAGCTGGATCAGACCTACTTAAGGCTTCAACATCACACAGTTGCTAGCATCATTTGATGTTTTTGGAAAACTGGTGCTCCTTAAAAGAGGATGAACCAAAATGATGTGACAGTTTTTCTTTCTTGTACTTTTTTACATTGAGTTTGGTGTGCCCGGTACGAAGAGCTCTGTAAGAAATAGGATTATTAGTTGAGAGGATTGAAAGCCTCACTCAAGCAATACAAATAATCCTTATCAGGGTGAACACCAAAAGTCACTATATAAACCTGTGCTTAAGCCTTTGGTAGTTTGACACAAAAGCAGTCAGGTGCAACTTAGAAGCAATGTATAAAGTATTTATGCAGCACTCAAAGAGTAACATGGTGAAAACATAACACAAAACAAATCTCAAACTAATTTAGGTGAATAGAGTAAAAATCTACAATCAGTTGAACCAGAGTTATGAATTTTGAGAGTTTCAGGTGAAAATAGCGCCCAAAACCACTCACAGGTATATGGTCAGTCGTACTGGACTGGGACAAAGACACAAGTTCAGGCCCACTGCGAAGGAGCGTGAGATGGATACAGGTGTTGGAATAAAAATGATGTATTCGCATGGTTTTATGTAAGTTAGCATTTGCTGCGCCATTTTGTGCATAGGTGCCATTTTGTATCGTGATCGAAACTAATTCTCTGCTATTTCCGAGAATCGGCCTTCTCTAGGTTATGTTTCTACGGAGCTGAGTTCTGCCACACTAATGAATGCACTGTTCTTATTAGCGCATATCTTTCCTTCTGATGTAGGCCTTCTCCCACTTGTCTAGTGGAGGACACAGGCAGATTGACCTTGACTAGTAGATAATGTGTGCCCGGCTTCAGAATCAAAACTTACTCCTTTGTAATTCACTGTCCAGCTGCATCTCTCTGGAAAATTCCATTGTGGGCCGCATTCACTAACTCTGAAATGTACATAACGTATTGTTACGCTTGCTGATGCCAGTCCCTCTGCAGCACTCCTTAGTAACTGGGCAGACAGGGCTCCGCTCTGAGCGTACTTTGAATAAACAGATATTGGTTTGTATTCTCTACTTTCTGACCGACTCTTCATTTGGTTTGGAAGGCTGAGAGATGGTCTTGTGTGACCCGGGTGACCCCAATCGGGTCATTTCCTTCACAGGGACCAGGTTCATCCCAGTGAAGAATTTCCCTTCCCACAGTCCAAGCCCACTTGAGGAGCCTCAACCATAGCTTTGCATTGGAGGGAGCAGCAATGAGATCATTGGCAGTGAAGAGCATGTTGCTGCTGGAGCTTTACATTAGAGAGAGATGCAGGGAGTCCCTGTTGGTGCAAAAGGCAGATCCTGAATTGGTGGGAGACACAGCGGTCATTGCTGGTGACGAAAAATCTACTCGTGGTCACAAAGCGCCCAAAACAACTGGATTTTCTCCTCTAGCTCAGTCTTTCCAGTTTGGAAGTAGGCGGAGTGCGCTTTAATGCTAGTCAGGGTTTAGGACCTGGTGGGGTTCCTCCTGTAGATCGGGATTCACTCCAGCAGAGGCCAGCAGCAGGGCTCAGGTAGGTCCAGTTGGAGCTCATCAGCTGGGCAGTTATAGGGAGGCCTCTGAAAGCTTGTTGTGCCCCAGTAGGTCAAACAGGTTGCCAGCCAACTGACACTTGGAGTCTATTCTGGGGATCTAGAGTTCAAGGCAAGCAGGTCAAGTCTTTCTTCTTCAGATAGCAGGGTAGTCCTTCTTCTGAATATCCTGATGGGAGGTCTGAGGGTGCCACTTTTATACCAAGTGCGAACCTATGTCCCTCTCTTTGTCTACCCCTAAACTGGTTCTGGTCAGTTCTTCGTTTCCCATTGCTCTGGCTAAAAACTGCCTAGGATAACAACAGGCCAACAGACCCAGTTGTCAGCTGCATTTGCCAGTGACAAAGCAGGCAGCTTCAGGAAGTGGGTGGGCAAGCACTCAGGCTACCTTTTAAAGGTCCAGTACAACCTCCCAGGCAATCCTGTCTTGGAGGAGAATACTGTCCCCACACCCATGATCCTTTTGTTGCAAGAAATGCACATCACACCCCAGGAGAGCCCTTGCAGTCATTTGAATCTGGACATTGGCTTCAAGGCTCATTTGTTTTAGGCTTAAAAATGCTTTTTTTCAGCATTGTAATTTAACATCCGACAATTTATAGGATTTAAATTACAATTCAACAGAGTTGAAGAAATATTTCTTTCTCACTGCTCCCAAACAGAATTTACCACTTAGGGGCTGATTCCGATTCGGGCCGGAAAATATACCGACCGACTCAGTACGGGAATGTAGTCCGACCGACACGTACCGGCGCTGCCCGATCCGCGTAGTACGATGCTATGCATGTGAATTACGACCGACTCGTACGGAACACCAGCCGAACGACCGAACCGCACGGAAACCAGCTATCCGGCCGGGAAACTACGCGAATAGAACCGACCGACACGCACCAGGAATGAACCTGACAGTACAGAAACCGCCCTCCTCGTCGCAACAGATGACATCCGCACCCTACTGGACAAAGGAGAAACAGTAGCCCTCATCCTCCTCGACCTATCAGCGGCGTTCGACACAGTCTCCCACCGCACCCTAATACACAGACTCTATGACGCAGGAATCCAGGACAAAGCCCTCGACTGGATCTGCTCCTTCCTCTCCGGCAGGACGCAGCGGGTCAGACTCCCCCCTTTCCTCTCGGACCCCACACCTACCACCTGCGGAGTCCCCCACGGCTCCTCCCTCAGCCCGACGCTCTTCAACGTCTACATGGCTCCACTTGCCCCCATCGTCAGAACCTACGGACTCAACATCGTGTCATACGCAGATGACACCCAGCTCATCCTCTCCCTATCCAATGAGCCCAACACCGCCAGACGCAACTTTCGAGAAGGCATGGAAGCCGTCGCCAAATGGATGAAAAACAGCTGCCTACAACTAAACACCAACAAAACAGAAGTACTCATCATGGGCCCAAACCCCGACGCCTGGAGCGACACCTGGTTGCCCCCCGCCCTCGGAAACCCGCCAACCCCCACAGACCACGCACGCAACCTGGGAATCATCCTGGACTCCGAGCTCAAAATGGACCGCCAGATCAACTCTGTCTCGTCTTCCTGCTTCCACACCCTCCGCCTCCTTCGTAAGAGCTTCAAATGGATCCCCCTCGAACACCGAAAGACAGTCACTCACGCCCTGGTCACCAGCAGACTCGACTACGGCAACGCACTCTACGCCGGAATAAACAAAAACCTCATCCGCAAGCTACAGAACATCCAGAACGCCGCCGCAAGACTGGTCTTCAACCTGCCAAAACACTGCCACATCTCCCAGCACCTGCGCACACTCCACTGGCTCCCCGTCGAAGCGAGAATCACCTTTAAGATGCTCACCCACGCACACAAGGCCCTCCACGGCACCGGACCAGCATACCTGAACAGCCGACTCAAATTCCACGCACCCCAAAGGACCCTACGATCAGCCCAGCTCTCCTACGCCGTGGTCCCCCACACCAGAAAGACCAGATCGGGAGGCCGCTCCTTCTCCTTCCTTGCGGCCAAAGCATGGAACGCCCTTCCGCTCCACCTCAGACAGACAACATCGCTCCCCAACTTCGCAAGAAACCTCAAAACCTGGCTCTTCGACAGACCCCCTCCTTGATGGAATGGAACCTGCACCCCCCCCCACCCCTAGCGCCTTGAGACCCTTACGGGTGAGTAGTCGCGCTTTAACAAACTCCTGATTGATTGATTGACAGAAACATACCCGCGAACTCCGACCCACGCAGTACGATGCAATGCGTGTAAAACCAGACCGAGTCGCACGGAGCCCAAACCGTACGACCGACACGCATACAAAACTGAGCCGAAGCAACCCAACACTCCGCGACCGAAGCGTACGCCGCACATGAAACCCATCAGGAACACAGCTTGAAAGACTCGGAGAAGCCCGCACGAGCCAACTGCAGCGTCCTACTCGGTCAGAAGAACGTCTCCTACATGCCCAAAACCCACAAAGGAAAAATACAAAAAAAAGGGCCAAACAAGCAATGACAAAGTCAATAAATACAGGGGTGAAAAAACATGGAACAAAGACACACCCACAACTCCACCCATATAAAGGCCACAAATCCCTACCATGATCCTTTGCAAATTCAACTGACCTGCCAGCACAGAACACCATCAGACATCAACCACAGACACACTCACAACTCATCCATCAAACAAGACACACACCATTAGCACCTCCCAAATAGCACCCTCACATACACCCAGAAAAACCTACACTCACCCACCCTCACTTGCACACTCACACACACATATCAATACCCACCACCACCCATCACCATGCCCCCAAAGAAGAATCCAAAGTTCCTAGACAGTGAATTGGAAGTCCTGGTAGATGAAATCCTCAGGGTAGAGCCACAATTGTTTGGTACATTGGTCCAACAGACCCCCATGTCGCAGAAAACCAAGATGTAGGAGAGGATCGTCGACAGGGTGAACGCACAATCACCATGTTTGCGCACAAAGGAAGACATCCAGAACAGGTGGTATGATGTGCGCAGGAGGGTCAAGGACCTACTCAAGAAGGATTACGCCTTGAGTCAGCGCAGCGGCAGGGGCCCTCCTGCCAAACCAGTATACCTCAGGCCCTGGGAGGAGAAGGTGCGGGCCATCCTACCACCAGAGAGCGTACATGGCCTATCAAACATCCCAGAGCCTGGTAAGTACACAACCAATATACCCAATATTATGTGACAATACACACACATCACTGTCAAGGGGATAGTCAAACCATGCACCCTTAGCAAATCCACAGCAACCAAAAGATAATCATCCCAAGATGTGTATGTTAGTTAGATAAACACAATACATGCCATCTCATAGTGATATGTAACTGTGTCATGACATGTACAAACCTAACAACAAATAGAGCAAGGCTGTGGCACAAATCTAACCAACAAACACAGTCAGATATTTTGCCACCACTAGAACACCACCTCACAGGGAAGCTCACTGAAAGGAAGGAATTCTGTGTATGCTGGTGAAGTGAGTGTAGCCAATAGCATGATGGGAGTTGCAGTCACAGATATTGGTCACCCTCACAATTGGCCCATCAACACCACTCTGAACCATGCTCAAATCACAGGGAGTGGAAAAGAACTGACAAGATTGCTGACACTGGGTACTGCTGTGGGGAGCACAAGGCCCTGCTGGGAACTGTGCACCAACCAACAGCAGGACACCACTGACTGACATCCTGAAAGCCAACTTGCACTCCCTGCAATGGAAGCACGTTCCATGGTGGGATATCTGGCTGGGTGGGAAGGAGGACTGACAGCTCTGACCATAGTTACAAGCAGCTTTTCTCACACACCCCCTTAACACAAACTCCACACAACTCACCTGGGAGAATGCAATGCCTCACACTCTAATTAAATATCCCACAAAGAACAACCACACTGGGTTATGCTGTGTGAAGCACAGGGACACTTTTGGGACTTGTAGCCAAACAAACGCCAGGACAACACTGTCAGCCATCCTGTCAGCACAGGCACACTACCCCACAGGGAAGCAGAGTCAAAAGGAAGGAAGTATGGGCATGCTGGGAAGGGGGTGTAGGCAATAGCATGATGGGAGTGGTAGTCACAGCTCAACATCCCCCACCCACATGGCCCAGCAAGCTCACACTGAAGCATGCACACCTCACAGGCAGTGAAAAGCCACTTCAAAGATGTCTGACACTGGCCTCAGCTGTGGGGAGCACAAGGCCATGCTGGGAACTGTGCACCAACCAACAGCAGGACACCACTGTCAGCCATCTTGCCACAGTGAAGTCGACTCAAAAGGAAGGAAGTATGGGCATGCTGGGAAGGGTGATGTAGGCAATAGCATGATGGGAGTTGTAGTTAGCCCTGCTGGACTCTAGTTAGCCCTGCTGGCGCCTCGCGCTTTGTTTCATCCTCACTGTTTTTAACTTGGGTATTATTTTAATTGTGTTTGTCGATACTCTCCCACATACTGTTGCTGCTACTGTTCTAAATACTGCTGCTATCACTTTCGTACCAGTTGTTTTTAAAAAGGACTTTTTACCTGCTATCACTTTTGTACCAGTTATTTTAAAAAAAGGACTTTTTACCTGCTCTTTGCTCTCTGACTCCCTGCACTCTGCCTCTTTTCACACATAGTGGTTGCCGAACCCGGTCCGCCACGGCTGCTGCGCCGATTGCGCTGAGGGCGGACACTCCACCATTATCTTTCTTCCTCATTTCCGCCCAGTCTACACTTCCGGTTGGACGCGGTCTAGTCGTCCACCGGAATCATTTAAATTGCCAGATGGTGCGGGAGCGCAGCGGACTCTAGTTAGCCCTGCTGGCGCCTCGCGCTTTGTTTCATCCTCACTGTTTTTAACTTGGGTATTATTTTAATTGTGTTTGTCGATACTCTCCCACATACTGTTGCTGCTACTGTTCTAAATACTGCTGCTATCACTTTCGTACCAGTTGTTTTTAAAAAGGACTTTTTACCTGCTATCACTTTTGTACCAGTTATTTTTTAAAAAAGGACTTTTTACCTGCTCTTTGCCCTCTAACTCCCTGCACTTTGCCTCTTTTCACACGTAGTGGTTGCCGACCCCGGTCCGCCATGGCTGCTGTGCCGATTGCGCGGAGGGCGGACACTCCACCATCATCTTTCTTCCTCATTTCCGCCCAGTCTACACTTCCGGTTGGACGCGGTCTAGTCGTCCACCGGAATCATCTAAATTGCCAGATGGTGCGGGAGCGCAGCGGACGCGCCTGGACCGGGCCCAGGTGCTCAGCTATACAACTAAAGAGTTACGCCTCCTCAACGCTCCCATGAAAAAATGCAGCCGATTTATTCCGGACGAAGGTGACGTAAAATGTCCCTGTGGTTATACACTCTCACAAATACAAAAGACTAGGGCTTTCCAGCCCCTTAAAATATCCCAGAGTCACAGCTCTTCTATATTCACAGAGAGTGCCAAACTGCATGGGGGCCTTGTAAATGTCAGATCACTAGCCAAACACAAATACGAGATCGCACACATGATCTCAGATTGCAACCTAGACATACTCTTCATGACAGAAACCTGGGCAGATGCTGCCTCCGACCCTGACTTTGTCACCGCTATCCCGGCCGGATATCGGGCCATCAGGGTCGACAGACCACTCAAACGAGGAGGTGGAGTTGCAATTATTTTGAGGGAACATTTCCCTGTTGTATTTCACCCTACCTCCACGCCTCTTTACGAGTCTCTTCACTTTGTAATTGAGCTTAGCCCAAGGCAGACTTTTAGAGGTATCTGCCTGTACCGGCCTCCAAGCTCTAGAAGCATTTTCACGTCTAACCTAGATAGCCTTCTAGAACCTACTCTCCTAAATAATGACTTCACTATCCTTGGAGATTTCAATTTCTATCTTGAAGACAGGGGCAACAGAGAGACAGAGGTATTGATAGATACTCTGGGGGCCGTCGGTCTTACCCAACTGGTACAGACCCCAACTCATGAGGCGGGACACAAACTAGATGGCATCTTCACCTCAGTCCACGGTCTCACTTGTAAAGAAACCCTTCCTTTAACGTGGTCAGACCACTCGCTTATTAAATTCGACCTCCCAATCATCTCTTCTGGGCTTGGAGGGACCTCCAAGACCCCAGTCTCGACCCAGAGAGACTGGAGTAAAATGGATAAAACTATCCTGTAGACATATTTGGAGAGCTCTCGTCCTCATTTAAATGGTCCCCCAGACCTAATAGTGACCAAATACACAGATTGGCTAACTGAAGCAATCAAGGCCGCAGTACCTATTAAAAAAACAACAGGGAACAGGAAGACTCCTTCGGCACCCTGGTTTTCCGACGCATTACGGAAAGAAAAACAAAAATGCCGCCGATTAGAACGGTGTTGGCGGACAAACTATCACTCACCTGAGAAGAGAGTGTACAGAAGTGCCATAACACAGTATAAAAATTTACTGATATCAGAAAAGAGGGACCACTTTACCAAACAGATTGAGGAAGCAAAACATTCCTCTAAAGCACTCTTCACAGTAGTAAACAAACTCACTACACCCAAGACTACAGGGTTCAAGGGCAATCAAAAGTCCTGTGATGACATTGCAGCTGCTTTTAAAACTAAAGTCCTGGACATTTTTAAAAAATTTGAGGATACATCAGCGCACCTCTCCACTACCCCTCTGATAAGCCCTGACTCGGATGAGAACACCCTGCTTTGCTTCTCACCTATTTCATCTGAAACAGTGGCGAAATACATTCATGAAGCTAAGTCAGGATCTCCCTCGGACCCATGCCCACCAGTATTTTTGAAAGAAATTGCGGACCTGGTGAGTCCAGGGTTAACAGAAATTTTGCTTCTGGCAACTTTCCGTCCATGTGGAAGGACACCTCCATCCTCCCGCTGTTAAAAAAGCCCACCTTAGACGCAACCAACCCAAATAACTATCGCCCTATAGACCGATTGCCGTTGCCTGCCAAAATAATTGATAAACTTATGAATATCCACATTACCCAATTCATTCGCCAAAACAACTTGCTTGATCACTCCCAGTTTGGTTTCCGCCAAGAGCACAGTACGGAAACAGCTCTTATTAAAGCCACAGAGGAGATCAGAGCGGTGATGGATGGAGGAGGTACGGCTGCCCTAGTACTCCTTGATCTGTCAGCCGCTTTCGATACTGTCAATCATTCCCTCTTGCAACAGCGGCTGGAGAGGCTGGGGGTCAGTGGCACAGCTCTGGCCTTACTGTCCCCCTCTCTCAAGGACAGGAGGTTAACAGTTTCTGTTGATGGGTATCACTCTAAGCCTTATACCCTCCCGTGCGGAGTGCCACAGGGCTCCTCCCTGAGCCCATCACTATTTAACGTTTATGTCTCCGAACTGGCCCCTTTGATCAGGGACTCGGGGATCAGTCTTACGTCTTACGCTGATGACACCCAGATTGTGTTGGCAGCATATAAAAATCAGGCTCCCCCTACTCAGCAATTTCAGAATTGTATGTGTGCCATTAATCGTTGGATGAGTACACACTGTCTTAAACTCAATTCTGATAAAACAGAGATCCTGATTTTTGGTAAAATGCAACCAAACTGGGGCAATCTGTGGTGGCCGGAAGAGATGGGAGATCCACCTATACCTGCGGTTAAGGCTAAGAACCTGGGAGTCTGGTTTGACAACAAACTTTCACTTACCCAGCACACAAATGCTACTGTCTCCGCCTCCCACTTCCTTATCAAGAAAGTAAGGAAGATTCTCCCTTATATTCCTGTGGACACCAGAAAAACGGTAGTCACATCGTTGATTCAGTCTAAACTTGACTACTGTAACGGGCTGTACCTAAACATTCAGAAGCAGTGCCTAAAAAAGCTTCAGAGTGTTCAAAATACAGCTGCACGGTTACTGTACAACATCCCCAGGTGTAAATCTGTATTTAAAGAGATTTGCAGCCTGCATTGGCTCCCTGTAGCACAACGGATAAAATTCAAGTCTCTGTGTCTGGCGTACAAAGCATTGAACCACACGGGTCCTGTCTTTTTGCAAAAACTTCTCGCCTGGTATGAACCGACCAGACATCTTAGCTCTACAGGAGCCAAACTCCTGACAGTGCCCAGAATCCAAACATCGCATTGGGGCGGCCGCAGCTTTTGCTATGGCACCTCTAAACTCTGGAACACTCTTCCGACTGAGCTCAGAAGTGCGAACTCCCTCTCCTCCTTCAGGAAGGGACTGAAAACCTGGTTGTTCCAGAACTAGACGCCCGAGCAGGTCTACTAATGTCCTCAGCGCCAAGACACCTCCGGTTATACGCGCTTTATAAATTTCAGTAACATTAACAAATTTCAGTAACAGTAGTCACAGATATTGGTCACCCTCACAATTGGCCCATCAACACCACTCTGAACCATGCTCACATCACAAGGAGTGGAAAAGAACTGACAAGATGGCTGACACTGGGTACTGCTGTGGGGAGCACAAGGCCCTGCTGGGAACTGTGTACCAACCAACAGCAGGACACCACTGACTGACATCCTGAAAGCCAACTTGCACTCCCTGCAATGGAAGCACGTTCCATGGTGGGATATCTGGCTGGGTGGGAAGGAGGACTGACAGCTCTGACCATAGTTACAAGCAGCTTTTCTCACACACACCCTTAACACAAACTCCACACAACTCACCTGGGAGAATGCAATGCCTCACACTCTAATTAAATATCCCACAAAGAACAACCACACTGGGTTATGCTGTGTGAAGCACAGGGACACTTTTGGGACTTGTAGCCAAACAAACGCCAGGACAACACTGTCAGCCATCCTGTCAGCACAGGCACACTACCGCACAGGGAAGCAGATTCAAAAGGAAGGAAGTATGGGCATGCTGGGAAGGGGGGGTGTAGGCAATAGCATGATGGGAGTGGTAGTCACAGCTCAACATCCCCCACCCACATGGCCCAGCAAGCTCACACTGAAGCATGCACACCTCACAGCGAGTGAAAAGCCACTTCTAAGATGTCTGACGATGGTGCTCTGTTGTGGGGAGTACCAGGCCCTGCTGGGAACTGGGCACCAACAAACAGCAGGACACCACTGACTGACATCCTGAGAGTTAACCTGCACCCACTGCAAGGGTGGCATGCTTCATGGTGGGATAACTGGGCTGGGGGGAGAAGGAGGTCCGGGTGTCAACCAAATAACACCAATGCTGGTCATGCACACACCTCAACATTCACATTGAAATGCATCAGGTTGGTAGGACAATGAGCCACACCAATATCAACCTCTGACTGTGACAACTTAGTACAATGCAATGTACAGGGCCGCATCCAGAGGTACAGTCACAACTGTCATGTGTTTGAACCATTGATGCCTGCAGAAACATAACATACATTGGTTGTCTCTTCCAAAAACAGGTGATGATGGGGACACAGCAGCAGATGAGGAGGAGTCCCTGTCCCAGGCTCCGGTGGCCCCTGAGCTCTCTGGTGTGGAACAGCCTCTACCCTCATCGGATGGCGAAGTCCAACCTGGCACCTCCGGTGTGAGTCATCATGCAGCACCAGCAGGACCACCATCTGCACCCCCTGCACCCATTCCTCCAACATCTGGCAACACACAGACCACCCCCGCCGACACGGACAGACCAAGGACACTGAATGACAACAGCACAGGGACCCCAGCCCACCGTGAAGCAATGGACAACAACCCCAGTACCAACCCCCAAGGGGGCCTAGGGTCACCTGTGCGTGCCACCGCAGGTCCCGCTCGTGTGGCCAGGGGTGGTGGGAGGGGTGGTAGGCAGAGGTCGCTGTTTGCAGAGGGGTCTGGACTGCATGATGACCCACAACTGGTACGCATTGCTGATGCGTACCAGAATAGCACCGGAGAGGTCAGCCAGGTAGTGGGATCCTCAAGGACATTCAACAGCAGCAGGCTGCCCATCATGCCCACTTGGACTCCCACATGTCCCGTGTGGAAACACACATGTCCTGTGTGGAGACACACATGTCTGGCATGGAGTCCAAGTGGGACACATTGGAAGAACTGACAGCGGTGCAGAGGGACATATTGACATGCCTCCGCCAGATTAGCACCAACATGTCCACACCTCCCTGTGTGCCCACAACATCTGGTGCCGCAACAACTGCAACTGCCACAGGGAGGGAGGATGACTCTGGTGGAGAGTCCTCTGCACCGCAGCGGCCTGCACGTGAGGGTCCCCCCAGAAAGAAGAGGGGTCGTCCGAGGAAGGACAACTGAGAGGCCGATGGCCATGTACATCCCCCAGGAACCCAACACCTGTTCTGGAAATACTCCTTTGTGTGCAAACTGTTCACCCTGTCGAATACAACCCAACTCTCCCACATGACATGGGGAGTTTAAGTTGGACTAATGTATCAGATGACTGTGGACTTTACTCAGGACATTTCTGCTACCAACACTTCCAACTCATCTGGGAACTTTGGATTCCAATCCCAATGTACAGCACCCACCATCCTGTGCACTATCCTCACACATGTATGTAAATAAACTCACTAATACACCATACTTGCCTCTGTTGTGATTCCAACGTTGTTTTTGTCATGGAGATGATGATCTGCTAAATGACACTGTGCATGCTAACTGCTACAGCAAGTTCAACACCGTCATGTGAGTCATGGCGACGTGACACATATGAGGGAGACACACCACTAGGGCTACACAACACATACACACCAGGGCCATCTGACTCATCGCCTACACTGAAGTTGCCAGGAAATACAGTGGAATGCACAGACACCACACCTATTCAGAGTCTGTGTTAACTAGCCCACAGGTGCAGTAAGCAAATGTCAGTCAGATGTGTGACCACAGACAACGCACATCCCAAAGTGAAGCACAGGCTTATTACACATTTGCAACATGTTGTTTCCACTACAGATGCAAGGTAATCCCGCGTGGCAGTGGCCACACAGTCAACAAGTGTAGAAGAAATAAAGTCCAGGGGTGTGTGGCACATCACCTGTAGGGAAACGACTGCTTCCACCCTGGAAGCTGAATCATGGTGTTGGGGGATCCGAGTTGACCAAACAACTCTGAAAGTACCCTGTGAAGGACAGACATGACACACAGTCAAAAGCACTGAAGAACAGGACAGAACTGCAATACTCATGCTCAATACATGTCGCAAGATACCTACACAAAACCAAGTTAGCATGTCAACACTGTTGGGGAGTACAGACTACCTGTAAGGACACATCGCTGCACGCATCCAGTCAAGTAGCACATGGCCACGCTCAAACAGCAACAGAGCACCACCAACACATATCATGCAAACTCAAATCATTGACATGACATCTCTGTATACTCACATTCAGCTGAAGAAGTTGGTGATGAGCTGTGTGCGGACATCACCCTCAACATCATCATCATCACTGGCATCGTGGCCCAGGCCAGGATCCTCCACAGGTGGCGGATGTTGGTCATCGTCATCCAGGATGAGAGGCAACTCCTTCCGCACTGCCAGGTTGTGTAGCATGCAGCAGACGATGAAAATCTTGCACACCTTTGCAGGGGCATATGGAAGGGCCCCTCCTGTCTTGTGCAGGCAGCGAAAGCGGCTCTTCAGGAGACCAAATGTCCGCTCGATCACTCTCCTGGTCCGACCATGTGCCTCATTATAGCGCATCTGGGCTGGTGTCACAGGGTTCCTGAGGGTTGTCAGCAACCACGGCATGTTGGGGTATCCGGAGTCACCTACATACAGACAATTGCACATTAGCTGAGTTGGAAAAGAGGGTGGAATACAACATTGCAGAACACACACAATGGTACAAAGTCAGTACACACCGACAAGCCAGGCACGCAGATTCTGCATCTGTGACATCATCCTCGGGATGCGACTACTCCTCATCACGTAGGCATCGTGTGCAGAACCGGGGAAACGTGCACACACATGTGAGATGCTCATATCTGCAAGACATACCACCAGAGCATTGATAGAATGGTAATGTTTCCTTTTCCTGTATGCCTGCTCATGTGCCTGTGGTGGTACCAAAGCCACATGTGTCCCATCAATGGAGCCAATGACATGTGGCATCCTCCCCAGGGCATAGAAGTCACTCTTGACGTCAGTGAGTTGTTGACGTTTAGGGAAATAGATGTACTGGTTCAGGTATCTCAACATCGCCTCCAAAACATTGCGTAGCACACGGCTGAACATGGTCTGTGACATCCCACCAGCAGACGCCACAGTGTGTTGAAAGGTACCGGTGGCAAAGAAGTGTAGGGCTGCCATCACCTTCACCTTGGGGGTCAGCGCTGTAGGGTATGGCTGGCCAGGTTGCAAATGTGGGGCCAACCGCACCGCCAATTCCTCAATCAGCGGCCTGTTGAAGCGGTACCGTCGGATGCAGTCACGTTCAACCATGGTTGCAAGGTCAGGGAATGGTCTATGGACAGCTGGTGCCCTGCAGTGCATAGGTGAACAAAGAAAGATTGTCAGTCACCCCACATATGTGACATTGACCATACTCAATATCACATGATACATCATTACGAGACACAAGTACTTGATGTGTGTGCCGTTCTGTATGGACGTATATGGCACCTACATGGCCAAAATCTAACATCACAGTTCAACATGTGTTGACAACAAGTTCCAGTTTGTGCTATGGGAAATCATTAGGCTGTGTCACAGTACCCATGTACTGCTGTCACGTTCCAAACACACATCACAGTGACAAGTGAGGACAGATGTGCCACAGGCATCACAGCTCTTTCACAGGTAGATTCCCAGGGACCCTGTATTGCGACATGGACACTGGCTTGACATGGCGTATCATGTACACGTCAGCAAAACAACCATGACTCCCACAGGTAGTGGTCCCTGTTGCCTCTGCAGGACAGACATGGACGTCTGTGACACACAAACGCACAACATCAAAGTCGATGCACAAACAATGTGGATGTGGAGACTGTCTCCCATTGTGCACATGGAATCAGAGACATCTGAAACACAACATGCACACAGACTGTGGAGGGCCATCACAATTGTGGCAATGGGTCACCCTGTGACGTACATACCTTCCCACATGGGACTCAGGGTGTATGTGACATGACATACACATACACAACCTGGAAATGTGACAATGCCACATGCTCTGAACTGAACAGTTGCACATCACAGTGGTCATGTGCACAACACACAAAGGATTCTGTCCCCATGAACACGTGCACAGCCTGGGAGTGGCTGCCCCCAAGTGCCACCAAAAAACCACATGTTGACCCCCATACACACACAGGTAATGCAGCCTTACATGCCTTAGGATACAGTGTGGACAGGCTGTGGTGTTGTAGGTGTGCCCCTGAGTCCCTGGCAAGTAATTGTGGCTGGCATACGTTCACCAGTGACAACCATGGTGACATATGCGAGTGACTTGTACAGGGACGCGTCGTACAGCAATGGACCGATCGGTGCGCACGCATTTGCCATTGCATATGATGTGGACGGATGCGTGTTGTGCTCCGAAATCCGCGTCGTACAGCAATGGACCGATCGGTGCGCACGCATTGGCCATTGCATATGAAGTGGACGGATGCGTGTTGTGTTTAGAAATACGCATTGTACAGCAATGGACCGATCGGTGCGCATGCATTGGCCATTGCATATGATGTGGACGGATGCGTGTTGTGTTTAGAAATATGCGTTGTACAGCAATGGACCGATCGGTGCGCACGCATTGGCCATTGCATATGATGTGGACGGATGCGTGTTGTGTTTAGAAATACGCGTTGTACAGCAATGGACCGATCGGTGCGCACGCATTGGCCATTGCATATGATGTGGACGGATGCGTGTTGTGTTTAGAAATACGCGTTGTACAGCAATGGACCGATCGGTGCGCACGCATTGGCCATTGCATATGATGTGGACGGATGCGTGTTGTGTTTAGAAATACGCGCTGTACAGCAGTGGACCGATTGGTGTGCACGCATTGGCCATTGCATATGATGTGGACGGATGCGTGTTGTTTTTCGAAATACGCGTCATACAGCAATGGTCCGATCGGTGCGCACGCATTGGCTATGGCCTGACATGGTAACGGACGCGTTTTCGAAGCTTTAACGAGTCGGATGCAGTGAATTCAGTTGGCCACCCACAACAATGTTGCAAATTCATGGGTGTCATGAAGTTGAACTTTTGAAGGATGCTGTGGGCGTGTATAAGTGGTGCAATTCCATGGATTGGTCAGATTCAGAAGATGCAAACGACTTGGACCTATCACTTTGGACACATGGGACAGTATCTGCCTCTGCAGCACATATAATGCTGGCTGTTCCCCTGAGAGCTCACTTGCCTGCACTACATGCTCCAGGACGACATCTGCCACCACCACTGCTGCTGTCTCTGCATCCTCTGGCTACTGCAATGGCACGTACTGTGGATAGAGCCCCAGCCTTCAGCACTGAGGAGAACCAGGCCCTGCTGGACAGCCTCCTTCCACAGTACAGCAAGCTGTATGGGAAACCAGGGGAGCAGGTGAGTGTGCTGTCCACTGCCTTACTAATTGTGCATGTTGTCTGACTAGCAAGACTTACAGTGTGTACACCAGTGGCTAGCATGCTCACTGAGTAGTTGTCACCCCCAAAGTGTGTAGTCACATGCACTGAACAGGTATAGTGCAGTAACAGTGCATTCCAACAAGGTTTGACTTCCCAGGCAATGATACCATTTAGTAACTGCTGGCAAACTGTTCATAGCCATAGTTGCACTACCTGTGTACATCATATGCCCCTGTGATTGAGACATGTATATCCAACTGTGTGATGCACGGAAATGTTGCATGTGTAGTAATGGCCTTTTCACTTTGTCATTCTCACAGGTTGATGCCCACCAGAAGCAGGAGATCTGGCTGACCATCGTCCGGGCAGTACGATCTGTGGGGGCCTACAGGTGCAGGATCCGCAACTGCCAGAAGAGGTGGCAGGACCTTCGGGGCTGGACCCGGAGGATCGCAAGGGTCCAGCTGAAGCTGTTGCCTCCTCGCAGGAGGGGCGGACACCGGACCCTGACCCCCCACATGCTCCGGATCCTGGCGGTGGTCTTCCCTGACCTGGATGGGCAGCTGAAGGCCAGACAGCAGCAAGGAGGGGTAAGTGCTAGCCTTAACTGTGTACTATGACTAACATGCTCTATGCACTCCTTTAGCCTGGTTCCACTTCCACAGTACAACTGTCATGTCGTCCTGGACTCATGTCCCTCACTTGTGTCATGCCCCCTCCTCATCTGATACACAGGTGTGACCCTTACAGTCTGTGACTTAGGTCACTTGGGTACTGTGTACTTGCAGTTACCTGTGGTTCAAGTTGGGGACAGCATCAGTTACAGGAACTTTGTGGTGGGCTGCATGGGTGGTACAATTGCTCACAATGCCTGTGATCTGACATGTACTCTGGGTATGGCTTTAATATGTGTTCCAATTGCTGCTCTGACTCACCAAATGTCTGGGGTATGTGCCACACACCCATGCTGCAGCAGAGATCAAGGTAGGAGCCTCAGAAGTATGTACATCATGTGTGTGACACATGCATAGCCACCTGCCTAGTGTTCAGGGTAATACCATGTTGCACATGGACCAGGACTGTAATGCCTACTCCGTACATCGAAGGCACTCTGTTCTCCCACTCCCGTGTGTCAGCATACATATTGGGCATTGTGAAGAGTGCACTCAGGTGTATGCCTCTGTGTCACCGTGGTGTGGCCTTGCTTTTGGACTCCTGGAGTGTTTAACAATTTGGGGTGGCCAGCCATCTGAGTTGTGACTATGGGATCTGCACATAGGTTAATGCATAGGTCTCTGATCCCTTGACTGTGCACAATGTTGTATGAAACATTGAGGTGCAGGCAGCTTTGGTTCATTCTCATCAGACGGTGAAGTGCTCATGTGTATGGATTTGTGTTTGCAGTCACTCAAATGTCTCATTTGATTGACGTGGGATCATCTTAGTCCTCATGATGTGGGTGGCCAGGGGTGCACATGTGCACCTGTCAGCTACAGGGCTTGCATTCCAAAAACTTCCATGAATGTGACACAGTGCAGACTGGTGTTGTGTGTATGCACTGCCCCTGTGACAGGAGACAGTTATGACTGACTTGCCAGACAGGCCTGTGCCATGACATTCAAATCGCAAAGGGTGATCCAGCAGTAGTGTGATATGTCCTGCATGCACACCATTGTTGCATTGTCTATCAGGACATGAGGACATCATTGTGTCTGGTGATGGAAGCAAAACCCGCATATCAACAGAGACTCTGCCCATCACTTTTCCTGACACATGTACTGAGTCAGTGGCAGGAGATGGCATGTGTTTGGAGTGACACATTTCCATATGTTCTCTTGGATGTCCAACAACTGTGTATGTGGTGCATGTGTGCACATATGATTAGTCGCATACAACAGGCAGCAGACAGATGGGTGCATGGACAGGTAGGATATGTGTGGCATGACTGACTTTCAGGCAGACAATGGGCTTCTTCAAATCAGTGTCAGCACTTATTGCAATGTCTAGCAAATGATGGCAGGGCTTGCTCTGTGATGTGCTGTACTTACTGTGGTGTGTGTGGTCAGTACAGGTGACTAATGTTGCTCTGTTTATCCTGATTGTTTGCAGATACATCCATGGCCACAGGAGGAGACAGCTCCACGGACCAAGAGGAGCGGCAGAGCCAGACTGGGTCCACTGCAGGGGAGAGCGAGGGACCCAGTGGCATGGAGGGTGAGGGGAGCCACACTGAGGAGACCTCAGCTACGACCACTTCGGCTGGGGAAAATAGCACTTCCAGTGAGGACTCCCTTGTGGAGGCAGGTGTCAGCAGACCAGAGGCAACATCAAGCAAGTCTTTCCCCGCCACCACCACCATCTCCACCCTCCCATCTGCTCCCATCCCACATGTCCGTGGAGGCTCCCGTGTAGGGGAGCGTGTCTCCTTCATGCCAGGCACCGCACCCCCTGCCTCTGTCCCCCCTGCTGCCCTGAGTGTGGAGTCTGTGGACTTGCTGAAACAGATCCATGTAGGGCAGACATCAATGCTGAGTGTCCTCCATGCACACACGGGTCTGTTGACACAACTGGTGTCATTCATGGAGGGCATGTCATCTGGCATGTCTGCCCTACATCGGACCAATCAGTCCATGGCCTCCTCACTGACGGCAGCAGTGTCCCTCCTGCAACAGTCTCTCACCCCTCCTACCTCTGCCCCATCCACAATCCCCAGCACCCTACCTGTCCCAAGCACACACACACCGGCACCGGCACGCACCAGCACAGACACAAGCAGCACACATACACACAAGCCAAAATCCAGACGCACACGCATGCACAGTCAGGGGACTGATACCTCACTCACAGGGGATGGGGCCCAGACACACACACACGCATCCACGAGCACTCCGCAGTCCTCAGATACCTCTCCCTCCAAAACCCCTTCCCTTGCCTCACCTGCAACCCCCCCCTCCCAGAAGCTCTTCCTCTGTGAGCTTGGCCTCTTCCCCTCAGATCCATCTGACACGAAGTCCAGGCAGAAGAGGCGACCACCACACACAGAGGGGAGTACCCCTCACACCTGGACACCCTCCCCCAGGCACAGGCAGACTGAGGACCCCATTTGAAAGTCCCCCCGGACCAAGAAGGGCAAGACCCCACCACCACCACCATGCAGCTCCACCACACAGTCTCTCTCCTCCATCCCCCAGGCCACCACTCCACAGGTTCCACCACCACACCCTGCCCCAGGTTCCCCCACACACCGATACCGCATCCCCAAACTGCTTAGGCCCTCCCCCCCTACCACTTGCTCTTCCACCCCCAAACCAGACGCTCTGCCTGTTTGTGGCACTGGTGTGGAGACCGGGTCCCCCCCCTCTGTCCTGCCCACCTCATCTGCCCCCCCTTCCACTCCCTTGGAGTTATGCACTGCAGTGGAGTCCACAACCACCCCGTCTGACTCGGGCACTGCAGTGGGGACCCAGTCCACTCCATCTGACCGGCCCACTGCAGTGGTTGCAGCAACCACACCATCTGACTTGTGCCCTACAGTGGTGCCGGCCCCCACTGAGTCAGACACCTCCACTGCAGTTGCCGGTGACACTCCTGCACCCACCACCCCTTCACTGCCTCCTTCTGGCATCCCCTGATCCTGTCCCTGCGGTGCCTGGCCTGCCCCTTGTATGCCCCTCCGAGGGGGATGTCCCCTGTCCGTACCAGTGCAGGCAAGCAATGGGTGACAAGTTGTCACATATCACCCTTTTGGGACTGTGTATTTGGACTGGCCATTGGCCTTAGTTTCTTTTGGACTTAAAATTTTAGTTTCACATTAGCTGAATAAAGCCTCTTTTTGTTTACTTGTGGTTTTTCTTTGGATGTACATGATGTAGATGAGTATCATCATGCATTTGCAGTTGTAATAGTGTTCAGATCAGGAAAATGAAGTGTTGCTGTGATGGACTCCATGTGGTCCATGGGATATGTGTCCTAATGTAGTCTGGATCTATAGCATCCTTTGCTGCAGTCTGAGGGTGTAATGTTCAGCATTTGACACAGGGATGCACGTTTTGCATTTGTAAATTAATATCTTTGGCTTACACTGATGCACATCTGGTGGGCTTACCACTGTTCAATGTTTCTATTTCCCTGACTATGTGCCCATCTCCACTGGACATGCAGTTTAGCACATCAATGTTGAAGGACTCATCTGTGTATACAGTGCAACTTGCTTGACACGTGTTTTGGGTGTATGCAGATGACTGACGTGACACTCCCGTACCCAGGCTGATGTGAGCAGAGCCTTCAGTGTGTTGTAGTTGTTGACTCACTGACCGTGTGTTCTGCTGACATGTTTGAGTCGTGCACAGACAAGGTTTGGCACAGCGGACCTTCCACAGGAGTGGAGTGCCCTCATGGCAGTGTGTAATCCCGTGACATTGCCTGGGTCCGTGTTGTGTGTTGTGTGAGCATGTCTGTGTGTGTTCCCTTCCCTTTTCCTACACAGGCTGTGTCCCTACGGATGTTCCTGTTTGTGATGCTTGCTGAGTTGTCCTGTGTTCATCCAGCATCTTGGACCTGGTTTCTCCGGGATGTGGGTGCATGGCAAACTAATGTTCATCAGGTTGTCATCCCTAGTTGTCTTTGTTGTCAGGGCTGGGGATGTTGGCAAACGCAGATGAGACACAGTCAGAATTCCCCTTGGCACTTGTTGGTTACACAAGTCATGTAATTTACAGTTTGTGGTAGCTTTCAGTGATTGTGACACATTGTGTGTGTGACTGCTGCCACTCCTCAGGGTCAGAGCTGCAATGTTGGAAGTTGTCTATGTGTGTTCTTTGTGGGTCACCTTGGCTTCTTCATTGGTGTGTGACTGTGGCCGGGATCCCATTGATTGGGGTGGATTTCACGTCATGCCCATGTACGGCGTACTGTGCAGTGTGTCAGACATTCACAAGTCTTTTTGACTGGCCATGTGGGATGGGTTTCTGCACCTTAGTTCCCACCACCACCCCTGGGATTGTCATGGGTGCATGTGCAATGTCACCAGTCCATGTGAGCTTCACTGCTGAACATTGGTGGAGATCAAGGTGTGTGGTGTTGAGTGTGTGCAAATGTGAGTTGTTGCACGGCTAGACCCCTACCTCCATATTGGCCTTGGCTGGCAGGCCGTGCTGATTGATTTGTGCTTGTGTAGGTGTGATGGTAGTTTGTTGCTCAGGACACATGGCTGTGGTTCACAGTGTGAACGACATCTACCTTTGTCATCACAGTGGGATTATCATGCAGGCTAGTGTCACCACAATGTGGGGTCCCTGGGGGTAGTGCTGTGGTGGGTCTGTCTCTTGCTGTGTTAGTTGCTGTTCCTACAAGCTTGTGTGACATGTGTAATTTGGGCTCCCTCTCATCTAACAATGCCTGATTGCCCACATAGGGGAATCCGATCCATGAGTTACTTTTGTGTGGCACTGTATACACATCTGTGTAATTGGGATTCAGGCCTCCCCATGTGTTGTGTGGTTGCCTGGGTCACTGGCACACACCCCCCCCCCCATCACCTGTTGTGTTTAATATGCAGTGTGAGTCTGCCTGTTTGTGTTTGTGCATCTTCACCACTGCATTGGCATATCTTTAGTGTGCCATTGGCTGTATGTTGTTTGGAGGATTTCCCCTGCTGTCCCTGGGACTCCTAGGTCATCAGTCAGCACAATAATCATGGTTTGTATGTCCCATTGCTGCCATGGTATGGTATTTGTTCACCTCACATCTACAGTCTCCACAGGATATCTACATTTGTGTGTCCATTGGTGCAGATATGTGGGTCTGCATTATGATGGTCACTTCTGTCATTGTGTAATTGATAAATGTTAACAATGTCAGCCCCCATGGGTGATGTTTGTCTGCACATGGCCAAAGGTATGTTTTATGTGCACTGCACTGTTTGCCTCACCCAATCTATGTTGCTATGGGACACAACCACTACTTTGCCACTGATGTGTTTGTTGTTGTGTGACCAGGAATCATCCATGCTGTTTGGCAGTTGCAGCTTTTCCCATGACAACACTTACCTTTTGGTCACTGTGATGATGGGGGTTTAGACCCCATTACCACAATGTTCAATTGGGCTTCAGCTATGGACCCCACACTTACCTTTTGGTCACTGTGATGATGGGGGTTTAGACCCCATTGCCACAATGTTCAAAATGTGCTTCAGTTATGGACCCCACACTTACCTTTTGGTCACTGTGATGATGGGGGTTTAGACCCCATTGCCACAATGTTCAATTGGGCTTCAGCTATGGACCCCACACTTACCTTTTGGTCACTGTGATGATGGGGGTTTAGACCCCATTGCCACAATGTTCAAAATGTGCTTCAGTTATGGACCCCACACTTACCTTTTGGTCACTGTGATGATGGGGGTTTAGACCCCATTGCCACAATGTTCAATTGGGCTTGAGCTATGGACCCCACACTTACCTTTTGGTCACTGTGATGATGGGGGTTTAGACCCCATTGCCACAATGTTCAAAATGTGCTTCAGTTATGGACCCCACACTTACCTTTTCGTCACTGTGATGATGGGGGTTTAGACCCCATTGCCACAATGTTCAAAATGTGCTTCAGTTATGGACCCCACACTTACCTTTTCGTCACTGTGATGATGGGGGTTTAGACCCCATTGCCACAATGTTCAAAATGTGCTTCAGCTATGGACCCCACACTTACATTTTGGTCACTGTGATGATGGGGGTTTAGACCCCATTCCCACAGTGGTCATGGTCTGCTTGCATTGTGGAGGCCACACACATTTATGTGTGACACATGTGATAGGGGGTCACATTGTATGTTCAATGTCATGTTCAGGGTTGTAGGCATTTGACACAGACTACACACTCTTGTCATGATGTTGGGGGGATGTCTTTTTCTGACATTCCTTATGTTGGAGTATGCTGGTTGTGTCATGCATTACCCGTCCTATGAGTGGGGATGGTAGTAGTGGTAGGCATCCAGGCCCACATGAGTAGGGGTGGTGGTAGGCATCCAGGCCCCCATGAGTAGGGGTGGTGTTAGTGGTAGGCATCCATCCCCCTATGAGTGGGGATGGTAGTAGTGACAGGCATCCAGGCCCACATGAGTAGGGGTGGTGGTAATGGTAGGCATCCAGGCCCCCATGAGTAGGGGTGGTGTTAGTGGTAGGCATCCATCCCCCTATGAGTGGGGATGGTAGTAGTGACAGGCATCCAGGCCCACATGAGTAGGGGTGGTGTTAGAGGTAGGCATCCTTCCCCCTATGAGTGGGGATGGTAGTAGTGACAGGCATCCAGGCCCACATGAGTAGGGGTGGTGGTAGTGGTAGGCATCCAGGCCCCCATGAGTATGGGTGGTGTTAGTGGTAGGCATCCATCACCCTACGAGTGGGGATGGTAGTAGTGACAGGCATCCAGGCCCTCATGAGTAGGGGTGGTGGTAGTGGTATGCATCCAGGCCCCCATGAGTAGGGGTGGTGTTAGTGGTAGGCATCCATCCCCCTATGAGTGGGGATGGTAGTAGTGACAGGCATCCAGGCCCCCATGAGTAGGGGTGGTGTTAGTGGTAGGCATCCATCACCCTATGAGTGGGGATGGTAGTAGTGACAGGCATCCAGGCCCCCATGAGTAGGGGTGGTGTTAGTGGTAGGCATCCATCACCCTATGAGTGGGGATGGTAGTAGTGACAGGAATCCAGGCCCCCATGAGTAGGGGTGGTGTTAATGGTAGGCATCCATCACCCTATGAGTGGGGATGGTAGTTGTGACAGGCATCCAGGCCCACATGAGTAGGGGTGGTGTTAGTGGTAGGCATCCATCACCCTATGAGTGGGGATGGTAGTAGTGACAGGCATCCAGGCCCCCATGAGTAGGGGTGGTGGTAGTGGTAGGCATCCATCCCCCTATGAGTAGGGATGGTAGTAGTGACAGGCATCAAGGCCCACATGAGTAGGGATGGTGGTAGTGGTAGGCATCCAGGCCCCCATGAGTAGGGGTGGTGTTAGTGGTAGGCATCCATCCCCCTATGAGTGGGGATGGTAGTAGTGACAGGCATCCAGGCCCCCATGAGTAGGGGTGGTGGTAGTGGTAGGCATCCAGTTCCACATGAGTAGGGGTGGTGGTAGGCATCCAGGCCCCCATGAGTAGGGTGGTGGTAGTGGTAGGCATCCATCCCCCTATGAGTGGGGATGGTAGTAGTGACAGGCATTCAGGCCCACATGAGTAGGGGTGGTGGTAGTGGTAGGCATCCAGGCCCCCATGAGTAGGGGTGGTGTTAGTGGTAGGCATCCATCCCCCTATGAGTGGGGATGGTAGTAGTGACAGGCATCCAGGCCCACATGAGTTGGGGTGGTGGTAGTGGTAGGCATCCAGGCCCCCATGAGTAGGGGTGGTGTTAGTGGTAGGCATCCATCCCCCTATGAGTGGGGATGGTAGTAGTGACAGGCATCCAGTCCCCCATGAGTAGGGGTGTGTTAGTGGTAGGCATCCATCCCCCTATGAGTGGGGATGGTAGTAGTGACAGGCATCCAGTCCCCCATGAGTAGGGGTGGTGTTAGTGGTAGGCATCCATCCCCCTATGAGTGGGGATGGTAGTAGTGACAGGCATCCAGGCCCACATGAGTAGGGGTGGTGGTAGTGGTAGGCATCCAGGCCCCCATGAGTAGGGGTGGTGTTAGTGGTAGGCATCCATCCCCCTATGAGTGGGGATGGTAGTAGTGACAGGCATCCAGGCCCCCATGAGTAGGGGTGGTGGGAGTGGTAGGCATCCAGGCCCCCATGAGTAGGGTGGTGGTAGTGGTAGGCATCCATCCCCCTATGAGTGGGGATGGTAGTAGTGACAGGCATCCAGGCCCACATGAGTAGGGGTGGTGTTAGTGGTAGGCATCCATCCCCCTATGAGTGGGGATGGTAGTAGTGACAGGCATCCAGGCCCCCATGAGTAGGGGTGGTGTTAGTGGTAGGCATCCATCCCCCGATGAGTGGGGATGGTAGTAGTGACAGGCATCCAGGCCCCCCCGAGTAGGGGTGGTGTTAGTGGTAGGCATCCATCCCCCTATGAGTGGGGATGGTAGTAGTGACAGGCATCCAGGCCCACATGAGTAGGGGTGGTGTTAGTGGTAGGCATCCATCCCCCTATGAGTGGGGATGGTAGTAGTGACAGGCATCCAGGCCCACATGAGTAGGGGTGGTGGTAGTGGTAGGCATCCAGCCCCCATGAGTAGGGGTGGTGTTAGTGGTAGGCATCCATCCCCTATGAGTGGGGATGGTAGTAGTGACAGGCATCCAGGCCCCCATGAGTAGGGGTGGTGGGAGTGGTAGGCATCCAGGCCCCCATGAGTAGGGTGGTGGTAGTGGTAGGCATCCATCCCCCTATGAGTAGGGATGGTAGTAGTGACAGGCATCCAGGCCCACATGAGTTGGGGTGGTGGTAGTGGTAGGCATCCAGGCCCCCATGAGTAGGGGTGGTGTTAGTGGTAGACATCCAGCCCCCTATGAGTGGGGATGGTAGTAGTGACAGGCATCCAGGCCCACATGAGTAGGGGTGGTGGTAGTGGTAGCCATCAGGCCCCTATGGGTGTGTATGGCATTGGTGATAGCCATCCCGCCCCTATGGTTCGGCTGTTGCTAGTGTACGTCATTTCTGCATCCCTATGTGTGTGTGACATATGTCGGGTATGTGTCGTTTGTTTGTGTAGTGGGTGTTTGACTTACCATCTGCGCGGTACGCGTCCGTACCGGTTCCGGTAATAGTTGTAGAGTATTGGTAGGACCTGCGCGATGGGATTCATGGTTGGGTCGTCTCGTTAGGGTTTCTCATGGCTTCGACTCATACTCATTGCTGGCTTGTTCGTCTCGTAGCCGTGGATCGTCTTGTGGTGTGAATCGGAGCTTATGTGCAGCTCTCCCGGATGCACTGACGTGCCGGACGTAGCGACGGGTTCGGCGCGTACGAAAGGCGCATCGTACTAGTCCGGCCGGAAGGTGCTGTATATTTACTTCCGTGCGACTCGAATCGGCGTTTAAGGATCCGGCTCGGGCAGGGAACAGGAGCTGGAATGGGTACGTACGGCTGGGTCGGAATCTGAGCAGTTATGCGCATCGTACTTGCTCGTTCGGACGACTGTTCGAATAGGTCGGGAAACACGCGTTCGGCTTGTTTTTTTTCCGGACGAATAGTGTTAGGTGCGCTTCCGGCCAAGATCGGAATCGACCCCTAAGTATAATAAGGTAACCAAATGTTAATCTATGGGAGAGGTATCTTTGCTACAGAGAAAAATGATTTTGGGAGTTTTCCACTGCCAGGACATGTAAACCTTAAGTAAACATGTCCTACTTTTTAAATACTATGCCCCTGCACTATGAGCTTTTAGGGTCTAACTTAGGAGGGACTTATAAGTATTAAAATATACATATTTTAATTTCTCAAAATGTTCCCAATTTGTGTGTGTGCTGTCAAGCAAAGTAGAGAAAAGTTTTTTAACATAGTGTAGGAATAATCTTTTGTCCTGCAAGGGTACCCTCACTCTACAAAACCTATTGTATACTTGACACTGACACTTTTGCATAAAGGTGCAAATGTGTGTGGCATTCAGCCTCATTGTTCATCAGCACTGGGGAGAAAACAGGACAGCACCAAATGTGGGGCTGTCCTGCTCTTTTCGTACTACGCAATACAATGCAACACAACAACTTTTGTTGCTGGGCTGTGTTGCAAGACATTGTAGTAAATATACCCCAAACACTTTGAAATAATTTAGTGTGACATGCTGTTGGAAAGTGGATTATTAGTGACTTACCACTAGTAATAAGGCCACAAACACAATAAAAGGTTCAGTTAGGGTCTCAATAAATTATTCCCTTGCTCATCCCTTGGTTGCTGGCAACAAGCAAGCAGACGTAACTTAGTAGACACGTGTGTAAAGCATTTAAAAACACACATTCATTAATAGTGAGACACAACACACAATAAAAATCCAACTCCAAAATATAAAAATAGATTATGTTTTTATGAACAAATAGACACCAAAATGACACAAATCCAATGTAAGGAACCGGAGATGTGAATTTTGAAAGAATAAACAGTTTTTAATGCTTAAAAACATATAGCGCCACTTTGGGACATCTAGTCAAACTTGACCCGGACAGAGTCAAAGTTTGAGGCAGACCTCAATGAAGCCCTGGTTGGATACACTAAGCTGGAGTCCTCGTCAAAATTTTGCCTTCGGACTTAGAAAGTTTTCTGGAGGATTTTTCTCTCGATGTCAAGCAATCCTTTTCAGAAGGCTGATTTTAAAGCAGCATTGTTGGATTGCTCTCCGCGAGGCCTCGTCAAATCCTGAAAGTCTTGAGCTCCAGAGCTTTCAGCTGTATAAACCTGAAGCAAATCCAGGTCATGGTTGAAGATAGCCGGCTTGACTCTCGATGTCGAGTTGGTCACCTTATGGAGCTTTTTCACAAAAAGTTCCCAAACTTCAACAAACTTCTGGAACTTCTTCCTGAAGTTCCTCTGGAGAGTTCAAAGTGTCTAAACCATGAAACCAAGGGTCTGGACTCTCCTAGATGGTCTTGTCTGGACTACAATTCCCACAATGCACCTGGCCAAATCCTTAAAGGTCCACTGGACATACTCCAGGATGGGGACTATTGGTGGAGATGATGCAGATGAGCTCTGTTAACCTGTAGCCAGGGAGTCCACTCCTTAATCAGTCTTAAAGCAAGGCAAGTTGTTGGATTTATCTTAATTATTAATTAGATACCTTGAAGCATGTTTTTAGGTGGCTCCTGTCAATATATATACACTTAAATAAAAGATCTCAATGTTATCCTAAGACGCCATTCACTATAATGGGGAAAAATGGAATTGGCAGTTGTTCCCTCACCAGGGCTTATAAAATATCTTTTATAATGTCCCTGTTTATAGTTACAACGCACCCTACCCATGGGGCACCGAGGGGAGACCTTAGGGTTGCCTTGTATGTAAATATAAGGTAGACTACTACTTTGTAAGTACCTTTAATTCCAAATTCCAATTTGCATATACATTACAATATAAAAGCAACCTGGAAGGCAAGGCAGGGCTGGCTTTTAAAATGACAGCAGGCAACCTAGCAGTGCACACTATAGCACAAACAATCGACTGGGCCTATAAACCTTACAGGTGTCTGTCATTGCCAAATATAATTACACTGAACCATATGCGTTTAATTAGAGCACAGGCCCTGGGTCTGGTTAGGAGAGCCCCAGTTCAATCAGAGTCAGAAAACCAGCACGTAGTAGTCAAATTGGTGCAAACAGGTCCTGATTTCTCGAAAATAAAAAACACACATAAAAAAAGCAATTTCTGTCATCAGGATACCCAATACACACTGCTGTGTAAATATTTGATTTTCTATTTGTTACTCATGACACATTACACATGTCAACATACATTTGTTCAGCATTGTAACAACAAACAACACAATAAAGTATTAGGCCTTATACTTCTAAAGATCTTACATTCTATAACAATTGTAATGGGCAAATATAGACCTTTTTGAATCAAGGCATGTTTTAGCACTAATGTATAAATGTGTTCTAAAACAGAAAAGGAAAATGCAAAACATAGCAATTATTAAATATTAAATATCATAGGTTCATTGTAATATTAAATTAATGTATATGATATACTTTAGCAAAACACTCACCTTTCTCTCCAATTGCAAGACATTCTGATGAGTCAATGTGATCTGGTCTACCTGCAATAATGTAAAAAAAATTAGATACAGAAACCTAGATTTATAATGTTGATTTTACAAAAACATGATGTGCTATATCTGATACACTGAAAATAAAATTGCAATATATAGATTGGTTGAATTTAAGGTATAATAATAATAATTCCAGTTATAAAGCGCCAGGTTACACCAACCCCCCACTGGAAACCAAACTTGTGACGGAGGCTAGGAAAGGGAAACCTAAAAAGCTAGAGAGTACATAGTCGAGAGAAGGATTCACAGTCAAAAAAGCCATGTCTTTAGTTTTTTACGGAAAATACTTTCCGAGGGCTCGGCACGTAGGGAAAGAGTTCCATTTTCTGGCCGCCAGGTGGCCAAAAGAGCGCGCACCCATTCTAGCTCTTTGCACTCTTGAACAGATGAGCTCCGGTCGATCTTAAGTTACGGGCCGGATGATGAGGAGTGAGTAAGTGGTGGAGATAGCTAGGACCTTTACCCTGCAAACTGCGCTGACAGTAGCACCGTGCTTTATAGAGTATTCTCTTTTCTTCTGGCAGCCAGTGAAGAGTATCTAGAGCTCTGGCAAAAGAGGCTCTTCTGGGCAGATTGAGGACCAGATATGCAGCCACATTCTAAGTGCGTTGCAGCTTGTTGAGGCCTTTCTTAGCTACTCCTAGATACTGAAAATGTCCGTAGTCCAGCTGAGATGTTACAAGGGTGTGAACTAGCATCGGAGAATTAAGCTCCGAGATGGTACTACCCTCAAACGTGGTGCTAGTATGCAAGGTGGAGCAGGTGTCGTTACTGGCCTCCGGTGGGAAGGAGTCATACATTTTAGCTACTTTTGTAGCAAAAAAATCAGCAATCTCATTGCAGGACTCTAGAGAGCTGGGCGCTGGGGCCACAGTACACTGCAGTGATGAGAGAGATTTAAAGGTAGAGAACAGTTCTTTAGAAGAGTTTTCCGCTTGCTCTATTCTATCACTGTAGTAAGCTGCACAGGGTTTTCTTATAAGAGCATGATAAATCTTTAGCTAATTCTTATAGGCAATTTTAATGCTATCAGAATAATCCTTCCTCCAATGGCGCTCCAGGTGCTTGCAAGATTTTACAGCTATCATCAGATCTTCGTTAAAACAAGGCGCTGAGTTGGTCGGTCTCTGAGAGGTGAAGGTTGTCCAGGGGGCCATTAAATCCATTGCTTCTAAGATTCACTTTTCCACTACTGAATTGGCAGCGTTGCTATCAGCTCCCAGTTGAATGTGATTCTACTGGAGAGTTTGAGTAAAACTTTGCGCATTAAACTTGGACCATTTCCTGCATGCAACTTGCGGGCAGGTCCTGACAGGAGAAAGGGGTCTAGCCAGGGAGTGGAAAAAACCACCAAGTGGTGGTCCGACCAAGGAACCACAATAGGAGATTCTACTTTGATCTCGGAAAAAGGAGAAATGGAGAAAATGGGGTCCAGTATATGACACAACTGATGTGTGAGGAGTTTTAAGATTTAGCTGCAGAGAGGCTAGTTCCTGACATAGGGACTGTGCGTCAGCATTCGGTTTTGAGTCGAAGTATAAATCGAGATCACCTAATATAATCAGGTTATTGTAGCGTAGCGCTGACTGGACCACAGTCTCCACGGGACTCGAGATGAAATTGGCCACCGGGGCAATAGGTTAGAAAACAGGTTAGCGCATAATCATTAACCGACGCAATGGTGAAGGAGATAGCCTCACAGTTGTCAATGTTGGCAGCTTTAATAGTGTATTTTAATGAGAGTTTATATTTTATAGCTATTCCACCGCCGAGCTTGATAGGGCAATCGTGCCTTAGAAGCCATAATCTTGAGGGAGAGCTTCTAAGATCTCAGGGGCTGAAGACTCATTCAGTTAAGTTTCAGTAAGAAACCAGGCGTCCGGTTATTTGTCGATAAGGCATTCATAAATTTCATATTTATGTTTGCTGAGCGACCTGCAGTTATTAAGTAAGAAGTTTAGTTTATGCTTTTTAACTAAAGTGTCCTTCGTCAGAGTCTGATTAAACGGGCAGAGAGAACATAGCAGTTGGTCTGTCTCCACAGATAGGGTGTAGCAACAGGGTTCTGGGGTCATCTGCGCTACCTCTTTCGATCCGCTGTATATCTAAGAGGCTGCCTGTTAGTAAAACGGGCCGGGGTTCTGGCCCCTGGCCCTGGCTGGACGCAGATGGGTGCAGACGGGCTTGCCTTTGGCATGCCAGCGGCGCACCCGCTGCGCGTCCACACCGCGGGCATCGAGAAGTAGACCCCCTCCGGGGGCATGGCAAAAGCAAGCCGATCCGAAGCAGCAGGGCGTGGAGCGAGATGACTCACCGCGCACTACACTCGGTGTCAGGTGAAGTCAGGGCCAAGGCAGAGAGCAAGAGGCGGCAGGTAAGGTATGGGGACTGGAGCCAGGCAACTCCGGCACCAAGGTGCTACAAGGAAACAAATGGAAAAGGTATACTGAGGGAGCCAGGCACCTCCCAGCAATAAGTGCTTACAAGGAAATTAAAACTGGAAACAAATGGAGAAGATATACTGAGGGAGCCAGGCACCTCTCAGCAATATGTGCTTACAAGGAAATTAAAAGTATTTAAAACAGTGCAAACAGCAGTGCAATAAAAACACACAACACTCCTACCTGAGTGAAACGCACTCAGGGGGGAGTGGGAGCACAAAGCAAATCGGCGCCCCTACCTATTAACTTCAATGATAATATATGAGTGTGTAATGCTTTGGCTTATTTCTATACTTGTGTGAAAAAATGTACACAAGGTATTACAATATTGACAAATAATAGTAGTAATATCAACTAATCCTTATTTTGTAAATGTTAAAAAAAAATAAAGTACAAATTATGATATAAAAATATATTTAAAAAAAATATAAACTTACCAACAGGTCCATTTAATTCAATTTCTAGGTGGTGCCCATCTTCTCTGATCAAATAAAGCACAAGTGGCTCATCTCCCTGCATGTCATGGTAGTTTCTGCCAATGCAATTTGCTGTTCATTGCAGCACTCCGTGAGCAGGATGGAGCACTGCACCAAGCAGTTTTGTTATTTTATATTCAAAAAGAATATCCCTGCAGGAAATTGGGTTACTCTTAAGGGGGTTAAACCCCCCTCAAGCTGCAACCACAATTTTTGTCAGGGTGAAACACAAGCAGTCCCCAAGTTAGCCTGTGTTCAACCCTCTGGTAGCTTAGCACAAAAACATTCAGTCAATGTATTAGGTATTTTAGCAGCACACCACAAGGGAAATCCCACACCAATTTAGAGAAACAGAGAAAAAGATAATAAATTATGTGAGCCCAAAATGACACAAAATTTAATTAGTAGAACTGGAGATATGCAATTTTAAATGGTCAGATACAGGAATGGGTTCAATCATCTGAAAAAGTATCTTGTGGATCTGGGCATCCTTGAGTTGAGATGCACAGGCTGGCGGCAAGGAGCCTGTGACGAGACACTGTGATGTGACGTCTGGCATCGAGATGCATCATGCAGTGATGGAGTCAATGGCCATCATTAAGGAGCTGCTATGTGAGGTACTGCATTGTCATCCGGTGGGGTTTTTGAAGACTTGCTTTGTGTTGCACAGGTGCAGGGGCCAGGGTGCATTGCATTGAGCCATTTCGGCATCAGGCGGTGTCAGCATTGAAGAAGTCATCAGTGCTTACGAGGAATTGCAATAAGATGGGTCGGCGGCGAAGATGAGCTGCGTCACACTGGGCTGGAGTCAATTGCAGCTCTGTCACACTGCGTCAAAGTATGTGGAGTTGCATCAACATTGAAGAAGTCTGTTATGTCTCTGTTGCTTTGAACAAGGGAGGCAGTCAACTGACCGTTGGAGATTTACTGGATCCACACAGGCAGGCTGGATTCAGCAGGGCAGCTCACAGCAACAGGAAAGCTGTGGTGCTACAACATCAGGCTTTGGCAACAAGGCAGTCCTTGGTCAGCCAGCAGGTCAGAAGGGCAAACTTCACAGCTGGGCAGTCCTTCTTCCTGGCATGATCCACAGGTTCAGAAGTGATCTGAAGAGTTGGGTATGAAGGTCCACTATTTAAACCTGGTGCGAGCTTTGAAGTAGGAGAAGTTTGTTGAGGCTTCCACCCCTAGAGTTGCTTGAAATTTCCTGTTTCCTTGTCCTGGACGCAGCTTGTCAGGGGCACAGAAGATTAGTGTCAAACCTATTGTGAGTGAACTGAGGCAGAGGTTTTGTGAGTGTAGTGTGGTAGGTGACAGCTCCACCCCCCCATCAAATCACAGATGGCCTATCCTGTCAACTCCAATTCCCCTTTGTCTCGCTGCCTTGGAGCAATACACAAAGACCAACTGTTAGCTACACCTAGTGACATGACCCAGGATATAGGCTGTAGAAACCAAATGGTTAGAACAATAAATAGCCAACTTTCTAAAAGTGGCATTTACAGAATTGTGACTTAAAATCCGATTTTAACATTAAAGAGAGTTTTAAATTACAATTCTTAAGATACCAAATTATAAGGGTTTTTCACTACCAGTACACCTAAGGGTGTCTTTCATCAATCAGTGGTTTATGATCCATCCTAATCTCAAATTCAGATACGCACAGATAATGACTGAAATGATTAACAACCCTCCAACAAGCTAAGGCTTCTTATTCAACCCTTCAAACTGTGACTGGAAAAAGGTGCTACTTTTTCATTTCTCTTCTGCATTAATGTGGCTCATAGACCATATGTGCTTTTGTCTGTAATCAAAATGCTAGGGTAAAGGGTGTCAAATTGCTTGAGTGGTTAGGATACTACCACCTCCTTCTTAATTCCAACATATTCTGCCACACAATTTTTCATCCCTTTTTAAGTTGCCTCCACATAAATAGTTTTTTTCTACACATTTCAAAATAAAACATATATAATATTACAATGACCCAAGAAAAGACCTGAAGTGGTCCTTTCGAGAGGCATGGGAGCCTCCACAGTGGCATACACAAACTATCACAGTTGGATTAGGAGGGCCTAGTACACCCAGTAGGAGGTTACTTTCCTGAGAACAGAGGTGGAGTGCTATTGAGAGGAAGGCTTTTGTAGTGGTCTGGGTACTGAAGAAGCTGAGGCCATACCTGTTTGTAACTCACCCGTGGTTTCCAGCAGACCTCAGATGGCTAATAGAGATGAGGGATTGAGAATCCCAAATTGTTGAGGTGGTTTATCTTCCTGCAGGTAATGGACTTTACATAACATAGTAAAAACAACATAGATCATGAAACTGTAGGGTAGCTCTGTGTTATATATATATATACACACACACACACACACATATATATGTGCTTGTGTGTTTATAGAAGTATATATTTAAATATTAGTAGAATTTATTTTATTTACATTGTAATAAATTGATATATTAACATATTTAACATTTACTTCTTTAAACCTATTTATATGTTGTCTACTTTTAGACAATATTAGTGTAATCAATTTTTTTTCCAATATTTTTGTACTAACTAATATATGTATATGAGCACAATATTGGGAGTAAACAATATTTTTAAACAATGTTTGCGGCAATGATATTGTTTCACAAAATATTGTGCCAGTTATCCAAAGACAAAAGGGCAGGCCTCTCATAGAAGCTTCCTCACCTTTCACACCAGAGTTTGTAGTCCCACATCTCACCGCTATCATCAAACAAATGGCTGGACTGAGTAAGGCAAATAAGCATCTTATTGCTAATCACTAGGCCTCAAAGAATATCTAAAAAAGGTGCATCTAGTTTTTTTACAACCAAACTTTTAGAAAAATTTAATTTAATATAATAAAGACTATAACAGCGGGGTTCTGTGGCTTCAGCCTTGACTATTTCTTTACATGAATTACCTGATGCCTTCTCCAGCATTTCCTTCCAACATTTATCTTTTAAATGTATGTACATAGCTACATGTATTTAGCAATTATAGCACAGTAAAGAGTTCTTCTGTTTTAGCTTGATGGGTGTATGCCTACTTTTTATGTTAATACTTTAAGCACTATGTAGTTATTTATGTATATTGCACACAAAACAGGAGCTCTCAACTGGTAGTCAGGGAGCCTCAAAATGGTTAGAGTTGTGGTAGCAAAAAGAGAAGTGTGGGGTTAGTAAAGATCACTGCCCACAGTGTTAGAATTACTCTTTGTGTTGTTCTCATTAACAGAAGTGTTATAATTGGACCCTCTTCATATTTTTGTCAAAGTTGAGAAGATCTGAAGTCTGACAGATCTGGACAAGGATAGAGTTCTAGACCATTATTCAATAGGAGGAGGAGGTCTGTTTTTTTCATTTTTGCATTTTTTGCTAATACTGTACAAAGGTTTACATTTGATGCAGATAGGTGAGGTAGGCAGTTGACTTTTCTGCAGGTTGGTACATCTGTATATTGCTATGAAGTAGACAACCACACATTCAGCTTGTATTGGAGACTTGTAAAAACATAATATATATGTTGCACCAAAGCATTGCCAGTGAGAGTTTTTGTCCACTCATTACCACACCGCATTTGCATCTCACCCTTGCTTAACTTTGTACCCGCTACCTAGCACATTCAGGCCATGCTTCATTGTTCTAATTTGTCAAACACAATAATGTTTCTGTTCACTTTCCTTATTTATTTGGACACTGACTACCTCAATATAACTTTCTCCACACATCCTGGATAATTTACTCACACTCACTCATCCATTTTCCAATTTGTCCTTCTCATTCCATGCTTGTAGGCATACTAAGACATGTATTTTTTATAGTGGTCAGCAATTCCCTCTATCCCCTTGATATCCCTTCCTATCTTATTTATTGAACCATACTTCAGCTACACTCGAGGACATTTGGTACTAGCATATCTTTGCTTAATCCTTTCAAAAGACATATAACAAGTGTAGATCTATAATCCCACAGTACTGATTCGGTAATTGCCCTCTACACATAATCCTACATCAACCTAAGCATTGTTTCCAACTTTCATATTTGCCTCTAATGAATATTATGCTGGTTTAAATGATTTACACCCATCTATCAGAGGAATTCTCTCATCTTGTCTGAAGTAGACAGGCACTCTTCAAAATAATCTCTTAAGGAACTGTTGGCACGCACATGTCTTCTACGTGGTGTAGAGGCATGTACCCTGCTCTGAGTGTCCAAAATCATATTTATGTTATCCTGTCTTTTGATTTGAATTGCGGTCTTGGTTTCACTCTAATTTACCATGTGTGCAGAGATCTAGGTCTTTCCCTGACAAGAGAATGTCATGTACTTGCCCTGTTACTTTGGGGTGCATTAAGTATGCCCTCATTTACTGACAGTGGACAACCGTTCCTACCATTGAAATAGCATAGAGGACAGTGGTTGAAGTGTACCTTGTTTTGAGAATCTATAGAACTTTTTACCTGAACAAATGTAGTGAAGAACTACTGTCCCACTCTTGTAAAGCTCTGATTCTATGTGTTTACCCAGTTCATTGTACTAAGATCCAGAGCACATGTTAAGCATGTCTTTGGAAATTGGGCTACTGGTTGAAACCCTACTCAAGCAGCAACCTAAAGTATTGTCAGAGTGAAACACAAACCCCCAAACTAACCCTGTGCTTAACCCTCTGGTAGCTTGGCACAAAGCAGTCATACTTAACTTAGAGGCAATGTGTAAAGTATGTATGCAGTACAAACAGTAAAAAAGTGAAAACACACCATAAGACATATCCCACATGAGTTCCGAAAAACAGAGTAAAAGTTAATAAATTATTTGACACCAAAACAATGAAAATCCAACCTGTAGAACTGAAGTTGTGCAATTTTAAACAATTAAGAAAAAATTGTTCCTAGGAGGACAAAGCACCACGAGATTTTAGGTTGCTGATTTAATGGGGTGTTAACCCTGCTCAAGCAACAGCCACACTCCCTGTCAGGGTGAACTGCAAAAGCCACTAAATTAACTTGTGCTTAACTCTCAGGTAGCTTGGCACAAATGCAGTCAGGCTTAACTTAGAGGTAATGTGTACAGTATTTTGTGCAGCAAACAAACAGCAATGAAGAGAAAACTTGACAATAACATCCCACACCAATTTAGAAACATATAGTAACTTTTAATGAATTATTTGACACCAAAATGACTAAAATCCAAATAGTAGAACTGGAGTTATAAACTTTAAAAGTTTAAGATAAAAACTAGCACCTGAAAGATAAAAGCCCCAACTGTAGACATCTTTTTGTGCGAGACCAGGTCAAAGTTGAAAAATACATTAGACTGCAATGAAGCACGGCTTGTTAATAATAACGGACACCAGGTAGAATAAAAAGTACTTTATTCTTACAACTGTCCCCAGCAGTGGTGGTAAGAGACTAGCCACAGTGATGACCAGAATCCAACTACTTAATAACTTTGAGCTTAAACATTCCAAGACTGTGAAACTTGGAATACAAGGACACGAGCAGCAAGTATGAAATAAGCCTCAGGTAGCCTGTCGGAGCTTACCTTCAGACTTAGAATACATTTTGAAGAAAATGTTCTGAGAAGGTAAAGTTCAGCAGGGTAAGGTTGCAGGCGGTGTCTGAGGAGGGAGCACCATCCTCAAAAACCCACTGGATGAAGTTGCAGTGAAAATTTCTACGTTTGGGCTTAGGGCCCGATTCTGATGCGGGTTGGAAAAGCTTCCCGACCGAGGGCCTGATTCTGATGCGGTTAGGAAGGCCTCCTAACGGCATTTGCTCCTTCCTAATCGGATCGGGAACGTGTCTTCCCGACCGAGGGCCCAATTCTGATGCGGTTAGGAACAAATGTTCCCATTGAAGTCAATGGGAGTTCAACCAAATCGTATCTGGAAGCATCCGGATGCATCCTACTTCGCCGATCGGACTTTCCCGATCCGAGTGGGTCGGAAACCATTTCCCAACCGATTCGGTCGGGAAGCTTTTCCGACCCGCATCAGAATCGACCCCTTAGTCTCTTTTTTGGAAGTTGAAATCTCCAGTGGGACGAGGAAGGAGGCTGTAGCCAACAAGAGTTCCAGGAGGCCATGAAATCAGGCCGACTGACTATGCACCTTGGACAGAGAGATAAGCAGGTTGGTCCCGATCTTCTCTCGGTTCTCAGAGAAGTTTTTAGCCAAAACATGTCTATGTCCTAAGTTTTGAATTTGAGCTAACTGGGCACTTAACACCAGCACAATGTATCCAGGACTGGAGCGACACTACTTGAAGGGTTAGGACTCACTTAGAATGGGTCCAGATGTGGGTTTCAGATGGTTTGAGCTTTTTCTGTTCCTGAGGTTCTTATCAGGAGGCCAGCTAAAAAGCCCTTGGTGTCACTCTGGTAGTCCTGGGTTCATCAACAGGACAAGGCTCAAACAGCAGGCCACACATCTGAGGGTTCAAGGCAGGCTCCAGGTAGCAGAGCAGTCCTTCCAGATTCAGCAAAACCGTATTCTGAAGTACACAGCAGACCACAGCAGCAGGCAGCCCTCTGAAAGTCCTTCCACATGTCCAGAAAGTGACTGAAAAGTGGATTTGGAGGGCCCCATTTTTATACCTGGTGATGTTTTAGACGTTTCTAGTGAACTCCCTTCGAAGTGCTTGTAGTTTCTCACTTCCACCTGCTCTGGATCCAGGATGACCCGATGAACAATACATGGCTGACAGGTCCTTTGTGTGAAGTAAGAACTCATCCTATTTAGTTACAGGTGGGGCTGTGTCCAACTCGGCTCCTCATCCTGCCAATTGATGGCCCATCCAAGCACATCTAACCTCTCTATTGTGTCACTGTCTGGGAGAAATAAACAAGGTCCACCTGTCAGCTACTCCCACTAATGTGACCCAGGAGCAGGCTGTAAGCACCAAATTGTTAGGGCAGGAAAATACCACATTTTCAAAAGTGCCATATTCAAAATATTAACTTCAAATCTGACTTTACTATTAAAGATAATTTTTAAAAATAATTTCTTAGACACCAAACACATAAAGTCTATGTGTGCCCAATCAAAAGTTAGAAGTTATTAAATGTAATAAGGCAACCCAATGTTGTCCTATGGGGGAGAGGCCTTAGAGTAGTGAAAAAAAAATTACTTTTTCACTACCAGGACTTGTAAAACTTAAAAGCACATGTCCAACCTATTAATACAATTGCACTCTGCTCTATGGGATTCCTAGTGCCTACCTAAGTGGTGCCGTATATGCAATAAAACTGGAGTTTAAGGCTTGGCAAGGCGTTTGTTTACATTGTGAAGTCGAATTGGCAGTTTAACCCCTTCCCTGCGCCGCGAATTCGGCCGCGGCGCGGGCGGGTCTAGGGGGTGGGTGTGGCGCTTCGACGCTCATGACGGCTCCACGCCGTCATGAGCCACGGTAGGCGTGTGCTCATGACGGCGTGGAGCCGTTATAGCCCCGCTCGCTCATTAATTCTCCCGCACAGGCGGGGAATTAGTGCCGCGTGGGCGGAGCGGCAGGGAGCGGGCGTGGCTTTGAGGGCTCCACGCCTTCATGAGCACACGGCTACCGTGGCTCATGACGGCGTGGAGCCGTCATGAGCGTCGAAGCGGTTAAAACTGCCTCCAGGCTGCAATGGCAGGTCTGGGACATGTTTTCAGTGGCTACTTAAGTGGGTGGCACAATGAGTGCTGCAGGCCCACTAGTAGAATTTAATTTACAGGCCCTGGGTATAAGGTATACCACTTTGGTAGTGATTTATACGTACATTAAATATTCCAATAAGGTATATTAAATATGCCACTGCAGCTGCTGATTAGTATTCCTAAACACTGCCATTTGGTGGATGGGATGTGAGGGGTGACGCTACAAACTCTGTTGTGCAAGGTGCGGAAGCCTGCCCTTATGTCATTCCCTAATAACTCCATCAGCCCTTGAGTAAGCTTGGATACCTCAAACCTATTTGTGCCTCTGTTGTGGGTGTTTCGGGTTGGAGACAACCTTGCTTTGAGAAGCACCACTCTACACAAAGGCTGGGTATGGAGAACAGCTTGAAAGGAGACTCAAAAGACAAATCAGCCTAAATCAGTTCTACAGTATCAGACGGTATATACTCGTCTCCTCTCTGGTTTTGGTGTATGACATGGGCTTCCACTAACACAGTTCTCAATGGCGAAGGAAGGGATTGCTCCACTGAGTACTCAGGGGACTGCTATGCAACCAGCCAGTGTCTGTCTCTCAATCAATGTCGAGATCGAACATGATTAGTGTTCGGACAGAGGCACTCAATCCTTTTTCCAGTAGGATGGGGAGATGTCCTCACAAGACAGTACCTGTATACCAATAGGTGTTTGGCTGATTCAACCATATATTAATAGTAGGACTGGTCTGAAATCAGCTCTACTGGGCTTTGAGAAGCACCTACCAATCAGGACATCTGATGCATTCCCAGTGAGTCATCTGCATCTTGCATATCTTAAGCACTGCTGGATTTGCAGGCCTACCTCTATTCTTCTGTTTCATCTTTCTGTCAATAGTGCAACTGTTTCTCTCCACTACGAATCCTGCACACTTTCTTTTCCATCATCCGGTGCCTTCTCCAGCTGCCATTCACGTAGGAATGATTTTTTATTTCTTTCTAAAACCACGCTGATTGCTAAGAACTCTTCCGGTTGCACCTGCCTTATTTGCCAGGAAGATTCGAGCATTGTAATCAGCTCCCGATGACATGTGAATCATACGTAATTTCTGACAGACATTCCTGATTCTCTGTAAACACTTAGCAGACTACATAAACTTTTAATGGATAGGGTTCACACTGTATTTTAAGCAATATGCAGTACATGGCTGCTCTTGCTTATCACCTATTCTAAATGCAACCACACGATTTTGGGTTTATTAGTGCGGATGCAGTAATTATTGTGGGCATAGCCACTGCTTCCAAAATAATTCTGTGACTCGTCATTTTTCTTCCCCAAGATGATGTGAATATGTGAAAACTTTCCATTATTATAAGGCGTTGTTATGCTTTCTCCAAAATTAAACTCGTTAGCATTGTATAATTTGTTCTACTAGCTGGATTTCCTGTCATGCTTTCAGGCAAAGCAGTTTGATTTGAATTAGTTTTGCTGCTTTTGCCTTGGGCACATTTTCCTTTTTAATAGCAGGCTCATTTGGTGCAAATGTCTAACTTCATGATTTAATCGAATGTATGGCTGCCTCTTGATTGGTTTACTTTATACTAATCCCATCTTCAAAAAATTCATTACAGGCAAATCTTTAAAGTCACTTAAAGTAGCTCTGGAGACCTTTTCTGGGTTTATATAATGACTGATTATTTGAATTGATAAGACATCAAACATGTTCCTCAATGAAAAATACTTAAACCTTATTTTTATTGATATCTAAAATGTAAGCTAAAATAAACATTCTTTGAAGACATCATGGCTAACCAATGGATTACTGCGGTAAATAAAATGGAAAGGATGAACACGTTTCCTAATCTTATTGGCAAATAGTGCAGCGACAAGGAGACAACAGCCAGCTAGAAGCAGCAAAAAGGGATTCTTCTCGCAGTGCTATGTTTTGTAAACCTACCTCACTCATTTACTTATTCATTTATCAAAGTCTCCATTCGTATAATGAGTTTTATATAAGATTTTACTTTACGATCCCTGCATTTTTCAAATATATTCCGCACAAACCGCTCGGTCCCTCAGCACAAAAACCACATTACAGAACAGAAATGATAAGTACATGCCTGCCTGGGTCTAAAATATGTTTAACTAATAGCTTTAAACTGACGGTTCCACGATGGAACATATGGCGTCGTATCAAAAGGCAGGGACGGACAGCTGCCATTGCGTAGATTTTAATTATATGGAAGTGGGATTTCAAGATATGGTGCCTATATAATTAAAACTATGCAAATTCTTTATCAATTTTTGGGTAAAGTTTTGTTCATCAAGCTAAATTGCATGTTTATGTGTTCAGTATTCTGAGAGAGGGAGGGGTGGAGAAGAACTAGGAAACCGATTTACCAAGGAAGGATTGCAATGCAGATAATAGACTGCTTCGTAAGACACCTTAATATTGTACTGTGCCTAATGTACATTCATAAGCAGTTGCAAACGCTGCTGCCTCATTAATATTCGTGAGGCAGGATTCCTATTTCTGCTCCCTATAGATGCAAGGCTGGAGGCCAGTGAGGGCCAGTAGACCTTGAAGCCAGCTTTTGTGTTCACTGAATGCTAACTTTTTCTAAGCAGCCCTCTTAGAAAGACAGAGGCCACTTTTAAAAGTAAAAGTTGCTATTTAGGAATTGATATCAGGAGAGAAAATGTGGGTTACCTAGGCCATTATTTTTCCCACCGATTCCAAATGCATACATTCACAAAGTAGAAATTTCCATACGAGAAACATTCTATATTGTGAAATTAATAGCATAATAGTAGAATCAGTATCACATGGATAGCTTTCAATAGCAATTGTGGCTGCAAATCAATGGTACATTCCATTGTCCTACCAAATTGAATCTTTAAACAGAATTGTAATCAGACGCAAAGGGAGTGTTGTGAGTCAGAGAGTTATTTAGAACTTATAGCATGTCCTCTGTATATTTTAACTTGCAAATGTAGGCATATTTTGACTTGCAAATGTAGGCCATTGTCAGTGTGTGCTTTTAGCTAATATTTATATGATGTTTTGTTCTTCTACTGACAAAGCCTCAAAAGCTATTTTCACTGTAGACGGGTTAGCTGTTCATAGGAAAGCATTGGTATGAAATAATAAAATTAAAGAATGTTATCTCTATCTAGTAACCAGCTAAAAAGTTCATTTTTGAGTTTTTATTAAATATTTATTACAAGTCCAATTCATTAATAAAGTCAGATTTTTACTAGATATTTTGCAAAATGTTCTTCTAAAAAGTCACCTTTTACCTGCCTAAAACCTCAAGTAGCCAATTAGAATGATCTTCCGACTGTCTCCCAAGACCTGTTAGGCATCCAAATGAGGTGTGGACTTGCTCTCAGAGCTGAGACAAAGGCCTCAGGTGTGGAGAGGTGTTCTCTTCCTCTCACAGGATGACCTACTGAGCTTTGCCAGGAACTTCATTAACTTCAAGGAGGCCAACAGTGTCACTGGCATATATAGTTAACACCTGGTCCTGACCTCTCCTATAATCATCTGAGCACCAATCCCATTGGGAGATGAACTACCACCAAAAGTGATTTGAGTGACCACAGAGGCAGGACTGATCATTTCCCTGATCGCATCTCAAGAGTGGGCACAAGACATCTGCACATCGGAAGAAAGGTTCTGCCATGTTAAATGTAGGTACAGAGTGACACTTAGGGATTGTTCAATGAATCAATCAGTCGGGGGCTTTTATAGCATGGCTACTCACCGGTGAGGGCCTCAAGGTGCTGGGGGGATCTACTGTTCCTTCTCGGTGTAGGATCATTCGAAGAGCCAGGTCTTGAGGTCCTTCTTGAATTGGGTCAGCAACGCGGATTGCCTGAGGTGGACGGGCAAGGTGTTCCAGATCTTGGCTTTGAGGTTCTGGTCTTGTGGATCCTGGGGATTGAGGCTAGGGCGATCTAGGCGGAACGTAGTTGTCTGGCGGGTACGTGGAATGCGAGGCGGTGGTTCAGGTATGCTGGTCCTTCATCGTGGAGAGTTTTGTAGGCATGTGTGAAGAGCTTGAAAGTGATTCTCTTGTTGACTGGGAGCAAGTGGAGTTGTCGGAGGTGTTGCGTGATGCGGGTGATGCTGACATACAGTGAGTTGACGTAGTCGAGTCTGCTGTTGATGAGTGTGTGGGTGACTGTCTTACTGGATTCTGTAGGGAGCCATCTGAATGTCTTTCAAAGCAGGCGGAGCGTGTGGCAGCAGACTGGGGAAACTGTGTTGATTTGGCAGTTTGTTGTGAGTGATGAGTCCAGTATGATGCTGAGGTTGTGTGCATGGTACATCGGGGTGGGAGGGGAAACCAGAGCGGCTGGCCACCAAGAGTCATCCCAGGCTGAAAGGGTGGGTCCTAGGATAAGTACAATAGTCTTGTTCAATTTGAGCTTGAGGCAGATATCTTTTATCCAGGTAGCAACAACCTTCATTCTGCTGTGGAAGTTAATTCTGGCGGTTCTGGGTTTATTGGTGAGAGAGAGTATTAACTGGGTGTCGTCAGTGTAGGAGATGATGTTGAGTCTGTGGCTTCTGACGATGGCTGCGAGGGGGCCATGTAGATATTGAGGAGGGTGGGGCTCAGGAAGGAACCCTGGGGCACTCTGCAGCTGATCTTTACAGGTTCTGAGAAAAACGGGGGTAGTCTGACTCGCTGAGTCAGGCCAGTGAGGTAGGGGGGACCCAGTCCAGTGCCTTGTCACGGATGCCGGTGTTGTGGAGTCTCATGATTAGGGTGTGGTGGGAGATGGTGTTGAACGCGCCTGAGAGGTCCAGTAGGATTAGGGCTGTGGTCTCGCCCCAGTCGAGGAGGGAGCGGATGTCATCTGTGGCAGCTCGGAGTGTGGTCTCTGTGCTGTGGTTGGTTCAAAGCTGTAACGGGAGGTGTCCGGGAAGTGATTTACTTCTAGGAATGCGGAGAGTTGGGCGTTGATGGCCTTCTCGATGACCTTGGCTGGGAAGGGGAGGAGGGAGATGGATATGAAGTTCTTGAGGTCTGTTGCGTCTGAGGACGGCTTCTTCAGCAGGGGGTTGATCTTGGCGTTTTTCCAGTCGTTGGGGAAGGCGGCAGTTTCGATGGAGCTGTTGATGGTGTGGCAAAGCTGGGTGGGTGATTGCGGCAGCTGCTCTGTGGAAGATGTGGTGCAGGCAAGGATCCAACGGGGCTCCTGAGTGGATGAGCATGTCCTCTGTTGTGAGCGGGGTCCAGCAGAGTAGGGTCTGTTGGGGTGTGGAGTAGTTGGGTGCGGTGGTGCCGGGTGAACTGGCAGGGTCTAAGGTGTCGAAGCTGTTGTAGATCTGCCTGATCTTGTTGTGGAAGAAGGTCGCAAGTTTGTTGCAGAGGTCTTGGGAGGGAGGGACGTCTGTGGTCTCCCTGTTGGGCCTGGCGAACTCCCTAACGATGGCGAAGAGTTCTTTGCTGTTGTGTGCGTTAAGTCTGTTTCTGTCTTAGAGGGCCATTTTTTGTGGTTTTGAGGAGGAGGCGGTGCGTGTTGATGGCGGATTTGAAGGTAGCGTGGGATTCCGGGGTTTTGTTGTTTCTCCATCTCTTCATGAGTCATCTGCAGGTGCGGTAGTGAACCAGCTGTCTTTCTTTGGAGTGTTGCTTGCCTGGTCTTTTCGGGAGGGGTGCCAGGGTGCCGGCACAGATGGTGATCCATCCGTTGAAGTTGCTTGCTGTGGTGTTCGCGTCCGTTGGCATTGGCAGAGTGGTTGTGCTGAGGGAGTCAAAGAGAAGTTCTTCGGAGGCCTTGATCCAGCTACGGCAGGGGGGAAGTGAGGGCGGTGGTGTACGATGGGTGTGGCGAAGGCGAGATGTACAAAGTGGTGGTCAGTCCAGGAGAGTTTGGTGGTGTGGCTGTACCTGATGTTCCCACTAGCAGAGAAGACGGGGTTGAGTGTGTGTGTCCAGTTGTGTGGGTCGGTGCGGTGACTAGCTGCTTGAGACCGAGGTTCTTCAATAGGGAGGTGGTGTTCTGGTCGCTGGGGTTGTCTATGTGAAAGTTGAGATCTCCAAGTAAGATGTAGTTGGCGGATGCAAGAGCCTGGGGTGTGATGAGGTCTACAAGGGAGTTAGAGAAGGGCAGTTGGAGGCTGGGGGACATGCAGATGATGGTGCCATGGAGGGTGGTGTTGGGGTTAGTCTGGAACTAGAAGTGGAGCTGTTCCATGGTCTTTATTGGGTCATCAGAGTGCGTGGTCAGTCGGAGGGTGCTCTTGTGGATGATGGCGATGCCTCGTCCTGGGCGATGGTGGTGGTCATTATGGGCAATTTTAAAGCTGTCGGGGATGGCGATGGCGATGTCCGGTCCGGAGCAGGGTTTAGTCCAGGTTTCTGTGAAGAAATCGATGTCAGGAGAGGTGGCATCGAGGAGGTCCTAGATTTCTGTGGCGTTTTTGTGGAGGGACCGCAAGTTGAGGAGGATGCAGTTGAGCCAGCCTGGTGTGCTGTTGGTTGGCTGGGCAGCGAGAGGAGCTGATGTGTTTGCGTGGGTGAAAGCACAGTTGAAGTTCCAGCAGGTGAAGGGTCCATGGGTCTTCTTCAGTGACGGTAGATGGCAGGCGGCATGAGGTTGAGGAGGGTGCTAGCGTCATAGCCATGGAAAGTCTGAGAACCAGGGTCCCTGGCTCTGGGCGCAGGAAAACACAGGAAGGGACACAGGAGAGGGGCGGGCTGTGGGGGATCATGACAGGGAGAAAACAGGAGGAAAGAAAAAAAGAAAGAAGCAAAGCCAAAAGGCAGAATAAAAGAGAAAAGCAGAAAGAGAGACAGAGAGACAGAAAAAGCAGAAAGAGAGAAAAACACAGGAGGGGGCGGGGTCTCGGGCAGTGCTTTAAATGGAAAAAAATAAGTGCAGGTATTCACCAAATTGAGACGTGGACTAGGGGGCGGGGCCTTGGGGGCGGGGCTATGGGCAGTGCAAAGGGATCCGGCCAGGGGCACACATTTAATGTGATTGAGATGTAATTGGTGTGCAGATGTGCATAATGATACGAAAGCATTTCTGGTATATTTTGATTATTCTATTTCCCTTATACTTACAAAAGGGCACATTTATCATTAAAGTGGGCTTCTCATGGTGCAACACGTAGATCACATATGACTTGCACAAGATATTTTTCTTAACATTTTTTGGAAAGGTTTAACTATGGTTAACCCTCTTATCTCATTGCCACTTAGCAGACATCACCCAGCCCCTCCTATGCGGCAGAGCTTTGCCTCAAAGCTCCTTACCTGCTGTAAAGTTTGATTCCCTCTTTCTGGAGTCGGGCAAGCTGCTGAAAGCTTGAGCTAGGATGCCTGGGTCTAGCTCTGTTCCAGGCTCTCTTGCACTCTCAAGCCAAAAATAAACTGAACTGTGATAGTGCATGTGCCTGTTAACCAAACTCTAATCTCATGTGCAAAGAATAAAGACAAAATAGTGACCTCAATTGCAATACAGGAGAGAAAGAAAGACGAAGCCATCTAGAGGCTGAATTGCACAATGTGATATCAGAAATTCTGGGATCAATCCCAGCTTCCCCACCTGACCAAATTGTGTGATAGCAGACAAATATTTTATCTCACCAAGCCTCCATTTTCTTTGTTAGCACATATGATAGTATATTCAAATGCACAAGTTCCAGATGTGTGCGGTACAATCCCATCTTGTGTTAGATTTAATACACTATAATGTTGCTTAATTCATGAAATGAAAATAGGCCATATACGATATACACCTGAATAGTGACCTGTTTCCTAGATCACTAATGGCATTGTCCTCATGGTGGGAGCACAAACTCCTCTCAATGCTGTAATATAAGCTTATGCACCAAGGTGAAATGCTTCCACATGAAGCAAATACACTTTTATTTCAATGGTAATGTTTTCAGGGCTCGACTTATGTATGAGCTTTTAAGGCCAAGCCAGACTTCCTAGTTCGGCTCTGACTGGACTCGCCTTGTTAATTTGTTGGTTCACCCACCTCTACCCTTCCCAGAGCCCCTCCATTAACCCAAAACGGCCTGTAAAAAACAAAATACAATTGTGTTGAAACACTGCTGAGAAAGTAGATCTGCTCTGAAGAGAGAGTGGCCTTGCACTAGCTACAAGCGCACCCTTTCACATGAGCTTCATGGGCAGGGTGTGGTAATACAGGGCTTGTCGGGTTTCAAACTATATATCTGCAGTGCTGGACCCTGCAGACAACACTCACTCATGCAAGAACACACACAGGGACATTTGTGCACGCACCCAGGGCATTTAGTACCTGTGTTTTAGAAGCGCTTACGTTATTTATTTATTTCTATTTTTTTTGCAGTTTTATATAGCGCAAACTCAACCCGAAGGTATCAGAGTGCTTTACATGAGCACCACTTGCATTACAGACAGACAAATTCAGTTTTAGGCACAGGGAGATTAAGTGATTTTTTCAGAAACACAGGATGCTTGAGTCTCCCGCCAAGACTCGAACCTGGTTCCTCTGCTTCAAGGTTGGCCGCTCTAGCCGTTAAGCCACACCCTCTCTCTGTTGCTTTGTCGGTTCCACTGTCCTTCTCTATGTTGCTTCCATTCTCACACACTCCTGCTTGCTTTAAAAGAAAAAAACACTTTTGCATTTTTATTTTTAGTTACCAATCCAACCCGGATCAGTAACTAAAAAGAAAAAAGAACGACTGCATAATTTTGTAGGCGAGCACATGCTGTGGCGGGCACTTCTACAAAATCATACAAGGTGCCCCATTAAAGTTTTAAAAAAAACTTTAGCCACTTTGTGCCGCATCTGGGATGCTGCACTATGTGGCAAAAAAACTTTGACAAAGCCAATAGGTCACTACAGTGGGACCTATTTGGTTTGCCAATGCTAGTTGCTACTTTTTTCCTAACATTGGCAAAGCACATAAGACAAACTGTAATGTCATAAGCAGCATGTAAGTGTGCAATGCATGTAAGTGTGCAATGCATGTAAGTGTGCAATGCATGTAAGTGTACAATGCATGTAAATAGCATTTGTGACTGTGTGTTTATAAGCCTTTGTACATTGAAGCCAGATCTGCAGATGTGGCCAAAGCTGGTTTATATACAGTGTTCCCATATCTGTTAAGTGAGCCCCTGTCCTGGGGACGACTTTTAGACAGCCCTGATTCTGCAGCCAACAGCACAAAAACAATGTCACCCCATTCCAGCTCATTCCCCATTGCCAAGCGCTTCACCTTCCAATGAGAGGAGCTGTTAAAAGTTCAATGTAGACACAAATTGGGTTGGGTAGCGACCCCCAGGAGAAAAATACAAAAGGCAATCCCGTGCAAAACACTCATAGGAAAGAGCAGCCACGTCTTCCCATAACTTGGAGGGCTAAGCTGCAGTGTATGATAGGATGACTAACACTACACCTGCAACATAGCTGTATACGAACAACAACACATACACGTATGGAGTGAATGGAAGACCACAATGATGCAACAAGAACACCCATTTGTGGTCCGCCATATGCAATAAACTCATGCACAACTTGAAAGAACCTGGGAAATACATCTGGAAGCCTGCAAACCACTGTGACAAGGCCCAGCAATTACTGAAACTCACAAATAGTTAACTACAAACGCTAAGTAAAGATGTGTTCAAGCACAGTGCTTGTACATATGCCTAGCCCATTTTTAAGCTTCACTTAAGAGTTGGGGCACAGTTAGCTAAAGCAAGTTGCCCAGAATCACATAATGAGCTCAAATGGTGAAGATCAAGTTCTTCTGTTCGCACAGCCAGCAACTCGGCGACCAGCCTTCATCTCTACTCAATATCAAACAGCTTTCACAGTAAGACAAGGGCATGATCTTACTCTGTGTAGGCTTAACACCAAAAATACACATTGTGCACGAATAGCCAGCATTCCTTAGCATCCTCTAGGGCATACACACTACACGTGAAATAGTACTGTATGCATTCTGAAACCAGAACATTCCACTCACACAAAATTAGACAATCAGCGTATATTTGTTTTAGAAAAAAAGAATTACTTTTGAATGAGACATTTCCTGTCTATTAACACAAGAAGAATCTCGGCATAATTAGCTGCTGCCCACATTACTAAACCTTAATTCCCAGTGCTGTGCTACAGCGTCACTGTCACCACCTTCCACCTCGCTCTGGCTCCAAACAAGTGCTGCTGTACTCTGCTATGACAGCAGGAAGCCTTCTCTTCGATTTTCCGAGAGTCAGGAGATATGCCTGTTAGCAGGCCCTGCCTACACAGCTATTGTCTCCACAGAGCCTGAGTGGACACTGTGTCTGTAATCACAGTGTGACTCGGGCCCCTCCCAAACTTCCTGCCAGCTCAGAATGAATGCCACGGGCCGCCGCTCAATTAGCACATTATTAGGAGAGATTAGCACTCGATCAGAGTGCTTCACGAAAACGGACCCACTCATTGTCAGCTGTGAGGCGCTTATTTTTGTTAATGCCAATTTCACTGAGCTTGGTTTACGGCCCCATGAGTACCGGTACTCTCTTTGGACAAAGAGAAGTTCCGGTACTCAAGCGCCAGAAATTTAGAAGTGCCGGTACTCAGTACCGGTGAGTACCGGCCCATTTAAAGCACTGGTCGCGGGGGATCGCAGCAGCAGGGGCGACGAGGGAGAAAGCAGGAGGGAAAGGAAATGGAAAAAGCAAAGCCAAAAGGCAGAATGAAAGAGAAAGAGAAAAACAGAAAGAGAAACAGAGACACAGAGACAGAAAAAGTAGAAAGAGACGGAAGGGCAGTCAAGCAGTAGAGCTCTACCACTGGACCACCACGGGTGAGGCGCAGGCAGGCGCCTGTGGGTGGAGGAGGGTCTCGAACTCCTAACCTCCAGGTCAGCAGCACACGGGGCCAGCAGCAGCTATGAGACGGAGATGCGCTGCAAAGGAGCAAGTCCACTTCAGGATAGTGGACAAGATAGCGAACTGCTGTGGGGAACACATAATTGATGCAAAAGTGGGTAGGGTTACCCTTATGAACCTTTTTCCTATTGGTTAGGGAGGGGCCAGGATTCACCAACCATCTGCAGGCTGATTTCAGGCATAAATTTGGCATCTCTGGGCATCCTCTTCAGAACACAACAGGACCTGCGTAAGATAGAAGAAGGTCTGCACCTTTAAGGGGAACCCTAAGCACTGTACATGCTCACACTTGTACCCCGGACAAAGTAGTGAAATCCAAGTATCCATTGGCTGACCCTCTGTTAAGGTACAGGGCCACAAAAGCTGCAAGAGGTCGAGTTCCGCAGAACAGGTACAGCTGACCAGTTTCCACTGGACCTGCCCTTAATCCTGCTGATGGCTTCTGTTGGAGTAAGTATGTCCCCCCAATTATTCTTCCTGGGGTCCTCGACTCTTGGCTGATGTCCGAGTATACTCTTCCCGCTTAACACTAGAAGTTGAGACAAAGACAATTTTTGCTGATTTTCTACCTGGAGAACAGTTGCGGTACCGGGACCAACCTGCCAGCTAATCTGCCAAAGGTGCATTGCTGGTGAGCCTCACTTCACCGTAGCTCCTACCACATTCTTCTCCACAGCAGCAAATCCAATACAGTGGGTCTGACCCTGTATTTCATCTAATAACGTCAAACCCTCTTTGGCTACAGCCTGCCGCTTTTCCCCACTGAGGATATCTAACTTCTAGAAAAGAGCCTAAGTCTGAAGGTATAAATCTTCACCGACTGGGCAGCATCCAATTGATGTTGACAAATTCTAGGGTGCAAACTTCAGACTTTTTCTACTTAAAGCTTTTCCCACATTTGTCGATGACTTCACTGAGACGGTGAAGTGTGAAGATTACTTTTCAACCAGAACAAATCCAACCAGTGCTCCATCATGGTAGGCCTTAAATCACTCCCAGGTACTGGTAAAATTCAACCAGGTAAACCTGTCTGCTCTGTGCCATGGAACCAGAGGCTGAGCTCATTTTTAAATTCCTGAAAGTTTTACTCAATCTAACAAGAATATTGCCAATATTACTTGTGGTGAACTATTATCCACCCACTAAGTAACAATATACTTAATCACACTTATAATCACATATAATCCACTGTCCCAATGTACACCTATCTACAAATTACTCAATGTTCTAAGTTAAAAATAAAGGTGTTTACTTTATAAGTATTTGTTTTGTCGTTCAAACTATTTAGGGGGTTATTACAATTATGGCGGTACTGGGACCACCATACTCGCTGTGGTGGTCTGCCCACCGTCACCCTTGCGGGTACACCCGCCATATTCTGAGTGTAGTGGTCGGACCACCACAGAACTGCTGCCTTCGCCGGGATCCCGCAGCGGTGTAGGTGTGTATGGTACTGAGCCTGCCATGAAAAGGGTGACGGACATGCAAGCAAGGGGACACTAACACGGCCCCTGGGTAAATTTGCTCATCGGGGTGCATGGGGGGGCACATATTGTGCCCCCTATATTTGCTCCTTTGTTCCTGCAATGTGTCTGTTTCTGCACCAGTCTGTTTGTTAGGCTTTCCTATGAGCCTATCAGACTGCTGTTGTGATACCATCACTACACCGCCCGCCCGACTTAGATTTGACTCAGAATCCTGGCTTTGCATTCCTCCTGGGAGCCCAGCGGTGGCGGTCCTACAGGAGGACCTCCACACTCATAATAAGGTCTTTAGTGTTAGAGTCCCTCTAGCCCAGAGCCCTTCTGCCCATGCATCTGTGATCCATTACAAATTGTTTCATTGAAGTCATCCTTGAAATAACCTTTATACAAGCCCAATTATTCCCTTGCTCCCTGCCCCTGAGACATCCTTATACCTAAGGCTCTATATCGGAGCCACACTAGGTTAGATGAATGAATGTAGAGAGGCAGAACAAAAGCATTAATTCAACTGAGCACAAAGTTGGACTGCAATTGCATCAGCTTGAAACACCCGGTGTCAAGGCCGTATTCTTTAGTCCCATGGGCCATGTCATTACCAAAATAAATCCCACAAGCGTATTCATCTGGCAGTGCTAGATTGCCCCAAATGCCAGTCCATTACTGAATGAACAACGAATATCTGTGTTGTCAGTGAACAGTGAGCATGCTGCCCATTGCACCGCTCACTCTAAAAGAATGACACCCTTTCCCTGCCCACAAGTGATTGCATTCACAAACTCTGAGTAGGAAAGGTTGGCCTTACAATACTATTATCTGTAATGCCCATAGTTGGACCGACAATTAAGGGAGTGCTAGGGGATGGCAGTAGATCCTTTCCTCATTTCCCTAAATTGTTTCAGCATGTGGGAGGAACGCAACACCTTCATTAAAAGCATACAACAACTTATTGCCCCCTAGACGAATGGCATGGCACTATTAGATCCAATGCAATTCTAAGCTACTAGTGTGGTTGCTACTATAACTCAGCAGATGTCCAGGCCCAATGAGGACAGTGTCTGACCAAGGTTGTCCATGCGATGGAAAAGATGAGGGATGTCATTGAGGGCATAGGGTAATGGACTGTGCATGTTTCTATTTCTAGATCTATAACGAAAAGCCAGACACTAGTAACAACAAGCTAGCAGCCCCCAGGATATGGGCTACAAACACACTCCAGCACATAGTAATGCATGCACACACGCTTTCTCGTCTTCGTTGCAAATATTACCCACATTATGCATCTGCTGCCTTTACATCCTGGTCGAAAGCAACTGATGAGACAGGAGATGCACCTACGTAGAGAGATGGGGATCAGGAGATGTGGTAGGGCAGCATATTACTTAATACATTTAACAAGTCACTATTGCTAATTCAGTGTAACTCTTCGTATTGGTAATGTTAACACAACAGTGATGTAGGAGACACATAGCAAAATATGCTTTTATTCCTTCACAACAGAAGATGCTGCAGCGCATGCCACCTATTGTATTCTACTCTACTTATATCAACATGGCTAGGCGACGAAGTCGTCAACACGTAAATATTATTTTTAAATGTAATTTATCCTTCCTTCGAAGCAGCGCCTACATGCAGCCTGTGCTACTCGTCAGCTTCCACCAGAGTTCTCACAGAAATAAATGCTTCACAAGGATGTCCCAATAACACATCCTCTGAAAATGACATTTATCTGATACTTAACATCCCTTATTATGCCATCAAAATGTAATCACGCGCGCCAACAAGTATTAGTTCTGATGCACCTAATGCCTACATCATTCTTGTGTCATTAAAAGTGGATGAAGTAATTGCTTCAAAGATTTAATTAATTACAGAAGGAAGTTCATTAGTATAAACCGGTTTTATCAATAGAACTGGTTTTACAGTTCATGACCTATCACAGTGCATCATGAATACGTTTATTAGGCATCATATACAGAAAAATGCAGCTGTTAATAAATGCTTCTACCTTTTTATAGGGATACTAATCATATCAAAATATAAATCCTTGAACTAACTAAATGAAGACATGCATTATTAAGAATTATAGGGAGCCCCTGGAATATTGGAGGAAATGGGGCATTTTATGGACAAATAGAAAGAAGTGTCGGAAAGGAACAATTTCTATGATTACATCACTCAGAGGCTAGAGAAGTAGCTCAACTTTGGAGCCAAGTCAAGTATTATTTCTTGGTACAAAACTGCTCTTACATCAGAACATATTTGTTTTTATTTCCACATTTATATGTGACTTTTAGTTTGAGGAAACCAAGTGGAGTTTACACAGCATACATTTTATTAAAAAAGTGAAATCCATAGAATATTAGTTTTAATGTTGTCCTTTTCCGATGATGCCTACACTTACATTGCAAAGCACTCTGCTTCGCACCTGAAAGGCAGTTTAAATAAGCATGCTCAGCCAAAAATGAAAAAACAAAGAAAGAATAAAAAGGCCAAAGTAGATATGATAAGTTTTTCAAATGTCAGTATATCTGCAGTGACCACAACCAGTATAGACACCCACATTGGGATCTAAAAGAGCACTAATCAGAGTTAAGATGACCGCGATCTGACTGCCGTTTTACTACTTTAGCCGCCGGACCATCATTGCACCACCGCAACCTCCAGGAAGCAACATCCAGTACCTCTCAATCAGAGCTTTGCTCTGCAGTTGACAGCGAATCGGATAGAGAGTCGAGAAATACGAACAAAAACCAAGCAGCCCAAAAACATACATTGGAGGAAGAACTTGGGGGCATATTAGCAAGACCGGCGATAAAATTATCGCCGTTTTAGCTGCAGGAAACTGCCGCTGAAACGGCGATAATGGGCTTGCTAATATGCGTTATGGAATTCCAATAGAAGCCCAGGTTAGATGTCCTGCACATCTAACCTGGGCTTCTATTGGAATTCTATAACGCATATTAGCAAGCCCATTATCGCCGTTTTAGCGGCAGTTTCCTGCCGCTAAAACGGCGATAATTTTACCGCCGGTCTTGCTAATATGCCCCTTGGTTTCTTATGCCACGACAGGAGGCAAACTCTCCGACCAAGGGTACAAAGGACCAACTCCGGGCAAGCAGGAACTTTAGGCGTAGACAAAGGAGGAAAGCCAACAGGAAACGCCTCCAATCAAAAAAGACCAACAACGGGCTGGAGAAACAGAAAGTAATTAATAATTTGAGCAGTAATCAAACCATCATGAATCTAGCGAACATAGATCTAAGTGAAACAGATCCTGAGCCTGGGTTTGTCGTATTGTCCAGCGAGAAATTTCAATTACTCAAAAACCAGACTTGATGTCTACAAAAGTATTAGAAAACTCAAATTGAGGAAATTTCACTTGTCCAAAAAAGATACGAATTTGCCAACTCAAAAAGCAATGATACCAACCGTAGTTGATCTACCTGCCAATCTATCCCAATCAGATGTACCATTCATTGATGATATTCATGAATTATGGGGTGACAGTGTAAGTCAACACATCCGGGATATTGATGTAGCTGAGGAAAATGATAATACATCAACATACACAGAGAGTACCTCATGGGCAAACGAAGTAACAATTCAACCAACACCCTTCAGACCCAAATCTACATTTAACCCCATTACTCTAAGAGACTCAATTGATATTTTTCAAGAACAAGTGGTGGATCAGATTAAACAACTACACCACAAAACTCAAAATACCAAACCAAAATATAACAGACAAAATCAAAAATATCATGAGCTCATGAAAAAACTGCAAGATAATAACAAAATAGTGATCCGCAATTCAGACAAAGGCGGCAATATTGTTTTAATGTCTAAAGAGGAATATTCAAAAGAGGCCTATTCACAACTAAATAATAGGACGTGCTACATTAGGAGCAGTGTCTCCGATTTGAAATCTATACACACGGCATTTCAAAAAAAATTAACAGCATGGAAATCTAATGGATTGATAACAATACAGGAATATACGTTTTTGAAAAATGAACATCCTGTGACTCCAACAATCTATTTAATTCATAAAGTCCACAAAGACCTGAAAAAAACCCCCGGTAGACCGATTATCTCGGCCAGAAACAGTTTACTTGAGCATACATCACAGTATGTGGATTACTTCTTACAAGAACATGTCAAAGCGTTGCCATCATACATACGCGACACAAGTGACTTTTTGAGAAAACTAAGAAACTTTGCATGGAAAAAGGAATATCTACTCATTGCACTCGATGTCAGTTCGCTTTACACTAGTATCAGACATACTGATGGTTTACGAGCTCTGGGACATTATCTCAACACAAGACCAGGAAATGTAAAAGATCATAATGACATTGATTCAAATGGTGGACTTTTGTCTAACTAACAATGTTTTTATGTTCAATAACATTTTATATCAACAGACCAGAGGGGTGGCTATGGGGGCCAGCTTCTCTCCCAGCTATGCGTGTCTCCACATGGCCTGGTGGGAGGAGCTGGTCATCGGTACCAATCATGAGCAATACATCAAAAGGAACATCAAACTATGGTTACGTTTTATAGATGACCTTTTTGTGGTATGGGAAGGAACTGCAGAGGAGGCGAATGAATTTGTAAACGACATCAATGCCAATGAAATCAACCTACACTTCACAGCCACAATCAGTAATACTCAGGTCAACTTTTTGGATACCCAGGTGTACATTAGGGTAATCAAAATGATGTCACCTCAATACGTTTTGGGCCCTTGCCTGTCGCGGGTACTTGGGCCTCCCACACGAGTGAGGCACCGTTTTCATCGGGAGACCTGGGGGAACGCTGGGTGCTAGGAAATTTGTGTCAGCCCCGTGATGCCACAACTTTCCCACACAAAAATGTGTGAAAAAAGTGATTTTTTCAGCTAACATTGAGGTTTGCAGGGGATTCTGGGTAAGGAAACGTTGGGGGATCCACGCAAGTCATACCTCCCTGGAAGCCCCCGGGTGTCTAGTTTTCAGAAATGTGTGGGTTTGGTAGGTTTCCCTAGGTGGCCGCCGAGCACTGGGCCAAAAACCCAGGGGACCCCCCTTGCAAAACCAGGTCATTTTGAGATAGGCATTTTTGATGTCGCCTCACTACGTTTTGGGCCCTTGCCTGTCACGGGTACTTGGGCCTCCCACACAAGTAAAGCACCGTTTTTATCGGGAGACCCGGGGGAACGCTGGGTGGTAGGAAATTTGTGTCAGCCCGGTGATGCCACAACTTTCCCACACAAAAATGTGTGAAAAAAGTGATTTTTCTCAGCTAAATTTGAGGTTTGAAGGGCATTCTGGGTAAGGAAACGTTGGGGGATCCACGCAAGCCATACCTCCCTGGAATCCCCCGGGTGTCTAGTATTCAGAAATGTGTGGGTTTGGTAGGTTTCCCTAGGTGGCCGCCGAGCACCAGGCCAAAAACCCAGGTGACCCCCCTTGCAAAACCAGGTAATTTTGAGATAGGCAATTTTGATGTCGCCTCAATACGTTTTGGGCCCTTGCCTGTCGCGGGTACTTGGGCCTCCCACACGAGTGAGTCACCGTTTTTATCGGGAGACCCGGGGGAACGCTGGGTGGTAGGAAATTTGTGTCAGCCCAGTGATGCCACAACTTTCCCACACAAAAATGTGTGAAAAAGTGATTTTTTCAGCTACAATTGAGGTTTGCAGGGGATTCTGGGTAAGGAAACATTGGGGGATTCACGCAAGCCATACCTCCCTGGAATCCCCCGGGTGTCTAGTTTTCAGAAATATGTGGGTTTGGTAGGTTTCCTTAGGTGGCCGCCGAGCACCGGGCCAAAAACCCAGGTGACCCCCCTTGCAAAACCAGGTTGTTTTGAGATGGGCAATTTTGATGTCGCCTCAATACGTTTTGGGCCCTTGCCTGTCGCGGGTACTTGGATCTCCCACACGAGTGAGGCACCATTTTTATCGGGAGACCCGGGGGAATGCTGGGTGGTAGGACATTTGTGTCAGCCCGGTGATGCCACAACTTTCCCACACAAAAATGTGTGAAAAAGTGATTTTTTCAGCTAAATTTGAGATTTGCAGGGGATTCTGGGTAAGGAAACGTTGGGGGATTCATGCAAGCCATACCTCCCTGGAATCCCCCGGGTGTCTAGTTTTCAGAAATGTGTGGGTTTGGTAGGTTTCCCTAGGTGGCCGCCGAGCACCGGGCCAAAAATCCAGGTGACCCCCCTTGCAAAACCAGGTCGTTTTGAGATAGGCAATTTTGATGTTGCCTCAATACGTTTTGGGCCCTTGCCTGTCGCGGGTACTTGGACCTCCCACACGAGTGAGGCACCATTTTTATCGGGAGACCCGGGGGAATGCTGGGTGGTAGGAAATTTGTGTCAGCCCGGTGATGCCACAACTTTCCCACACAAAAATGTGTGAAAAAAGTGATTTTTTCAGCTAAATTTGAGGTTTGCAGGGGATTCTGGGTAAGGAAACGTTGGGGGATCCACGCAAGCCATACCTCCCTGGACTCCCCGGGTGTCTAGTTTTCAAAAATGTGTGGGTTTGGTAGGTTTCCCTAGATGGCCGCCAAGCCCGGGGCCAAAAAGTCATGGGACCCCCCTTGCAAAACCAGGTTGTTTTGTGATAGGTAATTTTGATGTCTCCTAAATAGGTTTTGGGCCCTTGCCTGTCGCAGGCACTAGGCCTACCCACGCAAGTGAGGTACCATTTTTCTCGGAAGACTTTGGGGAACGCGGGGTGGGTGGAATTTTGTGGACCCACGCAGATTCCAGAACTTTCCACCACAGAAATGTGAGGACAATGTGTTTTTTGGGACAAATTTTTAGGTTTGCAAGGGATTCTGGGTAACAGAACCTGGTGAGAGCCAGTCAAGTCACCCTATCCTGGATTCCCCTGGGTGTCTTGTTTTCAAAAATGTATAGGTTTGCTAGGTTTCCCTAGGTGCCGGCAGAGCTAGGGTTCAAAATCTACTGCTAGGCACTTTGCAAAAAAAGGGTCAGTTTTCACTGTGAAAATGTGGTGTGTCCACATTGCATTTTGGGCCGTTTTCTGTCGTGGGCACTAGGCCTACCCACGCAAGTGAGGTACCATTTTTCTCGGAAGTCTTTGGAGAACGCGGGGTTTGTGGAATTTTGTGGATCCACGCAGATTCCAGAACTTTCCACCACAGAAATGTGAGGAAAATGTGTTTGTTTTACAAAGTTTTAGGTTTGCAAGGGATTGTGGGTAACAGAACCTGGTGAGAGCCAGTCAAGTCACCCCATCCTGGTTTCCCCTGGGTATCTAGTTTTCAAAAATGTACAGGTTTGCTAGGTTTCCCTACGTGCCAGCTGCGCTAGGGCCCAAAATCCACAGGTTGGCACATTGCTAAAAAAAAGTCGGAGCCTAGTGGGCTTTTTGCCGCCCTGGGGGGGGATCGGGGGAGGGGGATTTGTCCCGATATGCCCCCAAAGGGGGCAGAAAGACTGTGGCTATTTTTTGTGGGGGTGGGGGCATTGGTATGACCATTTTGGGCAGGCCCCACCCCCACGCATAAAAAAAGCCTGCATACTCGCTGGCGCCTAGTGGGCTTTCTGCCCTTCCAGGGGGCAGATCAGGGGCCACTGCCACCATCTTCCCTCCTGGGGGGCAGAAAGACTGGAATTTCTCTGGGGGTGGGGTGGGGGTATTGTCATGCCCATATTGGGCAGCCCCTACCCCTACACTAATAAAACAAAAAAATCCATGGTTTCTAGTGGGCTTTCTGCACCCCCCTGGGGGGCCAGATTGGGGGCTACAGCTCCCATCTGCCTCCCGGGGGGCAGAAAGACTGTCATTTTTATGGGGGGGTGGGGGCATTGGCGTGCCCGTTTCGGACAGCCCACACCCTAAAAACAATTGCGAAAAAAAAATCCCTGGTGGATAGTGGGCTTTCTGCCCCCCTGGGGGGGGGCAGAAAGGCTGTAATGGTGGCGGGGGGTAGGGGCATTGGCGTGCCCATTTCGGGCAGCCCCCACCCTAAAAAAAATGGTGCAATAAAAAATTCCTGGCGTTTAGTGGGCTTTCTGCCCCCCCGGGGGGGCAGAAAGGCTGTAATGGTGGCGGGTGGGTGGGGGCATTGGCGTGCCCATTTCAGGCAGCCCCCACCCTAAACAAAACTTCAAAAAACAAATCCCTGGTGTTTAGTGGCCTTTCTGCCCCCCGAAGGGGCAGATTAGGGGCCAATGCCCCATCTGCCCCCAGGGGGCAGAAAGACTGTAATGATTGCGGGGGTGTGGGCATGGGCATGCCCATTTTGGGCAGCCCCACCCTTATTTTTACTTTCTAAAAAATCCCTGGTGTCTAGTGGGCTTTTCGCCCCCCCGAAGGGGCAGATTAGGGGTCAATGCCCCATCTGCCCCCCGGGGGGGCAGAAAGGCTGTAATGGTGGTGGGTGGGTCGGGGCATTGGCGTGCCCATTTCGGGCAGCCCCACACTAAAAAAACTTCAAAAAACAAATCCCTGGTGTTTAGTGGGCTTTCTGCCCCCGAAGGGGCAGATTAGGGGCCAATGCCCCATCTGCCCCAGGGGGCAGAAAGACTGTAATGATTGCGGGGGTGGGGGCATGGGCATGCCCGTTTTGGGCAGCCCCCACCCTTATTTTTCCTTTCTAAAAAAATCCCTGGTGTCTAGTGGGCTTTTTGCCCCCCCCGGGGGGCAGATTGGGGGCTACTGGCCCCATCTGTACCCCAGGGGGGGCAAAAAGACTAAATGTTGCCAAATTAAATTGGGGGAAGCAAAGGCCCTTGCCCAAGGGGCCGCTCCCCCCTCCCTGGTGTCTAGTGGGTGGATCCCTGCTTGGGGATCGCCCTCCTGTGGTGATCTCCAAGCAGGGATCCACTGGGGAGGGATACCATTGGAAAGGGGAGATTCTCCCCTTTCCAACGATACCTCTCCCGTCTTTCTACGTGCTCAGGGGGCTGAGATAGCACCCTGAGCACATAGAAAGGGAAACTGAAATGAGCCCTTTGGCTCATTTCAGTTTCAGTTTTACTGAAATGACATCAGCGCGACGTGCGCGCCGATCGTCATTTCAGGGAAACCAGGGGGGGGGCCTCGGGAGCTGGGGAAGCTCTTCCCCAGCTCCTGAGGCTGTTTTGGCATAAAGGGAATCCCTCTGGTGCCCGCACCAGAGGGATTTCCCAGGCGATGTTTCATGACGAGCTGGACTCGTCATGAGCACACGACCCCTGTGTGCCATGACGAGTCCAGCTCGTCATGAGCATGGAAGGGGTTAAAGCAAACAATAGTAACCACAACAATATTTAAATACAAACTAAACACAAAAAGGCGAATTGATACACCTTCCCCAACTACATTTGCTATTCCCCCTTCAAACTTAGCCACTCATTCAATCAGTTATCTTTATTCAGATATAATAATAATATTCATAAAAGTATCACTACATCAGCATAAAATACATTTCCTTCTGTTTCGTTCTTAAAAGTTCAACGAGGTTAAAAGAGTAAAATTCTTAATATAAAACTCATATATAGAGCTGATTTGCAAATGACTAGAAAATGTCGTTACAGTACATTACAATTCATAAACCATTCTCTTAAAACAGTGCTTCCATAGATAGAAAGTATAACCGAAAGTAATAGAAAATAGTCAAAATACACTAAAAATGATACCCTCTACTCATTAATAAGCTATTCTTTAAGATCTTGAAAAGTATCTCTAAGATCAGATCTATATTATCTTATTTCATAATGTAATAAACGTTCATTGTCCACCCTCATATGTTAGCACATCCAGATGTAAGAGGGGTTTTCCTTTTAGAAATGGCAAATGCAATAAAAGTAGAGACCAAATAGCATTTATCCAGGCTATCTAATGCCTGTTTGTACTTAAAAGCTTCCTGGTAATGGATATACCTACCAATTTAAATAATGGTCTTAAAAAATGTGTTCTTAAATCGTTATAAACTTTACAAAATAGGATAAAGTGCATTGTGGATTGATTTGATGTGCCATCAAAACACAGACATTTGGGCAATGTCTGTGACCAAGCATTTTGAAACCATGAAATGCAAAATACCCAAACATAGTCTAGTCAGATAAAATCTATATTGCACATTTTTGTACTGTTAATAAATAGTTTGGTATTCCTTCTTGTATAGGGCCTGAGAGGTAGCTATGAAATGAATTCTTACTACTCTGACGGTTGTCCATTTCTACCTCTCTTCTTCCCATTAATATGGTTTCATTCTTTCTGTAAAACAAAATGCTGCTAGGATCCTCAACACTGATGTTCTCTTCCACCAAATTTCAAAAGACTGAACTCCAGTGCTAGACAATCTGTTATAATGTCTTTAGTGAATTTTGTCCCTACTTTACCCCTTAGGCTATGCCAGAACAAAACAGGAATTATCTGAATGGCATCCTCTAAAAATGATACTGCTAATTCCTTATGTACAATATAGATTGATCTAGACTTTGGAACCGCCAAAAGTCTATCTAGAAAAAGGCAGTATTTGCCCATCCCCACAGTGTGGCACCATAGCTGACACTTGGGAGACATTTGTGTTTGTATCAAAACAGTAATTCTCTGATAGATTTATTGCCTACTTTTGCCAATAATTTAAAAAGGGCTTCTATAGATCTTAAAAATGTCAATTGTCCTGTTTACACTTGTGTCCCTCCAATCTAACTTAGGGGGTCATTTTGATGGCGGTGAACCCGCCACCAACAGGCTGTCAGTGGTGGGTTCACCGCGATTGTGAGGTCATTTTCTACCCACCATATTATAATGGCGGACGGTACCGTGGCGGTTGAAAACTTCGACCGCCACGCATCTGATGGGCTCCTTGAGCCCACTGGTGCTGCAGTGGCCCTAACAATCCCGTTGGGATTATGATGGTCCATCCCCGCCAGCCTTTCCATGGCGGTAGACCCGCCATCGAAAGGCTGGCGGGGATGGACTTTGGGGGCCTGTTGCGAGACCCCATTGAGCAGGGACAGTTCGGTTTTGCACTTGGGAGGCATGATGGCAGATGGACAGAAGTCTGTCCGCCATCGTAATCAGGCCCTAAGAGTAGGAAAAGTGTATGATTATGGAAGAGTTAGATTTACCATCCCTTCTCTAATCTAAGCAACAGTAGGGAAGGTGTTTGACTTTGTATGGGGGAAATTTACTATTCTCACTCCAATGTAAACAGCTGGGAAGGTGCTGGTTTCCATGAGGTAACCCCTACTATTCCAACTCCAGTCTAAGCAACATTAGAGAAAATATTGGACTTCGAGAAGTAGGATTTACTATTCCCACTCCAAAATAATCAACAGTAGTGTTGGACATCGAAGGTGGTAAATTGACTATTCACACTCCAATCTAAGCAACAGCATGGAAAGTGTTGGACCAAGGAGGGGTTAAAGCTACTATTCCCACTCTGGTCTAAGCAACAATAGGGAAAGTGTTGGACTTCACAAGGGTTGGATGTATTTATTTATTTGAGGAGTTTTATATAGCGCAAACATGAACCGAAGGTGTAAGAGTACTTTATAGAGTAAGAACAACCGAATAACTCAAAGAACAGAAAAAGTAAGTAAAAATACATAGTCACGGTAAAAAGAGTAAATGATATACAGTGAGGTATGTAGGCAAAATAACAGCAATTACTCGGGTTGCATAATCAAATAAAAATACAAATAACCATTTATAAAGGATGTAAACAAATAATATACAGTAGAATATGTGAATGCAATGTTTTGAGGTCAAAGAGGGAGGGAGTTACAGGGTGCGGAGAATAGAGGCATACTTTTACCCGAGGTAGTGATGCACAGGTTATGAGGGGGTTGTGGGGAAGGGGTACCAGTGGCTTAGTCCTAGAGAGAGAGGAATTTGTTGGAGAGAAATCTTTTTACCTCTTTTTGGAAGAGGGATGGGGATGGGATCTGATCTCCATGGGTAGAGAGTTCCAAATGTTAGGAGCCATTCCAGAGGAGGAACTGTTGTAGGTTTTCTTTTTCTTTAATTTTTGTGGCTTGAGAAGTGGAGAACTTGTGCTTCTGGAGGATCTATTTCCTCCCAATAGCGTCAGTTTCTGGGACAAGTAGTAGGGGGTAATGTGGTGCAGCGCTTTGTGGGTAATGCAGGCGATTTTGAAATGCATCCTTGCCTCGAAGGGAAGACAATTCAGTGCACAAAAGTCAGGGGTGATGTGATCCCTTTTTTTAACCTGTAATGAGCCTAGCTGCAGCATTGAGGGTAGCCTTCAGAGGTGCAAGTGAGTAATTTCCTTTTATTTTAATGAATTGTTAATTAATGTCAATTATTTGATTGATCATTAACTATGGTAATATTGTTAGTTAGGTGTCCATTACGATGACGGACGGTAAAAAATCCCCCATCTACCATAGCGGTAAAATTCCGCCCGCCTACACCGTCTGAATTCCGACCGAGCAATCACGATGCCGCGAGCCGAAAACAGCAGGCGGCGGAAAATAAACAAAAAATAGCGCCCGCCCATGTCCGAGTCTAAGTCCATCCGCGCTCCACGGACGGAAAGACGCACGACAACCCAAAACCGCCCGCACTGACGACCGAGACACCGGCCGTGAAATTAGGATCGCACAGACATGAGCGCAGAAAATACACAAAAACACCGCCCGCCAGCGTAAACAACAGTGACGAAAATGTACACGGCGGAAGCTCTGGCGGCCACGGCCCTGCACAGAAATCATCCGCGGACAAAAACAAACACACACAACATGGCCAACAAGTCCACACAGCAACCCACGCACAAATACCCAAACACAGTACACATCTCGGAAACACCCCCCCTGGACAAACAAATCAACTACAAATCCCAGAACACCAGCCACAACACACCTGAAAACAACAGACCACCATGACACACCCACATAGGTAAGTACAAAACCAGCCCCTTCACAGACCACAACCCCTTGCAACATTACAAACTGAGGACGAGAGCACACAACACAGCGAGACAGAAAGGACAGCAGCACACCACAGACACGCACCTATCACCACCACCACCACCAAACACCGGCCACACAAACCCCCTGCACATCACACACCACACACCGCACCAGCACCACAAACACCAAAACACACACCATGGCACCACACAGAATGCCCAAGTTCACTTCCACCGAGCTGACGGTCATGGTCGACGAGATCGTCAAGGTGCACCCACAAATCTATGGCAACCAGGTCCAACAGACACCACCAGCCACCAGAAACAGAATGTGGAACAGGATCGTAGACCAGGTCAATGCAGTCGGGAACGTGCCACGCAACAGAGGTGAAATCAACAAAAGGTGGAACGACCTGAAAAGCGTGGTCAAGAAGAAGGAGAGCAAGAATCGTGAGCTGGCTGCCAGGACTGGCGGAGGTAATCCCGCGCTATTCAAGACCTTCAAGGCGTGGGAGGAGAAGGTGCGAGTCATCATACATCCGGAGATCCTCACCGGATTACCAGGGGGAGTGGAGGCTGGTAAGTACAAACAAACGTATACCAGCAAACCGCTATGTACTCACATGCACTACCACAATGCCATAGCTCCTAGGGACAAACACCCCCATGTCCAGTACACAATACACAAGACAACACTCACACATGCAACAGACACAACCACACACTCAGCCCAAACCAACCAACTAACAAAACCATGGGGGCATGTGTACAGTTAGCCAGCACCGCAACTTCCACCAGGTCCCCTTGTACTCCAGAAGCGCCAGAAGGAGCACTCCCCACACCCATGTGTCAGCCATAGCTGCACTAACCGACAAGTAACAGGTAAGTAGCCGCAACACAAAGGCAGTGGGTCGGTGGGGGGACAGCTGAAGTACAACACCTACCAGGCCCCCAGTCCCACAGCGCAGCAAGGTGGAGCACCCCCACACCCATGTGACAGCCACTGCAGTGCACACCTGCAGCCGATAGGTAGACATCTCACCCCACATGCAGGGGTGTCTGTGGGTGTCAAGCCATCACCACAACTCACAACACCGCCCCCACTCCCACAGACCAGCAACATGGAGCACCCCTCCCGCCCATAACCATGTGGCATCCATTGCATTGCGCCCTCAAAAACAACCTGTAGGTGGGAAACTGTATAGGGCGGGGTGTCTGTAGGCATGAGGACTGTACTACGACTGACACATGGGACATGTCACGTAGCAGAGGAACACGCAGCACTGCTCCCTGTCACAATCATGTGACCAATGTGCACACGGACATGTATTACAGAGTCATACCCCACATTACCCATCACAGATACAGCAACACCTAAGGAGCCACGTCTGCATGCACAAGTCCCACTGGAGTACAGACCCACACAGCAGGCACTGTACCACCCAACACACACATCAGCAACACCATCTAAGTCTTGTCCATGTAGTCCTTACTGCCTGTCACTCACACATCGTACAACAACGCCCATGTAAGACAAACCTTACTAGAAGTAACAGCGTGGAACCACAATATTGCACACAAAAACAACTGGACCCATGAAACACACAGGTACACAATGCACATTCAACATATCATCCATCGCATCTGTCAGCCCCAGTGTCATGAGAGGTATGTCACCCGAACAGCTGTCCCTCATACAGTAGTCATGCAAAGATACCTGCCCATGACAAATCATGTGCCTGCAGTGACTGAAGCGCACGTCACACTGCGAGTAACAACACACATAATATAGTCAACACCCCAAGAGCACTGCATTGATGCACATGTACGAGTGCAGCACGCACACCAAGGAATTGGCCCATCTGCAATACGTCGTGTGGCACACAACAAGCACGAACTCACAACAATGCTACCAATGTAATGTCCATGAATGATAACAGGCAGCAGATATGCCGGGCATGTTAGACAGACACACACCTTAGTCTATGCACTGTCATGTTGCCAGAACACATGTCACGTTCTGCACCCATCACCCACAGTACGTACCCCAAAAGCATATTCCAAGCCAAAAGCGTCCAGGGGCTGTACCCCCTTGTGCCATCTGCGTTTCTAAGCGTTCCATCTGTACCCCAAAACCATAGTTCAACCCAACATCGTCGATGGTTCTGGAGCCCGCATACACCGAGCCACAAAATGTAGGAGCATAGCAACACACACCCATCGGCATTGCTAATCCGTCCCATGCCACATGTCCACATCACACAGTTCCATTGCCTAGCCCACGCATACACACATCGTACATCCACACACGCCTCTGGGAAACCTGTGCACGACAGTGCACGTACTGTGAATGTCAGACAACCAATACATACTTTGCTAGGTGCAACACAATGACCCATCTCATTCTCCCCACAGGTGGCGAACTGCTGGATGCCGGAGAGGGAGACAGCAGCCAGCACAGCCAGTCTGCAAGCCCCCGACCCGGACTCACGGATGTAGAGGAGCTGGACACCTCTCCGGACACGGACCACCCAGCAGGCCCATCTGGAGTGGCAGGGCACACCCGCTCCCCAGGGCCCCTCCTACCAACCAACCCATCATCCAGGGATGCTGACCAGTCACAGACCCCTGCTGCCACGGTCGTTGCAGCCACTGCCACGGCCGTTGCGGCCACTGCCACGGTCGTTGCGGCCACTGCCACGGTCGTTGCGGCCACGGTCGTTGCGGCCACCACCACCACGCCATCCCTGACCACTCAACCAGCGCAAGGGGTGGCCCGGCCGTCTGGGTCCACCCTGGGAGCCAGAGCGAGGACTGTGGTGAGCAATGTGGCTAGTGGTCAGGTCGGTGGCAGCAGTACTGGTAGGAGGAGCAGGGTCAGGCCAACGCCATCTGTGCCTGGGAGCCAAGCCCTGCCGCAAATCGACAGAGTCCTTGGGGCCTATGAAGAGGCCCAAGGAGAATGGGCCAGGTCGGCTACCGACACGCAGGAGGTCCTTGGGGTGTTGAGGTCCATGGACGCCCATATGGGCCAAATCGTGGCCCTCATGGGCCAGCTGGTGGTGGGGGGGAGGGCACAAGCAAGGCCAGCAACACCACCTCCGCCACCACCTGCTGTGGCGCTGGGTCGTGCAGCATCGCGTTCCCTTGCGTCCACAGCGAGTGAGCACTCCTCAGCCACCACCAGCAGCCCACCAACATAACCCCCCCTCCCAAACGTGGAAGGGGCCGTCCGAAGAGGAAACAGGTGTCCAGAGAGGACTTCGCACGCGACAAACGCCAGTGAGTCAGCCAGCCACCTTGACCACCTACTGCATTGACTTGGAATACGATCCTACCCCACACTGCCATGTGAATGGCATGTGTCTGTTGGACTGTGGACATAGAACTTCATGGGTACACCTTGACCATCACGCAGCCATGACCGTATACTCATTGTCACAGCATGCACCACATTTGACATCACCTTGCACACAATCACATGTCACCGCTGTAAATAAATACACCTTGATCACAATCTGCTTAATGTGTCCTGGGTTTATTCAACGATGTGCAATCGCCACCATGAGCAGAAATGCATCTGCTGTGTGGGATGTCGATGGGACAGGAGAGGCTGTAGGGACCTAGGGGTGAAAAACAGAACAAGAGTACATTCAATGAGTGTGTCACACACTCATCACACAGTACTTGTCACCAACTACAAGCAATGTACACACATCTCACAGAGCAACAGGGCACAATGCTACAGCCACTGTCAGTGGCATACCAACCTGGACATGGACTATTGACACACAGCACTCAGTGAACAAAAGGCCCCCGTGACAGAGCACACATACACCTGCACAACTACAGCTACATCAGCCGTCGTACATGGACACTCACCGTCAAGTGAAGTAGCGGGCGATGAGCTGCTGACGCACATTCACAGCTTCCTCCTCTCCACTGTCCTCTTCACTTGACCCGTCCTGGTCTGCAGGCTGGGGCCCTGGTTGATCTCCGTCATCCACAATTAGGGGGATCTGCTTGCGAATAGCCAGATTGTGCAGCATGCAGCAAGCCACTACTATCTGGCACACCTTCTGTGGGGAATACGTCAGTGCGCCCCCGGTGCGGTCCAGGCATCTGAACCTGGACTTCAGGAGGCCAAAGGTCCGCTCAACCACACGTCTGGTCCTCCCATGTGCCTCATTGTAACGGACATCAGCTGGGCTCAGAGGATGTCATAATGGGCTGAGCAGCCAGGGCCCATTCGGGTAAGCAGAGTCACCTGGGTGTGAGGGACACAGAGAATCATTGCTATTCCAACTGGACACAAGACAGCATCGCACAGCCAGCATGCTACACTACTCCACATACTCACCAACAATCCAGCCACGGTTATGTTGCAGATTGGTCATCAGTCGTGGTAGGATGCTGTTGCGCATGATGTGCGCGTCATGTGCCGATCCTGGAAACTTCGCACACACGTGTGATATTACCATGTCCGCAAGGCACGCCACTTGCACATTCAGGGAGTGTGTGTGCTTCCGGTTGCGGTAGAGGTGCTCAGTGGCCTGTGGTGCAACAAGGCCAACATGGGTGCAATCTATTGCACCAACGACGTGGGGGATCCATCCAAGGGCATAGAAATCACCCTTCACTGCCGCCAATTCATGAGCCCTGGGGAATCTGATGTACCTGTTCCTGTACAGCATCATAGCTGACAGTACATCCCTCAGCACCATGCTGAACATGGGCTGGGACATCCCACCTCCACTGCCCACTGTGTGTTGGAATGACCCAGTGGCGAAGAAATGCAGTGCAGCCATCACCTTAGCCGTGGGGGTGAATGCTGTTGGATACACCCTGCGAGGACGGAGCTGGGGTTCCAACAAGGCACATAGGCGATGCAGGGTGGGTCGGTCCAGACGATATTTACGGATGACCTCCACATCCTCCATGTCTGACAGCAATTGGTAGGGGCGATGTATGTTTGGTCTCCGCCTAGGAAAGATGGAAGTGGACACATGTCAAAGCAACACGCCACATGGCAGTTTCACATACACATGACAAAAATGACTGACCAAGCAATTGAATCACAGAACAGCTGACAAGTAGGGACAGCACAGCCACAATACACTTACACAGATCCCCTACCAATAGCAATGGGCAGTGACACACACCATTGCTATGAGCATGCACATGGGGAGTTAGGCCTTAACAACTTGTAAGGCATGCTGATGGTAACAGACTGCATATTCGGTAAGCTGCAACACCACGGCAACATGACTAGCTGCTGTGCATCACACTGCTTCCGGGGCTGGGTGTGTAGGGCACACACCAACAACGCTATGGACACAGGCTGAGCGGCCAAAACAAGTGGGACCTGTGGCACGAGGGGATATGAGACAGTCATTGATGTCCCTACTGCACCCTATGTACAGCACTGTACGGATCATACCTCCAGAAACATTGACAGGTGTACACATTGACAGCTCCATGCCAACACGGCTGTGTGATTGCACATACACATCACAAGTGACACGTAACGTTGCACGTGCCACGTGGCAGATGTACATAGTGAAAGATGGCATGTGTGTGCATATGCATATCCCATGCTCCCATGCCAATGTGTACATGATGATATGCCAACAGACATGTGGAGGCTGCCCACTGGCCGTCCCTGCCTATGCACACAGCATGTTCTGGCCCCGTCCATTGTGGACCTGCACCCACACACAAATCATGGCCACACCTGCAGATGCATTGCGCACATTAAACTGTGTGGTGCACATGGCATCAGCGGACTGTACCCGCCATGGGCCAGGCCCTTACGGCCAACTCCAATGACCCTCGCGGTTGCACCCTGCGTGTTCCACTATGGAGGTAAGCGTCCCGGGCCAGCTGGGAGCAGGCCATCGTCTGCAATTGAAGCTGGCAGACATGGTACACAAATTGCAGCAGCTTGGACCCACTGAAACTGCCCCAGGGGGCTATGTGAGTGTGTGAGTGAGACCGGCATTACCACAGCTACCTGGGACTGCAGCCTGGCACCCCTCAACAACATCTGCTGCTGCCACCTCTCCACCTACACGTGGATGACTCTGAGGATATGTCCAGGTCCACTCACCAGCGAGGAGCTGGAGATCCTGGATTCCGAGCTCCACGCACACTGCACATGGCTATTCCTTGCGTAAGTTGTGTGTGAGAGACAACTGCAGTGTGTGTGGGAGTGCATGTGGGGGACACACATGTACGCGTGGGTGGACTACACAAGACTGTCCAATGGTTATCACCCCCAGTCAGTGCTTCGAATGGGAAGGATGTGGTGCTGGTACTCATTTTAATGTGTAGAGTGGGCGGGGCTAGGTGCGGGGCTACATGCAAGACATGGGAAGTTCATCGGCTTATCTACTAGTTGCAATACACACGAGACACGTCTTTTCATGTCCACATCAGGGTCATTCCTTGAACTGACTGGAAGTCAGACAGTCATATTTTACCCTGTCCTCCTGGCCTCCCCTCGCTCACAGAAATATGCGTTTGCACCTGGGAAGCCAGCGCATGCACAAGCAGCTCCAAGCTCGCCCCAGAGAGGCCAAGGAGTGTATGTGTGGGTCCAGTTGAACAAGTGGTCTGTCTTGCGGCATAATAAGTGGCGGGACGCCGTCCACCTGCGTGGTGCCCCGACTCGACACCCGGGCAACATTGACAATGCATGACAGGCTCCGCAGTCCGGATACACCACCTGCAACACACAGAGGCTGTAGCTGCCCTAGCGGCCCAGGCCGCGTCCAACTGGAGCTCATGGACCCACACATTCACTCTTTGGCCTCTCTGGGGCGAGCTTGGAGCTGCTTATGCACGCGCTGGCTTCTCTGTTGCAATGGCATGTAACGTGTGTGGGGATATAGGCAATGAGTGAGATGGTGCGAGCCACCTTCCATGACGTCACTCCTGCTCGTGATGTGTGCGTCCCCCACTACTTCCATTAGACTTGTGCCATACTACTAATTGAGGATGTGTTGCCTGCGTGATGTGTCCAGGAGGAGCGCGCCATGACATCTCACCCACCATGCTCCACTGCCATCCTGTGCCCTGGATTGCCTGTGCAGGTGGACAATGTTGGGGATACACCTGGTCGACAGGGGATGTGAGTGCCTTGGCAAGGGCCTGGCGGACGCACAGCAGTATCCAGCATGTCCACGGAGGGTGGGCTGACGTCTACACCTGATGCAGCATTGATCGTGTGCCCGCCTGTTGTGCACACACGAGTTCACATTCATCCCCAGACAGGTGGTCTTTACAAATTCCCAGTAGAGCAGCAATGTACTGTTCCGGAATCCTCCCAACACAGCGTGTTTCAACATTGCATGTGCGCACCTACCCGTCACACCCACCCACCTGAGCCAAGCGTAACTCCCGCTTCACATGACACATGTGTGTCATCCACAGTTGTGCTACTCTCTCAGGGCCGGACCTGCAACTGTCCCGTAGCACACACACAGCACCGATTCGTACTGGCATCCTGTTAGATTGGTGGGCACACTAACCCATCTCCTTCTGAGACAGTGGTGGCTGTGATGGATATTGTGACTGGGCACATGGCTTACTTTCAATGTGTGCATTTGGGAGGTGGTGGTGTGTGGTGTGTGATTGTGGTAGCGTTGGTGTGTATGTGTGTGTCGTGTCCCTGTTGACTGCACACATATGTCACCCCGGGACATGGTGGATGTTTGTTACCGTGCTGAGGTCTTTGAATATGATGTGATGGGTGTGTTGTATGTTGCACAGTATGCGGTGTGTGGGTGTGTCCTTGCAGTTCAGGCTGACTCCTACTTGTTATGGTTCAGACGTTGTGTGTGTGCAGGGTGTGTGACTGTCAAGATTGTGTCTAGTCCAATTGTGCATGTCAGCATTTCAGCAGTTCTTGCTCACTGTGCAGTGCTGCCCACCCACTCTGATGTTGTGTGTGTGTTCTGTCAGGCATTGCTGTGGCATGCTTTAGCGTGGCTCCCACTTTTTGTTGCTGAGTGTGTGGTCAGACTGTGTGGGTCATTGTAAACATGTGTAGGACTGTGCTTTGTAGTGAGCAGGCCGTCAGTGTTGATGTGATGATCATTCGGGCGACTTCAGAGTGTGACAAGTCCTGCTCCACGAGCTGTGGTATTTCCCTGTGGCCACTGTTGCGGCTACTCATTTGTGTTGACATCCAATGACAGTGGACTACATGGTCATCTCACGACTGCCGTGTACTTCACACACTCTCATCCTCTCTCATTCGTACTTGTGAAATGAATCAGCAGAGACACATTTTTGCTTCAAGCCATGTATTGGGACTTATGTCCTCTGTGATGCAGTATAGTGGACACTACTGGCAGCGAAATGCATGTGGAGGATATACTCAGCATGATTGCACATAGCATAGGGTGTAGGGGTACATGTCATTAGTTGTTGACTGTGGGATGTGTGCTTCAGAGTTACAACTGCTTAGCCGTTGCTGTGCTAATGTACATTTGCTAATTACTGTGGAGCTGCTAACTTTGACACAGACAGTATACATTTCGCCTACCAGACCGCTTGACATCATGGGCACAGTACATCTCAGTTCCATGTTACAGGTTTGGTGCTATGGTTACTCATACACACGTGCCTGGAGGTGACATCAGGGCATGGGCTTACGTGCATGCAACAGCGTCCCACTTGTTGTTGCAATGTGGTGGCTACTGGACATGACACAGTCACTGGGGTCATGTTATTGGGGGATGCACTTGTTGTCCATGCAAAGGTCCTGGCACGGAAGTTCAGAGGGAGGTGAGGTGACAGCTCTCACATACTACAGCCGAACGATTACTGTCCACTGACCGGTGCATATGTTGATGGGCGCAGGATACATATTATGGCATAGTTGTACGTGCAGTTATGTCCATGTGGTTGCCATACACATTTCCCATGCCTCTGCCTCCCCCTGTTCATGCAGAGTTACTGGATGTGATGAGGTAAAGAGTGCATGTCCCGAAAATATCCGATGTCATGGCAGTGTAGTTGATGGTGTGGTGTTAGTTGCAGGGTGTGTGGTATAGTTGTTGTACTGGTAACTGCTCAGTCCGTGCGGATGCCAAGCATGGGTACGGTGTGGGACATCATTGTTCAATTGGGGGTGTTGCGTCGGGGCCCGACGAATTGACAGGTTGTCAGGTATGCGATACCTTCCAGCAGGGCTTCCATGGCATTGGTGGTAAACATGGATGCCATCCAATGTAGCGGATGGTGGCTGTCAAGGTGTTGGTCGTAAGTTGTCCCTTGTAGGAGCATGATGGGACATGTTGGGTGACATTCGATGAAACTGTGATCCAGAATCCGTCATGTGGAGGCACAGTGGTCCCATTGCAGTGTGGGTCCGATTGCAGCCACATACGCCATGCCCCCATAGGCTGAACAGACCCTGTCGTGGACGTCCAGGGGTTGAACAGTTGTACCAGGTCCGCCATTGGACATGCAGGGTTGGAGAGACATAAATCCACAGGATAGTGGAAAGGACACCTCCGACAGTAGAAGACGGGGATGACGCAGCTGAACAATGCGATGCGGTAAGTTAGTCGGTAACTTACGTTCAGCAAGGCCAGATTTTCACATCCCAATATCTGTATCAGGTAATGTTTGTACAGCTTCATCTGTCCGGCGTAGTTGGGTAGGTGTGGTGCAAGTGCCATTTTGCTGAAGGGCGATGTGATGGCGTGCTCCGGCTGTCTGTGCAGTCTGCAGTGTGCAACCTCCGACGTTGATGGGAATTCTGTTGTGGTCGTAGGGAGGCAGGGCTTGGGTTATAGTGGCTTGTGCGAAGGACACGGGCCCTCATCCCACATGCTTCTATGAATGGTCAAGGTCAGTGGTGTCTGACTCCTTCCCGATAACTTGCATGTGAACCACATGGGGGAGTGGTATCATTTATTTTTTCCCTTCGGAATGTTCTTTCGTGTTATGCGCTATCTGCCCAGTGGACGGTTCCCTCTGCATGCCTGTGTTGGGCTTTTTTGGTATCATGAATGTGTTGTCCTGCTTGGATAGTTGAGCTGTGGTTTCGGTGTGGGTATGGAAGGCCATTCAGTGCTATCGCCTCTCCCGTGTGTGGGCGGCACGCTGCGTTTCCGCTATACGTTGGGCCTTGTGTGTGGGTGTTGTAATTGGAACCACCTGTTGTCGGTCCCCTGGGATCTTTGATGTTACGTATTGCATGTCTTGGTATTGGGTGCAGGGTGGTATCGGTGTTTCTGTGTGGTACTGGCGTACCTTTTTCCGACGGGGTCCATATTCTGCTGGCTGATGTTGCCGCCGCTGTGTGCTTCGCCATGTTTTGCACACAGGGGTGTGTCATAATTTGGCGTGACATCACTGACATGTTCGGGTCAGTTGTGTGACGTCAGGTTGGCAACTGTGAATTGACGGTTGGCGACATGGCCGTGGCAGGACTGTCACGTGACATGTGCGTTCTGGGTGGGGCTGGTGTGTGTGGTGTTTGGTTGTGACCCTGTGTTGTTTGTGTGCGGCGCATACTTGGCGCTGCCGTTGGCCTATGCGTTGTGCGCATGTGTGGCTGCGTCGTTGCCGCTGCACTGCGGGGCCGTGACGGGGACGTTAGTTCCTGGTCCCAGGTGGTGTGTCCCCGGTTGTTGCGAGTTGTTACAATTTGCCCGGTGTGACATTTGTGGGTGCAGTGGTGGATGTGTCGCGTCCACGCAGGGGTGTCTGGGGGCCATGTACAGTTTTACCGCACTTGCACTGCATGAGGTGTTTGCGTGCCCTTGTTGTGTGTCTGCCTACCTGCGTCTCCGCGGTGCGTTGACTCCTAGGTTCTGCATCAGGTAGAGCATGGGGAGGGCCTGCAGTGCTGGATTCATGCTCGGGGGTCCGCCTCTTTGGTATCCGTACTGTGCGCTCGGGTTTCCGCCTTGCTTTCACGTGCGGTGTCTCTTAGCCGGGGAGCTGTTTGGTTGTGGCATCGTAATTTGTACGCCGGGCGGTACGTGTTTCGTCGGGCGGTGTGTCTCCATTGGGCGGTGCCGCTACGTGAACGGGCGCACTTTGATGGCGGACGGCGTCGCTGGCTTACGGGCGGTGTTTGGCTGTCTTTTCACATCCTAATTGGGCGGGCGTGTGGGCTGCGGCGGGCGGACGGTAACTCTTGTTTTTTGCATCCGCCAGCACGGCGGTGGTGCTTCCGCCCGCCATCCTAATGGGTTATTTATTTTTTTACAAGTGGGTTGTGGGATTTATGGGTGTACAGGGTTACCAGTTATTTAATTGTAAATAATAGGCTTTTTTAATATGAATTATTTAGTTGATAATTGATTAAGTTAATTGTGTAAGCAATTTTTGTCATTTTAGGTGTGGGTTGTGGGGTTTATAGGGGTATACGGTGCAAACTACATCAATTTTAAGTTTTAAATATATAAATATTTTTTTTTAATATTGATTGGTTTTATATTTAATATGTTAATTGTACATTTAATTTATTATTACATTTTAGGAGTATAGTGTATACTTTGTGGAGTTATATTGTGGAAAGTTAAATACATTTACTTAAATATTATATAATTTTTAATTAAATATATACTTTTTTTGCTAATACGATATATGTTAATATTGTAAAATATGTGTGTTTTTATTTTAGTGTTAGGTTTTGGTTGTAAGTTTTGCAGGGGTAGATGGTGGGAGGAAATTATAACTAAATTTCTTTTATGAATTTAATTTATCAATAAATACTTTTTAAGATAATTTTTTATATGTGAAATAATATTGCATTTACTTTTTAATATTGTTTACAACATTATTATTATGTTTTTAATTTTCAGAAATGTTTTAATTTACATTGTTTGTTTACATTTAATATATTACATGTTAAATATTTATTTTTAATATTTTTATTCTTATTTTAAAATTAGTTTTTGTAGACATTTTATTTGTTTGTAATGTAGTCCTGACTGTAATGGGAATAATATATATTTTGAATATTAAAATTCAACACTTTCCCTACTGTTGCACTGACTGGAGTGGGAAAAATAAATTTTACCCCTCCGCAATCCAACACTTTCCCTACTTTTGCACTAAATGGAGAAGGAATAGTAAATTTTACCCTCCACAATCCAACAGTTTCCCAACTTTTGCACTGGCTGGAGTGAGAATAGTAAATTTTACCCCTCTGCAATTCAACACTTTCCCTATTGTTCTGTTAAGTGTAATATGATCATTTTTTTGGGTAATTATTGATTTTATTGTTGTGATAATTGAAGTGTGAATAGTAAATTGTAGTATTTTGCACTGTTATATTTTATGTAATTTCATTTTTATTGTAGTTTGAGTAGTTAATATTTTTTAGTGCGATGGAAACCTTTTTTACTGTTGTGTTGTGTTACGTGGGAGAACTTATTTTCATATTTATTTAGTATAAACTATTTTTTTAATGTAGTAGGAAATGTATATGTATTTATTTTAATTGTTAACATTTTATTTTATGTTATAATTTTTATAATTATGAGTTTGATTTATTATAAGAATAATTTTTATAATTTACAATCTTCTTTGTTTGTATATTATTTTTAATGAAATTGTCAGAAATGTGTGTTGTTTAATATTTCCTTTGTGTAATACTTTATGTTTTTGGTATATTTAAATATCTAAATATATATATACACATATATTTCCTTATAATATAATATTATTTGCAATTTTTTTAAATTACAATATTATTTAAGATATTTTATTTGTTTTATATATATGTATGTTTATGTATATGTGTTTACATTTTTAAAAGGAAGTTTATTTGTTGTATTTGTTAAAATATACATTTAATTATATTTTATTTTATAAATTAATGTTAGTATTTAATATATGTTTATATTAATATTTAAAAGTATATGTATTTTAAAATCAATAATTAATGCAACTATATTATTGTAAACGATATTTTTCTTTTGACATTTTTGTACTTACCTGTTTAAGTATAGTGAGTCGATATTTTTGCATCCTATATTTTTCCCTCGATATTTTTTATGTCGATTTTTTTGTGGTCGATATTCTGTCAGTGAACCGGATTTACAGTGGTCGAAGAGTAGGAATTGTTCAATGTGATTGTGGAGCTGCAATTGTACACATTTCTCCAAGAGTTTGGCCAGAGTAGGGATTGTGGCAATAGGGTATTAGTTGTTGGGGTCGGACTGGTCGGAGTTGGGTTTTTTTAAGATGGGGTAACCTGACTAATTTTGATGCCATCGGGTAAAGATACTTGGGTGAGAGAGGTATTGATTATTCTGGTCCATAGTGGGAGTAGGGGGTGTTCATTAGGGAGCTTGGAGGGGATGGGATCAGTGAAGTAGTTTGCATATTTCAAGGAGGTCAAAAGATTGATAGTGCTAATCTCATAGAGGGTTGAGAAGCTAGAGCAGGAGGTGTTATTTTGGGGCAAGATAGGGTATATATACGGGCAAGCTTCATTATCCATTGTGGAGGGGTGATGGAGGGGTTGGTGCGGGAGTAGATTGAGAGCGATCTGGATGTCTTATGTGATTTGCAATGTATTTTGAGTAAAAAAAGAGGCAAACGTTTCACAGTCAGGGGGTGCTGTATGTTGGTGCAAGTAGGGTCACTCCCTTGGGAAGATTGGTTTCTGATAATTTCAAACAGTTTCTTGGTCCTATTAGAGGCAGTGTCTGGTTGGTTTTGAAAGAAGGCTGCTTTGGAGTTCCTAATGTGCCTGTTGTAGGCACTGTGCCTTGGACGTAAAAGTATGAGGTTGGCCAAGGAGGGTGTGTGTCTCCAAGCTCTTTCAGAAAGTCTGATGTGTCGCTATTCTTCTTTAAGTTTACTTTTGAACCAAGGGTTGGATCGTTTGGACTGGATTCCTTTTAATTGCTTAGAGGCTTTGGTGTCCATGATTTTGTACATGGAATTGAAATAGTGATCCATGATGTCCTGGGCGATTATGGATGGGTGCAGTCATGTAGTCAGGCTGGGTGCTCCCTGTGTAGGCAGGGATATGGTCGGATATGGTCGGAGTAGTGTCTGGAAATTCTGGGGGTGTCGTTAGATAAGTGTTGAGCAAAGTGTGAGGACCACTTGTGTTCGAGGTTGAAGGTGACGTGAAATAGTTGAAGAATGTATGCACGGATCAGATACAGGTTCGAGTTTATAGAGTCAAGCATTATGTCCCCCCTCCGTTTTAGCCCCTAGCTAGTCTACCTTAGCACCATAAATGTCCTTTTGGGTAACTTAGCTGAACAATAAGCTTGTTTTTCTGTACTTCGAGAAGGTTCCTTGCTGCCTCAGGTATAGCATTCCTGAGCTGATAAGGGCCTGCTTGCTCCATGGAGCCGATGGCCTTCACTAAGGGTGTTTTCACCTGAGCCCGCTCAAACTAACTACTCTCCCAGGCAGCTGAAGTTAATATCTTCTTAAAATGAGTCTATACCAGGCTTAAATATGGTTTCTGATTATTTTGAAAAGGCAGGCCTTTGGAAATAATGATGTAAAATGCAAGAAGCAGCATGTTAATTCTGTTGCAACTACACTAAGGGCCTGATTACGATGGCAGTCAGACTTACGTCCGACCGCCATCCCTTCGGAAACGGCCCGACTAGCTGTCAGCAGTCCTGCAACCGTAATCACGATGTGACCGCCTTCAAGGCGGTCTCAATGTGAAGCCTTTGTATTCTGTGCCCTGCTGCTCAGTCGTTGTGTGAGTGAAGTCATAGAATGTTCCTGTTTGTCTGATTGAGTGAATTGTCAGTTGGTGTGTGTGGGCTGAGCAGCTGGGATGCTGCTCCCGATGGGGCTACTACTACAACTATCTTTTAATCTACATTTCCTGTAACTATATACTCCTGATTATGATGAAGAATAAACTACCTTTTGGATTTACCATCAACTCTGCCTACCGTCCTTCATACATTATTTCATTTAGCACAAGAAAATGCTAACTTTCTAAAAGTGGCACTTTCAGAATTTTGATTTCAAATCTGACTTTACCATTAAAGAGTATTTTAAATTGCATTTCATTTGAGTGTAAACAGCATATTTCTGTCTGCTCCCAATTCAGAGTTAAGAATGTAATGTGGTAATCCAGTGTAGTCAACAGGAGAGATAGGCTTTACAAGAGTGAAAAATGAGTTTAGGAGTTTTTCACTGCTAGAACGTGTTCAACTTAAACCCGCATGCCATACCTTTTACATACAATGCATCCTACCCTATGAGCTGTTAGGGCCTAACTTAGAGATGACTTACATGTATCAAAAAAGGAAGGTTTAGGGCTGCCAAACAATTTATTTGGCCATGTCAAAATGGTAGTTTAAACTACACTATAGACTGCACTGGAAGACCTGAGACATGTATAAAAGGATATTTTAGTGGGTGGCACAATGAGTGCTACAGACCCACTGGTAACATCTAATTTACAGGTCCTAGGTACATGGAGTACCATTTACAAGGGTAGTATAAATAAATTAAATGTGCCAATTGGGTGTAGGTTGGTGTTACCATGCTTTACGGAGTGAGCACAAGCACTTTAGCACTGGTTAGCAGTGGTAAAGGGTACAGAGTCCTAATACCCACAAAAACAAACTCCTCAATAGAGGGCAAAAATGTAGGGGTGACGTTGCAAAAAGGGCCAGGTCCAACAGCAGAGAAACAAAAAGTGTTAACCCCTTAAAGTACATTCAGTGACTTATCAGAAACTACAGTTCGGATTGAACCATAGCAATAGAAGCACACTTTCTGAGTAAAGTTCTACTTCTATGCCAAGTTTAGAATTGATATCTTCAGTGGTTTGAGGTGTAGGCATGAGCAAAATGTCCCATGGATAGGATTTGCGAGTCATATCTCCCGAGTGTTAACAGCAGATATATACAACACTGCTAACCAATTAAATCCCTCTTAGCACCGTTTTTAAATGCTCATATCTCAAAAGCCACTTAACAGATGTACACAAAACAAAAAAAAACATTTTTTTTCTAAATAATGTACTACTTTCATGGCAGATTTGGTGTAAATTTGTTCAGACCATCGGAAATATAAACACAACGGGGCTTATTTACAAGCCCCTTGCGCCACCCGTATGTCACTTTTGCCATGTTAAAAATGACGCAAAAGTGGCACAAGGGGCTTGTAAATAAGCCCCAAGGTAATTAAAATGATTGATTTTGACATGCACACTTATATGAAAACCTCTGTATGACGAATGTAATTAATTTCTATAAAAACAGTGAAATATAATTGAAATAACCAACATAATCAACATGAAACTAATATATTAATCCCGGTGTTTGTGTGTGTGTGTGTGTGTGTGGGTGTGCACACGCGTGTATGTGTGTGTAAATGCTTTGTATATGTGCTGTCTGTGTTTCCGTGGATGCCTGTGTGTCCACGGGGCTTGTATCTTGGTCTGTGTTTGTGGGCAGGTGTATGTCTCTGAATCACTGTACAAGTGTGGCTAATGAAAAAGATCAGAAAATAATGACAGTCATTAAGGAAGAGTTTAACACATGTCAGTGACCTTTCTTGATTACCTTCATGCAGAACCACGCGAAGGAGGTCCTGATTTCATCATTACAAGTTTCCAACAGTACAGTAACATAATGAACTAATTCAATTTATCCTTTTTATCTCCCAGACTCCTAGCACATTTTTGCATTTCTGTTACGGTTTATAGATACATTCCTAGACTTTCTCATACCTTGTCTGTCTGATTTTTAGATATAAGCCCGCAAAGTTCAGTACTGAGTCTTCCCCGAAATTTGGTGTATTGTCCGTTAAATTTGCAATAAATTCAAGTCAACAATATAACCTAAAAGATATGAAGTTGATCATTTATAATCAGGAAGGCACGCCATCTCATGGATCAAAACTATGTCCCTTCTTTTCCACTTCCATATCTATACTATTACATTGCAAATCACTTTTGCCCCTCTTATCATGCCTTCATTATTCACTTTGATCAGCATAGTAAAGAAAAATGCACATTTTTGCATTGTAATGGATTGGCTCCACCACCTCAAATGGACCGGTCCACTTATCTTGGAGCGCACAAGGCTCCACTGGGGCCAGTACCCAAACCTTCTGGCCAGGTTGAAATTCGACCAGAGTGGCATTCTGGTCGTGCCAACGTTTCATTTCCTCCTGGCTGGCTTCCAGATTTGCCTCAGCAATCTTTCTGAAACGCCGAGTCTGGTTCCTGAAGGCCAACATGTAGCTAAATACATCTTGGGGAGGTTTCCTGGGAGATTGCTCCCAGCCTTCCTTGACCAGACTCAGACGTCCTCTAACCGGATGGCCATAGAGGAGTTCAAAGGGACTGAACTCTAAGGACTTCTGTGGCACCTCACGGTAGGCAAACAACAGGCATGGCAAGAGGACGTCCCACTTACGCCTCAGGGGCTCTTCTAGGCCCATGATCATGCCCTTCAAGGTCCGGTTGAACCTTTCAACCAGACCATTACCTTGGGGGTGGTAAGGAGTGGTGAACTTATAAGTTACCCCACACTCCTTGCACAGAGACTTCATGTACTGGGAGATGAAGTTGGTCCCCCTGTCAGACACCACCTCTCTGGATAATCCCACACGGGAGAAAATCCCCATCAGTGCACGTCCCACCACGGGGGCCATCTCTGTCCTGAGCGGGGTGGCTTCAGGGTACCGGGTGGCATGGTCCACCAAGACCAGGATGAACCTGTTGCCCATGGCTGTCTTGGGGTCCAGAGGCCCCACAATGTCAATGCCCACTCGCTCGAATGGGGTACTCACAACTGGAAAGGGCTGGAGTGGGGCCTTGATCTTCCCCCCACTATTCCCACTTGCCTGGCAAGTCTCACATGTCCTGCAATGAGTGTCTGAACTCTTGCGCATCTGGGGCCAATAAAAGTGGGTGGCCAGCCTTTCAAAGGTCTTGGTCTGCCCCAGATGTCCTGCCAATGGAATGTCGTGAGCCAACCCCAGTAGGAAGGATCTGAAGCACTCGGGTATCACCAGCACACGGGCTGACCCCGGCTCAGCAGCCTTAGGCTCGCTATACAGGAGACTCTTCTCCCAATAAATCAGATGTGCACCAGACATGTCACCTTCTGCCTGGGCTGCAGCCTGTCGCCGCATACCCTCAAGAGAGGGGCAAACTCTCTGCTGCTCACAAAATTCCTCCCTGGTGGGTCCCCCTTCCTGCTGCCAATGGGTCAGCTCAGGCAGGTCCCCCAGTTCGCGATCTGTCCCCGGTAGGCTCCAGGGCATCCCCCTCAGGGTCTGCTCCCTCCTGGGCCGTGGGAACCAAGGGGGCCGGCTCCCCGGGCCCCCTGCCCCTTCTCTCTAAGGCAGGGATCTGGGCCATACTCTCAGGCTCCAGGTCCTTCTCAACACCCTCCTTGGCTGCCATGGACCGAGTGGTGGCACACGCCCACTCAGGCAGACCCAACATCTCTAAGTGAGATTTCCTCTCCACCGTAGCCCATGGGGAGTTCTCTAAATCATTGCCCAACAGACAGTCTACAGGCATGGCGGGCCTCACAGCCACCTGAAGAGTTCCTGAGACCCCCCACTCAAAGGGAACCTGAGCCACCTCACATTGGCTCTCTGAGTTGTCTGCAGACACTACTGGGTAGAATGCATGTGGGACAACCTGCTCTTTGGACACCAACCGGGAGCGGACAGCAGTTACACTGGCTCCTGTGTCTCTTAGAGCCTCCACTCTATGGCCATTGATGGTCACCCACTGCCTGTACTTTTTAGTGTTATCAGGCAGTGCAGGCTTAGGGACCATCTCAAAGTCTCCTAATGAGACAAGGGTCAATTCTACGGGATCCCACCCCTCTTGGGCACCCATCTCCTCCCCCCCCAGGGCAACACTTTCAAGCTGGCGGGGTGGTGCACGGGGTGGTGCACTAGTATCCCTCTGAGGACACTGGGGATCATAGTATCTGTGGCCCACTTGACCACACTTATAACAAGTAAGGGGCCCCCTCTGAACAGGCCTACCTGTCGGGGGCACTGGTTTCTTTTCTTGGGGAGGCTGGGACACCACTGCTTGGTTCCCTTGGGAATTACTTTGGGGCCCTCTTTGGAACTCCCTCGGTTTACCCCTGTCCCCCCACTTCTCTGCTGGGGACCCTGCCCACCTTTGGCGAAGTCTCCCACTGGAACCTTGCAAACCCGGGTGCTCACCCAGTGGTCCGCCTCCTCAGCAAGCTTCCTAGGGTTAGTCAGCTTGCAATCAATCAGGTGCTGGCGTAGCTCAGTAAGACAGTTACTAGATAAATGCTCCCATGCAATCAAATCATAAAGTTGCTCAAAAGTTTCTACTTTGCTACCTTTTACCCAGCGTTCCATTGCTCTGCAAAAAAAAGACACATATTCAACCCACGTGGTACCCTCTAGCTTCTTGCAGGTCCTAAACCTCTGCCTATACATCTCAGGGGTCAAACCATAGCGGGTCATCAACGCTTCCTTCATGTGGGCATAAACCATCCTACTTTCTGGGGGCAGGTCCAACAAGGTATCCCTCCCCTCACTCACAAAGCATCCCCACAACCCCGCTCCCCAATCCTTCTCAGGGACCGGGTGGGACACCATGGCTAATTCATAAGCGGCAAACCATTGCCCAATATCTTCACTTTTGTGGAAATCCTTAATAACCTCCTTGGGTATATACACTCTATGCTCAGTATGCACTACAGGTATGCTGCCACCAGAGGGGGAGATCTCTACACTCTTTGCTTTAATCTCCAACTCCCTCAATATTCTCTCATGCTCAAGTTTCATTTTCATAATCTCAAATTCTAACTTCTTGTTCTCTAGGTCCCTGTGACCATCCATTTTAAGCTTAGCCATCTCCATATTATGCCGCCTATCTCTCTCCCTGTCCTCCATCTCTTCTGGGGACAGACCCTTAGCGGACACACTAGTGCCCGGGCTGGAAATTGCTTTATCTCCTACTAAGGGGCCGATTCCGATCTTGGCCGGAAACACACCAAACACTATTCGTCCAGAAAATAACCAAGCCGAACGCGTGTTTTCCGACCGATTCGAATACCACACCGAACGAACAAGTACGATGCGCACAACAGCCCAGATTCCGAGCGAGCCGTACTTACCCAATCCAGCTCCTGTTCCCCGCCCGAGCCGGATCCGCAAACGCCGATTCGAGCCGCACGGAAGCAAATACACAGCACTTTCCGGCCGGACTAGTACGATGCGCGCTCCGTACGCGCCGAACCCGTCGCTACGTCCGGCACATTTCAGCATCCGGGAGAGTCGCACATAAGCTCCGATTCGCACCACAAGAAGATCCACGGCTACGAGACGAACAAGCCAGCGACGAGTACGAGTCGAAGACACGAGAAACCCAAACGAGACGACCCAACCATGAATCCCATCGCGCAGGTCCTACCTATACTCTACATCTATTACCGGGACCGGTTCGGACGCGTACGGCGCAGACGGTAAGTCAAACACCCACAACACAAACAAACGACACGTACCCGAAATATGTCACAAACACATAGGGATGCACAAATGACGTACACTAGCAACAGCACAATCATAGGGGTGGTATGGGCATCACCAATGCCATACACACCCATAGGGGCCTGGATGCCTGCCACCACCACCACCCCTACTCAGGGGGGCCTGGATGCCTATCACTACTACCATCCCCACTCATGGGGGGCTGGATGCCTATCACTACTACCATCCCCACTCATGGGGGGCAGGATGCCTGCCACCACTACCATCCCCACTCATGGGGGGCAGGATGCCTATCACTACTACCATCCCCACTCATGGGGGCCTAGATGCCTATTACTACTACCATCCCCACTCATGAGGGGCTGGATGCCGATCACTACTACCATCCCCACTCATGGGGGGCTGGATGCCTATCACTACTACCATCCCCACCCATGGGGGGCTGGATGCCTGCCACTACTACCATCCCCACTCATGGGGTGCTGGATGCCTATCACCACTACCATCCCCACTCATGGGGGGCTGGATGCCTGCCACTACCACTACCCCTACTCATAGGACGGGTAATGCATGACACAACCAGTATACTCCCACATAAGGAATCACAGAAAATTACATCCACCCAAACAACATGACAAGCGTGTGTAGTCCATGTCAAATGCCAACAACACAAAACATGACAATGAACATACAATGTGACCCACTATCACATGTGTGACACATAAAAGTGTGTGGCCTCCACAATACAAGCCGACCATGGCCACTGTGGCAATGGGGCCCAAAGCCCCATCACCACAGTCACCAAAAGGTAAGTGTGGGGTCCAAGGCTGATGCACCTTTTGATCAGTGTGGCAATGGGGCCCAAAGCCCCATCACCACAGTCACCAAAAGGGAAGTGTGGGGTCCAAGGCTGATGCACCTTTTGATCAGTGTGGCAATGGGGCCTAAAGCACCATCACCACAGTCACCAAAAGGTAAGTGTGGGGTCCATGGCTGATGCACCTTTTGATCAGTGTGGCAATGGGGCCCACAGCCCCATCACCACAGTCACCAAAATGTAAGTGTGGGGTCCAAGGCTGATGCACCTTTTGATCAATGTGGCAATGGGGCCTAAAGCACCATCACCACAGTCACCAAAAGGTAAGTGTGGGGTCCATGGCTGATGCACCTTTTGATCAGTGTGGCAATGGGGCCCAAAGCCCCATCACCACAGTCACCAAAATGTAAGTGTGGGGTCCAAGGCTGATGCACCTTTTGATCAGTGTGGCAATGGGGCCTAAAGCACCATCACCACAGTCACCAAAAGGTAAGTGTGGGGTCCATGGCTGATGCACCTTTTGATCAGTGTGGCAATGGGGCCCAAAGCCCCATCACCACAGTCACCAAAAGGGAAGTGTGGGGTCCAAGGCTGATGCACCTTTTGATCAGTGTGGCAATGGGGCCTAAAGCACCATCACCACAGTCACCAAAAGGTAAGTGTGGGGTCCAAGGCTGATGCACCTTTTGATCAGTGTGGCAATGGGGCCCAAAGCCCCATCACCACAGTCACCAAAAGGGAAGTGTGGGGTCCAAGGCTGATGCACCTTTTGATCAGTGTGGCAATGGGGCCCAAAGCACCATCACCACGGTGATCATAAGGTAAGTGTAGGCATGGTAAAAGCTGCCAAAGACAAACTGTATGGATGAATCCTGGTCACACAACAACTAAAACATCTGTGGCATAGTAGTGCTTGTGTCCCATTGCAACATAGATTGGGCGAGGCTAACAATGCAGTGACACAGAAACATCGTTTTGGCCATGTGCATACAAACATCACACATGGGGGACCACATTGCCAACAAACAGCCAATTACATAATGACAGAAGTGACCATCATGATGCTGACCCACATATCTGCACCTATGGACACACAAATGTATATAACCTGTGGAGACTGTCGATGTCAGGTGAACAAATACCATACCATGGCAGCAATGGGACATACAAACCATGATCATTGTGCTGACTGATGACCCAGGAGTCCCAGGCAGAGCAGGGGAAAATCACCAAACAACATACAGCCAATGGCACACTACAGAAATGCCAATGCAGTGATGCAAATGCACTAACACAAACAGGCAGACTCACACTGCATATCAAACACAACAGGTGATGGGGGTGTGTGCCAGTGTCACCAGGCAACCACACAACACATGAGGAGGCCTGAATCCCAATTACACAGATGTGTATACAGTGCCACACACAAGTAACTCATGGATTGGATTCCCCTATGAGGGCAATATGGCATTGTTAGATGAGAGGGAGCCCAAATTACACATGTCACATAAGCTTGTAGGAACAGCAACTAACACAGCAAGAGACACACCCACCACAGCACTACCCCCAGGGACCCCACATTGTGCAGACACTAGCCTGCATGACAATTCCACTGTGATGACAAAGGTAGATGTTAATCACACTGTGAACCACAGCCATGTGTCCTCAGCTACAAACTACCATCACACCTACACAAGCTCCAATCAATCAGCAGGGCCTGCCAGCCAAGGCCAATATGGAGGTAGTGGTCTAGCCGTGCAACAACTCACATTTGCACACTCAACACCACACACCCTGATCTCCACCAATGTGCAGCAGTGAAGCTCACATGGACTGGTGACATTGCACATGCACCCATGACAATCCCAGGGGTGGTGGGGGGAACTAAGGTGCAGAAACCCATCACACATGCCCACTCAACATGACTCGTCTATGTATGACACACAGCACAGTACCCCGTACATGCGCATGATGTGAAATCCACCACAAACAATGGGATCCTGGCCATAGTCACACACCAACGAAGAAGCCAAGGTGAGACACAAAGAACACACGTACACAACTTCCAACATTGCAGCTCTGACCCTGAGGAGTGGCAGCAGTCACACACACAACGCGTCACAATCACTGAAAGCTACCACAAATTCAAAATCACATTACTTGTGTAAACAACAAGTGCCAAGGGGAATCCTGAATGTGTCCCATCAGCGTTTGCCCACATCCCCAGCCCTGACAACAAAGACAACCTGGGATGACAACCTTATGAACATCAGTTTGCCATGCACCCACATCACGGAGAAACTAGGTCCAAGATGCTGGATGAACACATACCAACTCTGCAAGCATCACAAACAGGAACATCCCTAGGGACACAGCCTGTGTATGAAAAGGGAAGGGAACATGCACAGACATGCTCACACAACACACAACACGGGCACACGCAATGTCACCAGATTACAAACAGCCATGAGGGCACTCCAATGCTGTGGAAGGTCCACTGTGCCAAACCTTGTCTGTGCACGACTCAAACATATCAGCAGGACACTCCGTCAGTGAGTCAACAACTACAACACACAGAAGCCTCTGCTCACATCAGCCTGGGTACGGGAGTGTCACGTCAGTCATCTGCATATACCCAAAACATGTGGCAATCCAGTTGTACTGTATACACAGATGAGTCCTCCAAAATTGATGTGCAAAACTGCATGTCCAGTGGAGACGGGCACACAGTCAGGGTACTAGGAACATTGGACAGTGGTAAGCCCAACAGATGTACAACAGTGTAGGACAAAGATGGTAATCTGCAAATGCTAAAGTACATCCCTGTGTCAAATGCTAAACATTACACCCTCAGACTGCAGCAAGGGATGCTATAGAGCCAGACTAGATTAGGACACATATCCCATGGATCACATGGAGCCCATCACAGCAAAACTTAATTTACCTGATCTGAACACAATTACAACAGCAAATGCATGATTCTACACATCTACATCATGTACCACCAAAGATTAACCACAAGTAAACAAAAAGAGGCTTTATTCAGCAAGTGTGCAACTGAAATCAAAAGTCCAAAATTAACTACGGCCAATGTCCAGTCCAAATACACAGTCCCAACAGGGTGATGTGTGACAACTTGTCACCAATTGCTTGCCTGCACAGTTACCGACAGGGGACATCCCCCTTGGAGGGGCATACGAGGGGCAAGCCAGGCACCGCAGGGACAGGATCAGGGGATGCCAGAAGGAGGCAGGGAAGGTGAGGTGGGTGCAGGAGTGTCACCGGCAACTGCAGTGGAGGTGTCTGACTCAGGGGGGGCTGGCACCACCGCAGGGCCCAAGTCCGATGGTGTTGGTGCTGCAACCACTGCAGTGGGCTGGTCAAATGGAGTGGACTGGGTCCCCAATGCAGTGCCCGAGTCAGACGGGGTTGTTGTGGACTCCACTGCAGTGCATGACTCCAAGGGAGTAGAAGGGGGGCAGAAGAGCTGGGCAGGACAGAGGGGGGACACGGTCTCCACACCAGTGGCACATACAGGCAGAGCATCTGGTTTGGGGGTGGAAGAGCAAGTGGCGGGGGGAGGGCCTGAGCAGTTTGGGGATGCGGTATCGGTGTGTGGGGGAACCTGGGGCAGGGTGTAGCGGTGGAACCTGTGGAGTGGTGGCCTGGGGGATGGAGGTGAGAGACTGGGTGGGTGACTTGCAGGGCGGTGGCGGGGTCTTGCTCTTCTGGGTCCGGGGGACTTGCGGGTGGGGGGCTCACTCTGCCTGCGCCTGGGGGAGGGTGTCCAGGGGCGAGGGGCACTCCCATCTCTGTGTGTGGACTTCCTCTTCCCCCGGTATGCTGGATCAGCGGGATTGAAGGGGAAGAGGCCGAGGTCAGAGAGGAAGAGCTGCTGTGTATGTGGGGTTGCAGGTGAGGCAAGGGAAGGGGTCTTGGAGGGAGAGGATCTTGAGGATTGCGGAGTGACTGTGGTTGCCTGTGTGTGTGTCAGTTCCCCATCCCCTGTGTGTGTGGAATCAGTCCCCTGAGGATGCTTGTGTGCACGTCTTGCCTTGGTTTTGGGTGTGTGTGTGCTGCTCGTGTCTGTGTGTTTGGGTGATTGTGCAGGTGTGCATGTGCTTTGGACAGGTAGGGTGGTAGGAAGTGTGGATGGGGCAGAGGTGGGAGGGGTGAGGGACTGTTGGAGGAGGGACACCCCTGCCATCAGGGAGGAGTCCATGGACCTATTGCTCCTCTGTAGGGCAGACATACCCGTTGAGATGCCCTCCATGAACGACACCAGCTGTGTCAACAGAGTGGTGTGTGCATGGAGGACAGTCAGCATTGCTGTCTGCCCTACATGAAGCTGCCGAAGGAGGTACACAGACTCCTCACTCAGGGCAGCAGGGGACACAGGGGCAGGGGGTGCGGTGCCTGGCTTGAAGGAGACACGCTCCCGAGCACGGGAATTTTCACGGACCTCAGGAATGGGAGCCAATGGGAGGGCGGTGGTGGTGGTGGTGGTGGCGGGGTCAGACAGACTAGCTGGGGTGTTGTGGCTGCTGACACCCGCATCCACAAGGGAGTCATCCTCTGAGCTGCTGTGGTCCCCAGCTGAGGTGGATGGTGCTGAGGACTCCTCGGTGTGGCTCCCCTCGCCCTCCGTGCCACTGGGTCCCTCTGACCACTCGTCGGACGCTGACCCAGTCTGGCTCCGCTGCTCCTCCTGGTCCGTGGAGCTGTCCCATTCCTGTGGCTGTGGATGTATCTGCAAACAATTAGGGAAACAGACAAACATCAGTCACCTGCACTGACCGCACACACCACAGTAAGTACAGCACATCACAGAGCAAGCCCTGGCATCTCTAGTAGAACATTGCCAAAAGTCATCACACAGATTAGGAGAAGCCAATTGTCAGTCTGATGGTCAACCATGGAACAGACACCCCTCCTGCCCTTGCACCCATCTGTCTGGTGCCTGTCTGATGGTAAGACCCCAGTGTGGACACATGCACCACCTACACAGTAGTTGGACATTGCTGAGAACACGGTGAAGTATGTGAACATGCCCATGTCACATCTCTTGCCACTGAGACAGTGCAGGTGTCTGTATAAATGGACGGCCAGAGTCTAAATAGAAATGCATGTGATGCATACCAGCACCAGACCCCATGAAGCACCCATGTCCGGATAGTCAATGCCACAATGGGGTGCATGTTGCACATGTCACCACCCTGCAGGATCACCCTTAGGAAGTTTAATGCCATGACACAGGCATGCCTGCAAAGTCATACATCACTGTCTCCAGTCACATGGCCATGGCAGCCAGCCAACAACAGTCTGCACTGTGTCACAATCCTAGGACATGGGGAAGGCAAGTAATGTAACTGACAAGTGCACATGTCCATCCCCCAAAACCACATCATCTGAACTACTATTTGTCCACGTCATACCAATTGGACATATGGGGGACATGAAACACAACTCTCTGAACATGATCACCTCACAGTGTGCTGAGAGTGAAAAACAGCTGCCTGAAAGTCACAGTGGCATAGACCTGTCTGCACAGTCATGTGATCAAACACCTATAAGTCACAGAAGTCTTGTCTCACATGGTCCAATAGCAGATGGCATGCTGACCCCTAACCGATAAACATCACAGGAGTCCCGACAACGTAGTCACAGCACAACGACACAGAGGCAGACACCTGAGGGAACATTTCACTGAGCACAGCATGTCAGCTGATACACGGGAGTGGGAGTACAGAGTGTATTGTATGCCCTGGAGTAGGCATGACTGTCCGGCTCCACCTGCAAGATGGATGAGCCCTGGTCAGTAGGCAGGTGGCTAGGCATGTGTGACACACTTGACATACATACTCCTGAGGCCCAAACATTTTACCCACCCGCAGCATGGGGGTGTGGCAAATACCCCAGGGACATGTGGTGATTCTGATCTGCAAGTGGATCACATATCAAAGTTACACCCAGACTACATTGCACGACTCAGGCATTGTGTGAGCAATTGACCCACCCATGAAGGCTAACACAATATCACAGGAACAAAAGCTGTCACCCACCTTGAGCAAAGCAAAATGCAAGGACCCTGTACCCGAGTGACACAATTAAGGAGCACACCGGCCTATCAGATGGGTAGTGGCCATGTCACAATAGAGGGACATGGGTACTGGACAACAAGACTGATGTACTGGGGAAGTTTAACCACGCCACAGGAGGGCACATAGAATGTCAGACAGAGTTCACAGTGCAGTCTATGACTCACCCCCTCCTTGCTGCTGTCTGCCCTTCAGCTGCCCATCCAGCTCCGGGAAGACCACCGGCAGGATCTGGAGCATGTGGGGGTCAGGGTCCAGTGTCCGCCCCTCCTGCGAGGAGGCGACAGCTTCAGCTGGACCCTTGCAATCCTCCGGGTCCAGCCCCGAAGGTCCTGCCACCTCTTCTGGCAGTTGCGGATACGGCGCTTGTAGACCCCCACGGATCTGACTGCCCGGACGATGGCCAGCCAGATATCCTGCTTCTGATGGGCATCAACCTGTGAGGATGACAAAGTGAAAAGGCCATTACTACACATGCAACATATCCGTGCATCACACAGTTGGAAATACATGTCTCAATCACAGGGGCATATGATGTACACAGGCAGTGCAACGAGGGCTATGGACAGTTTGCCAGCAGTTACTACATGGTATCATTGCATGGGAAGTGAACCTTGTTTGAATGCACTGTTACTCCACTGTACCTGTTCAGTGCATGTGACTACACACTTTGGGGGTGAGTACTACTCAGTGACCATGCTAGCCAGTGGTGTGCACACTGTAAATCCTGCTAGTCAGACAACATGCACAATTAGTAAGGCAGTGGACAGCACACTCACCTGCTCCCCTGGTGTCCCATACAGCTTGCTGTACTGTGGAAGGAGGTTGTCCAGCAGGGCCTGGTTCTCCTCATGGGTGAAGGCTGGGGCTCTCTCCACAGTACGTGCCATTGCAGTAGCCAGAGGATGCAGAGACAGCAGCAGTGTAGTGGCAGATGTCGTCCTGGAGCATGTAGTGCAGGCAAGTGAGCCCTCAGGTGAACAGCCAGCATTATATGTGTGCTGCAGAGGCAGATACTGTGCCATGTGTCCAAAGTGATAGGTCCAAGTCGTATGCATCTTATGAATCTGACCAATCCATGGAATTGCAGCACCAAGACACGCCCACAGCATCTGTGAGAAGTTGGCCTGGTATATGCTGTTCACTAATTAAAGTGGACACCTTGCACCAGAACAATTCGACTCTTATGGTTGGTAGGTTTAAGACAACCTTTATAGAAAGCTATCCTAGTGGTAGCTGTGGAGAGCAGCCTTCAGGCTAAGACTTGGAGGAATGTAAAGCAGCTTGTTTTACCACACAATCTCTTGAATCACCAAATGAAAAGACACCACACAGGTATATATATCAAATATATATGTATTTATTAATAAACAACTCTACTAATCTCTCTATGAGATTAGAAGTCAGGAACGTAGGTACAAATCAAATGTTATCAAAATAAGTTAGCACAATCAAATATCACAATCTTAGTTTGGCTAGACCTAGGTCTAGAGCAGTTAGAATCGAGGGACCCCCAAGAACCACCCCAGGTAGTTGTAGGAGACCCGCAGGGGACGGACGCGGTGTCCTGGCACCGGTGCGAGTCCTGTACGAGTCTATGCGAACAGACGCGATTGAGATTTCAATGTTAAAGGTCCCTTGCGTGTTCGAGGCGAACACACCGATCGGTCCTTGTACGAGTCGAAGGACGCGGTTACAGATAGAGTTGCAAGGGAGATGGACGCGCTGTGTCTAACACAGACGCGAACCTCTCCCTTGCAACTCTAGCTGTAACCGCGTCCAGGGGAGCCCTTTGGTTTCGTTTAGAAAGTCTTCTGGGGACCCACAAGCCGGCTGGCAAGGGATCGCGAAGATGCCTCAGGCGGATGCACTCAACAGGGGCCCACGGTCGCTCAGGACGTTGTAGGCTGCTGGTTTTGGGAGGGATCTCTGTTAGAGGCTGGGACCACACGTGGTCCAAAGCACAAGTTTGTAGAACGTCGTGAAGGGGTTGCACTCGACAATAGTGCACGGTACCCAGGGTCTGCGGTTCCTCATTGCTCGTGGGGTCCACTTGCCTCAGCTTCGCTGGGGACTCACGATGGCCTTGGAGAAGTCAGGAAATCCTCTTCCTGGGCTGCAGGGACTTCGGGCTCCGGCGGGAGCGCCATAGTTTGCGACCGTCGTTGTCGTTTTTGGTGCCTGCCAAGCAGGGGAGTCACTCCTTGACTCCAAGGGAGATTCTTCAGTCTTCCAAAGGTAGTGGAACATCGAAGGTCTGGGATTCTTCTTGTAGAGCGTCGTCCAGGGGTATCTAGTTTGCAATGCACAGGTTCCCCTTTCTTTTAGTATAATTGCGCTGACTCGTACAGGGTTCGCGTCTGTGTTAGACACATCGCGTCCATCTCCCTTGTAGCTCTATTTGTAACCGTGTCCTTCGACTCATACTGAGTCCAATCGGTGGGTTCACCTCGAACACACAAGGGGCCTGTAACATTGAAATCTCCAGTGCGCTGACTCGTACAAGGTTCGCGTCTGTGTTAGACACAGCGCGTCCATCTCCCTTGCAACTCTATCTGTAACCGCGTCCTTCGACTCGTACAAGGACCGATCGGTGTGTTCGCCTCGAACACGCAAGGGACCTTTAACATTGAAATCTCAATCGCGTCTGTTCGCATAGACTCGTACAGGACTCGCACCGGTGCCAGGACACCGCGTCCGTCCCCTGTGGGTCTCCTACAACTACATTGGGGTGGTTCTTGGGGGTCCCTTGATTCTAACTGCTCTAGACCTAGGTCTAGCCAAACTAAGATTGTGATATTTGATTGTGCTAACTTATTTTGATAACATTTGATTTGTACCTACGTTCCTGACTTCTAATCTCATAAAGAGATTAGTAGAGAGTTGTTTATTAATAAATACATATATATTTGATATATATACCTGTGTGGTGTCTTTTCATTTGGTGATTCAAGAGATTCTGTGGTAAAACAAGCTGCTTTACATTCCTCAAAGACTTAGCCTGAAGGCTGCTCTCCACAGCTACCACTAGGATAGCTTTCTATAAAGGTTGTCTAAAACCTACCAACCATAAGAGTCGAATTGTTCTGGTGCAAGGTGTCCACTTTAATTAGTGAACAGCATATACCAGGCCAACTTCTCACAGCATCCTTCAAAAATTTCAACTTCATGACACCCATGAATTTGCAACATTGTTGTGGCTGGCCAACTGAATTCACTGCATCAGACTCGTTGAAGCTTCAAAAACGCGTTTGTTGCCATGCCAGGCCCCAGCCAATGCGTGCGCACCGATCGGACCAATGCTGTACAACGCGTACCCACAATACAACGCGTACCCGCTCACATTCAATGCAATGGTCCGTGCGAGCACACCGATCGGACCATTGCTGTGCAACGCGTACCAGGCATACAACGCGTACCCGCTCACATTCAATGCAATGGTCCGTGCGGGCACACCGATCGGTCCATTGCTCTACAACGCGTACCAGGCATACAACGTGTACCCGCTCACATTCAATGCAATGGGCTGGCCGGGCACACCGATCGGTCCATTGCTGTACAACGCATACCCGCTCACATTCAATGCAATGGTCCGTGCGGGCACACCGATCGGACCATTGCTGTACAACGCGTACCCGCTCACATTCAATGCAATGGTCCGTGCGGGCACACCGATCGGACCATTGCTGTGCAACGCGTACCAGGCATACAACGCGTACCCGCTCACATTCAATGCAATGGTCCGTGCGGGCACACCGATCAGTCCATTGCTCTACAACGCGTACCAGGCATACAACGCGTACCCGCTCACATTCAATGCAATGGGCCGGCCGGGCACACCGATCGGTCCATTGCTGTACAACGCGTACCCACTCACATTCAATGCAATGGTCCGTGCGGGCACACCGATCGCACCATTGCTGTACAACGCGTACCCGCTCACATTCAATGCAATGGTCCGTGCAGGCACACCGATCGGACCATTGCTGTACAACGCGTACCCTCTCACATTCAATGCAATGGGCCGGCCGGGCACACCGATCGGTCCATTGCTGTGCAACGTACCAGGCATACAACGCGTACCCGCTCACATTCAATGCAATGGGCCGGCCGGGCACACCGATCGGTCCATTGCTGTGCAACACGTAGCAGGCATACAACGCGTACCCACTCACATTCAATGCAATGGGCCGGCCGGGCACACCGATCGGTCCATTGCTGTACAACGCGTACCCGCTCACATTCAATGCAATGGGCCGGCCGGGCACACCGATCGGTCCATTGCTGTGCAACGCGTACCAGGCATACAACGCGTACCCGCTCACATTCAATGCAATGGTCCGTGCGGGCACACCGATCGGTCCATTGCTCTACAACGCGTACCAGGACAGGTCACACGCATATGTCACCATGCTGGTCACTGGTGAACCTATGCCAGCCACATTTACTTTCCAGGGACTCAGGGGCACACCTACAACACCGCACCCAGTCCACACTGTCTATGAGGCATGTGTGGCAGCATAACCTTATCTGTGTATGGGGGTGAACATGTGGATTTTGGGGTGGCACTTGGGGGCAGACACACCCAGGCTGTGCACGTATTAATGGGGACAGGGTCCTTTGTGTGTTGTGCACATACCACTGTGGTGTGCAACTTTTTATTTCTGAGCATGTGTCATGGTCACATTTCCAGGTTGTGTATGTGTATGACATGTCACATACCCCCAGGCTCACATGTGGGAAGGCATGTACGTCACAGGATGGCCCATTCCAACAATAGTGATGTCCCTCCACAGTCTGCGTGCATGTTGTGTATCACATGTCTCTGACTCCATGTGCACAATGGGAGACAGTCTCCACATCCACGTGGTTTGTGCATGAACTTTGATGGTGTGTGTGTCACAGACGTCCATGTCTGTCCTGCAGAGGCTACAGGGGCCACCACCTGTGGGTGTCATGTTTGTTTTTCTGACGTGTACATGATACGCCATGTCATGCCAGTGTCCATGTGGCAAGACAGGCTCCCTGGGAATCTACCTGTCAATGAGCTGTGATGCCTGTGGAGCATCTGTCCAGACATGTCACTGTGGTATGTGTGTGGAACGTGAGACAGTTAATGTGTACTGTGACACAGCCTAATGGTGTCCCATAGCACACCCTGGAACCAGTTGTCAACACTTGTTGAACAGAGAGATGTTAGATGATGTCCATGTAGGTGCCATATATGTCCAAACGGTACGACACACACATCAAGTACTTGTGTATGTTGATGATGTGTCATGTGAAATTGAGTATGGTGAACGGCACATTGGTGGGGTGACTGACAATCTTGCTTTCTTCACCTATGCACTGCAGGGCTCCTGCTGTCCATCGACCACTCCCAGACCTGGCAACGATGGTGGAACGTGACAGCATCCGACGGTACCGCTTCACCAGGCAGCTGATTGAGGATTTGGCAGTGTGGTTGGCCCCACATTTGCAGCCTGGCCGGCCGTATCCTACAGCGCTGACCCCCAAGGTGAAGGTGATGGCAGCCCTACACTTCTTTGCCACCGGTACCTTTCAACACACTGTGGCAACTACTGGTGGGATGTCACAGACTATGTTCAGCCGTGTGCTACGCAATGTTTTGGGGGCAATGTTGAGATACCTCAACCAGTACATCTATTTCCCAACACGTCAACGACTCACTGACGTCAAGAGTGACTTCTATGCCCTGGGGAGGATGCCACATGTAATTAGCTCCATTGATGGGACACATGTGTCTTTGATACCACCACAGGCACATGAGCAGGCATACCGCAAACGTAAACATTACCATTCGATCAATGCTCTGGTGGTATGTCTTGCAGATATGACCATCTCACATGTGTGTGCCCGTTTCCCCGGTTCTGCACACAATGCCTACGTGATGAGGAGTAGTCGCATCCCGAGGATGATGTCACAGATGCCGAACCAGCGTGCCTGGCTTGTTGGTGTGTACTGACTTTGTACCATTGTGTGTGTTCTGCTATGTTGTTTTCTCGCACACATTTTCAAATCGGCTAATGTGCAATTGTCTGTCTGTAGGTGACTCGGGATACCCCAACATGCCGTGGTTGCTGACACCCCTCAGGAACCCTGTGACACCAGCCCAGATGCGCTACAATGAGGCACATGGTCGGACGAGGAGGGTGATTGAGCGGACCTTTGGTCTCCTGAAGAGCCGCTTCCGCTGCCTGGACAAGACAGGAGGGGCCCTCCCATATGCCCCAGCAGAGGTGTGCAAGATTGTCATCGTCTGCTGCATGCTACACAACCTGGCAGTGCGGAAGGAGTTGCCTCTCATCCTGGATGACGATGACCAACGTCCGCCACCTGTGGAAGATCCTGGCCTGGGTCACGATGCCAGTGAAGATGATGATGATGATGATGGTGATGTCCGCACACAGCTCATCACCAACTTCTTCAGCTGAATGTGAGTCTCCAGAGGGTTGTAATGTCAATGATTTGAGTTTGCATGATATGTGTGTGTGGTGCTCTGGTGCTGTTTGAGTGTGGCCATGTGCTACTTGACTGGATGCGTGCAGCGATGTGTCCTTGCAGGTGGTCTGTACTGCCCAACAGTGTTGACATGCTAACTTGGTTTTGTGTAGTTATCTCGTGACATGTATTAGACATGAGTATTGCCGTTCTGTGCTGTTCTTCAGTGGTTTTGACTGTGTGTCATGTCTGTCCTTCACAGGGTGCTGCTGGAGTTGTCTGATCAACTTGGATCCCCGAATCCATGATTCAACTTCCAAGGTGGAAGCAGTCGTTTCCCTACAGGTGATGTGCCACACACCCCTGGACTTTCTATCTTCTGCACTTTTTAACTTTGTGGCCACAGCCAGGTTGGATTAGCTTGCATTTGTAGTGGAAACTACATGTTGGAAATGTGTAATAAACCTGTGCTTGACTTTGGGATGTGTGTTGTCTATAGTCACACATCTGACTGACATTTGCTTACTGCACCTGTTGTCTAGTTGACAGTGACTGTGAATAGGTGGCGTGTCTGTACATTCCACTGTACTTCGTTGCAACATCAGTATAGGTGATGAGTCTGATGGCCTTGGTGTGTATGTGTTTTGTGGCCCTAGTGGTGTGTCTCCCTCATATGTGTCACGTCGCCATGACTGACATGACAGTGTTGGACTTGCTGTAGCAGTTAGCATGCACAGTGTAATTTAGAAGTTCAACATCTACATGACAAAAACCACGTTGGAATCACAACAGAGGTGCAGAGGGAAGCAAGATGGCGGCCGCTTGAGGCTGTTGGGAGCGGACTGCCAACTAGCACCGTGAATTAAGTCTCTGACCGAGTGGGGAGACGGTGCATACTTACATGCCTGATGTTCTTCGACGTTGGCGGCTTTGGAATTGCCGCGGATACTGGCTCACGACCCGGCGGTGGCTTCGGGGAAAGACAGCCGCAGGAATATAGCACGGACCTACGGAGGCTGGTGGAGCGAGCTCTCGCGTCTGCAGGCTGTTGGCGCTGTTGGCGCTGTTGGCGCTGTCGGCAAAGGACTGCTCGAATGGCTCCCAAATTGGTCAGCAACGCAAGGGGCAAGACGGGTGTGGATCCGGTCGGCTCCGAGGGGAAACGGGGCGGCCGGCAGATGCCGCGGACAACACAGTCAGCTTCCGGGAAGGAGAGAGAGCAGGCTCCGGCTCCAGCCAGGGGAAGGGGCGGGACCTCGTCTGGACGACGCACGCCGGGAGGTTCAGTGCTTGCAATGTTGCGCGCTTCCAGCGCTAAACAGGCTGAGGATACCATAACGTCTGCAGGCACTATCGAGGACAAAGAGGAGGCTCATCCCCATGAATTTGGACGGGGGAGCGATTCAGCGACTGGAGTGGATGGCTCACCAGGGAAAATAACAGTAAGTTCTGAGCCCAGGCAACACGCTAATCTATTAGAGGACATGGGGGAAGATGAATTGAGGAGTAATGGCAGGGTGCTGGAACAAAATGTGGAAAATGAGGGACATCAGATGATCAGTCAAGGGACGACCATCAAAACTATCAAGGATATCAGGCCTGAGACAGGGGCAGATACAGTAGTAGTACCAGAGAGCCGAACGATACAGTCAAACTCCCAAGTACAGAAGCCGGGTCCATTAAGTATAAATCCAGAAATAGAAAATGATCCCAATGATGGTTTTTTCTCCCTGTCTGACGGCCCGGAGTGGTCAGGTAACGACTCTGGATCTTCAATTATATCAAGTGAGGAGGAAAATGAAAGCGATCTGGAGAAAGCAGGAGACTCTCTCTATATGACTGCCCGTCGGGTTGGTGGTAAGAAATTTGGGCCCCGCACACAGAGGTCCGTAAGCTTGAAATGGGATTATTTATTAACTGATTCAATTAATCCCACTCCAAACGAGGCACCCCCGGCTACTTCTGGTATACAGGCTCCAACATTGGAAACTGTCCTGCAGACAATAATGCAACATCGAGACGAAAAAAAAAAAAAAAAAAGGAAGGGAATCCAGCTTATGCCATGTACTTTCAGTATGTGAAGGCACTTGCAGATTTCTGAAACAGTGAGTGGAAAAAAAAAAAAGGAATCACAACAGAGGCAGATATGGTGTATTGGTGAGTTTATTTACATACAGGTGTGAGGATGGTGCACAGGATGGTGGGTGCTGTACATAGAAATTTGGATCCAAAGTTCCCATGTGAATTGGAAGTCTTGGTAGCTGAAAAGTCCAGAGTAAAGTCCACAGTCATCTGATACATTTGGTCAACTAGAGCTCCCCATGTCATGTGGGAGAGTTGGCTTGGCTTCAACAGGGTGTGCAGTATGCACACAGAGGAAAAGTTCCAGAACAGGTGTTGGCTTCCTGGGGGATGTAGATGGCCATCGGCCTCTCAGTTTGGCCTCCTCGGACGGCCCCTCTTCTTGGGGGGGGACCCTCAGGTGCAGGCTGCGGCGGTGCAGGGGACTCTCTGCCAGAGTCCTCCTCCCTCCCTGTGGCATTTGCAGTTGTTTCAGCAGCAGATGTTGTGGGCACACAGGGAGGTGAGGCCATGTTTGTGCTGATCTGGCGGAGGCATGTCAGTATGTCCCTATGCACCGCTGTCAGTTGTTCCAATGTGTCCCACTTGGACTCCATGCCACACATGTGTGTCTCGACACGTGACATGTGTGTCTCAACACGTGACATGTGTGTCTCGACACGGGACATGTGGGAGTCCAAGCGGGCATGATGGGCAGCCTGCTGCTGTTGTATGTCCGTGAGGATCCCCACTACCTGGCTGACCTCTCCGGTGCTAGTCTGGTACGCATCCGCGATGCGTGCCAGTTGTGGGTCATCATACAGTCCAGACCCCTCTGCAAGGAGAGACCTATGTCTCCCACCCCTCACACCACCCCTGGCGACACGTGCAGGACCTGCAGTGGCACGCACAGGTGACCATGGGCCCACTTGGGTGTTGTTCCTGGGCTCGTTGTCAGCAGCTCCAGTTTGGGCCTGGGTCCGTGCCCCGTTGTCATCTGTGGTCCTTGGTGTGTCCGTGTTGGCAGGGGTGGCCTGTGTGTTGGCAGTTGTTGGAGGGGTGGGTGCACGGGGTGCAGAGGTTGGTCCTGCTGGTGCTGCATGATGACTCACACCGGAGGGTCCAGCTGGTTCTTCGCCATCCGAGGAGTGCAGAGGCTGATCCACACCAGTGAGCTCAGTGTTCCCCGGAGCCTGGGACAGGGAGTCCTCCTGGTCTGCTGCTGTGTCCCCATCATCTCCTGTTTTGGGGAGAGACACAGATTGTATGTTATGTTTCTACTGGCATCAATTGTTCAAACACCTGACAGTTGTGACTGTACCTCTGGATGTGGGCCAGGACATTGCATTCTCCTAAATAGTGACAGTCAGTGAGTGATATTGGTGTAGCACATTGTCCTGCCAACCTGTGGCATGTCAATGTGAATGTTGAGGTGTGTGCATGACCAGCATTGGTGGTATTTGGTTACCATCCAGGCCTCCTTCTCCCCCAGCCCAGTTATCCCACCATGCAACGTGCTTGCATTGCAGGGAGTGCAAGTTGGCTTTCAGGATGTCAGGCAGTGGTGTTGTGCTGTTTGTTGGTGCACAGTTCCCAGCAGGGCCTTGTGCTCCCCACAGCAGTACCCAGTGTCAGCCATCTTGTGAGTCCTTATCCACTCCCTGTGATGTGATCATGGTTGAGAGTGGTGTTGATGGGCCAATTGTGAGGGTGAGCAATATCTGTGCCTACAACTCCCATCATGCTATTGCCTCCACCCCCTTCCCAGCATGGCCATCCTTCCTTCCTTTTGACTCTGCTTCCCTGTGGGGTGGGGTGCCTGTGCTGACAGGAAGGCTGGGAGTGTTGTCCTGGCAGTTGTTTGGCTACAAGTCCCAAGAGTGTCCCTGTGCTTCACACAGCATAACCCAGGGTGGTGGTTCTTTGTGGGATCTTCAGTTAGGCTGTGAGGCATTGCATTCTCCCAGGTGGGTTATGTGGAGTTAGTGTTGAGGGGGTGTGTGAGGAGAGCTGCTTGTAACTATGGTCAGTGCTGTGAGTCCTCCTTCCCACCCAGCCAGCTATCCCACCATGCAACGTGCTTGCATTGCAGGGAGTGCAAGTTGGCTTTCAGGATGTCAGGCAGTGGTGTTGTACTGTTTGTTGGTGCACAGTTCCCAGCAGGGCCTTGTGCTCCCCACAGCAGTACCCAGTGTCAGCCATCTTGTGAGTCCTTATCCACTCCCTGTGATGTGAGCATGGTTGAGAGTGGTGTTGATGGGCCAATTGTGAGGGTGAGCAATATCTGTGCCTACAACTCCCATCATGCTATTGCCTCCACCCCCTTCCCAGCATGCCCATCCTTCCTTCCTTTTGACTCTGCTTCCCTGTGGGGTGGGGTGCCTGTGCTGACAGGATGGCTGGGAGTGTTGTCCTGGCAGTTGTTTGGCTACAAGTCCCAAGAGTGTCCCTGTGCTTCACACAGCATAACCCAGGGTGGTGGTTCTTTGTGGGATCTTCAGTTAGGCTGTGAGGCATTGCATTCTCCCAGGTGGGTTATGTGGAGTTAGTGTTGAGGGGTGTGTGAGGAGAGCTGCTTGTAACTATGGTCAGTGCTGTGAGTCCTCCTTCCCACCCAGCCAGATATCCCACCATGCTACGTGCTTGCATTGCAGGGAGTGCAAGTTGGCTTTCAGGATGTCAGGCAGTGGTGTTGTGCTGTTTGTTGGTGCACAGTTCCCAGCAGGGCCTTGTGCTCCCCACAGCAGTACCCAGTGTCAGCCATCTTGTGAGTCCTTATCCACTCCCTGTGATGTGAGCATGGTTGAGAGTGGTGTTGATGGGCCAATTGTGGGTGTGACCAATATCTGTGACTACCACTCCCATCATGCTATTGGCTACACTGACTTGACCAGCATACACAGGATTCCTTCCTTTGAGTGAGCTTCCCTGTGAGGTGGTGTTCTAGTGGTGGGTAAATATCTGTGAGTGTTTGTTGGTTCTATTTGTGCCACTGCCTTGCTGTATTTGTTGTTAGGTTTGTAGATCTCATGACACAGTTACATGTCACTATGAGATGGCAGGTATTGTGTTTGTCTGACTAGCATTCACATCTTGGGATGAATATCTTTTGGTTGCTGTGTATTTGCTAAGTGTGCATGGTTTGCCTATCCCCTTGACTGTGATGTGTGTGTGTTGTCACACCATATTGTATATATTAGTTGTGTACTCACCAGGCTCTGGGATGTCTGTTAGTCCGTATACGCTCACTGGTGGTAGGATGGCCCGCACCTTCTCCTCCCAGGGCCTGAGGTATACTGGTTTTGCAGGAGGGCCACTGCCGGTGTGCTGGCTGAGGAGGTAGTCCTTTTGAGTAGTTCCCGGACCCTCCTGCGCACATCATACCACCTGTTCTGGATGTCTTCCTTTGTGCGCAAACATGGTGATTGCGCGTTCACCCTGTCGACAATCCTCGCCCACATCTTGGTTTTCTGCGACATGGGGGTCTGTTGTACCAATGTACCAAACAACTGTGGCTCTACCCTGAGTATCTCGTCTACCAGGACATCCAATTCACAATCTAGGAACTTATGGTTCTTCTTTGGGGACATGGTGATGGGTGGTGGTGGTGATTGATGTGTGTGTGTGTGTGTGCAGGTGGGGGGTGTGAGTGTAGGTTTAGCTGGGTGTGTGTGAGGGTGCTATTTGTAGGTGTGGTAATGGTGTGTGGTTTGTGTGATGTATGAGCTGTGAGTGTGTCTGTGGTTGCTGTGTGATGGTGTTGTGTGCTGGCAGGTCAGTGGAATTTGCAAAGGATCATGGTAGGGATTTGTGGCCTTTATGTAGGTAAAGTTGGAGGTGTGTCCTTGTTCCATTTTTTTCCCTCCCTGTATTTATTGGCTTAGTGGTTGCTTGTTTGGCCCTTTTTTTCTAATTTTTCCTTGGTGTTTTTGGTGCATGTACGAGTTGTTCTTGTGTCCGAGTAGGACGCTGCAGTTGTCTGGTGCGATCTTGTCCGACTCGTTCCCGCTGTGTGTCAGCTAGGTTTCATATGCGGCGTACGAGTCGGTCGCGTAGTATTGGGTTGCTTCGGCTGGGTTTTGTATGCGTGTCGGTCGTACGGCTTGTGCTCCGGGCGAGTCGGTCGTGTTTTGCACGCACAGCATCGTACTATGCGGGTCGGAGTTCGCGGGTACGTTTCGTTCGGGTTCAATCCGAGTGCGTGTCGGTCGGTTCGTTTCGCGTGATTTCCCGGCCGGATGGCTTGTTTCCGTCCGGCTCGGTCGGTCGTTTTTTATTCCGTCCGAGTCTGTCGGATTTCACATTCATTTCATCGTACTACCCGGGTCGTGCGGCGCCGGTCCGAGTCGGTCAGACTAAATTCCCGTAACGAGTCGGTCGGTACGTTTTCCGGCCCGAATCGAAATCGGCCCCTAAGTCTACTACTTCGCCCTGCTGCTCTCCTGCATTCTCTTCCCCCTCCACAAGCTCTCTAGCTTCTAGCCAGGCCTTCAGCGCCTTGTAATACTCCTCCCTTCTAGTGAGACCTGTGATAGGGACTGTGAATTGTTTGCAAAAATATTTGAGCTGCTTGGCATTGTAGGTTTCTAATTTCTCTTCTTCCCAGGAGAGATCCTCCGAGGCATTGGATCTGGGCTTGCCCATTGTGGCAATAACTGGCAATATTAATCAAAAATAGAATCAGAAAAACCTCAAAACGTATGTGGTTGCGTTATGGTCTGCACTCACTAGTAGTGTACTCTATAATTACTGTATGCGATCATAAATGCAAGTCCAGATCCTCACCGCTGCCACCAATGTTAGAAATGGGGGACTCTACTTGGCAATGGCTGGCCACTGTCCAAGTAGGGACCCTTCTTCCTAAGTCAGAGTGAGAGGGTTCCACCCTTTGATAACCCCTGCTCAACCCTGTGGTAACGTAGCACGAGCAGTTAGGCTTATCTCAGAGGCAGTGTGTGAAGCATTTATGACCATACACAGTAACACAGTGAGGAACACTACAAAGGGACACCACACAAGTAGTTATCAAAAATAAGTATCTTTATATATAGATTTAACACAAGACCAATAACGATAAAAAGCCACAATACTGTAAAATAGGATTACTCTTGGAATGCTGCAAAAATAGTTCAAGTGCGCAAAGAGGAGTTCAGTTCAAAGCAGTGGTCTCTGCGACCCTTTTACCTACAAAGTACCTGGATTTCGTAGCAAAATCAACAAATTGTCGCAAAGAAGCTGTAGCGATGAATTTCTGCACGCGAGGCCGGCGATGCGTTAAATCCTTGCCTTGCGAGGGAGGATGATGCGCCGATCTGCTGATGCGTGTAGAGACTATGCGACAAACTTCTGCATGCTAGAACGTTGATGCGATGACTCCCTGCCGCAAGGGAGGAGGCGAGGCGACGATCTTGTTGCGTGTGCGATCGGGTTGCGATGCGAAGAAATGGCGCTCCGCGAGGGAGCGACGATCCTGATGCGATGCAATGAAAATGGCGGACGCTCGACGTCCGCGCTGCGATGTCGTGAAGCGATGATCTCGGTGCGATGACTTGATCTTTGGTTGCGAGCACTCGGCGGCAGCAGCGCGATGATTTTTCGGGCGCTCTCAGCAGCGGCGGCTCGCAAACGTGCGTTAGCGACGATTTCAGCACTCTCTTCTCTGTAGTAAAACTAGAGGCCCTGGAACTCACAGGAGCCTCACCTGCAGATAGAAATCCTCGCTGGGAGGAATCAGGAGGCTGGTGGTGAAGTCTGATGTGCCTGAGACTTCAACAGGAGGCTAGCTCTCTCCTAGCCCTTGGGTGATTGCTTTAGCAAGATTAATAAAAGTTCTCTCAAAAGTCCTTTTCCCTCTTCTTCCAAGTCCAATGGTAACCACTGCAGACCAATCCAAGAAACAGCACACAAGCACAAGGATAGTCACCGCCTGCAGATTCCTTCAGTTACACGGACAGAGGTTCGTCTTGATTTCCAGGAGCAATACAAATTGTAGGGGTTTCAGCACAGATATTTATACCCCAAAAGTCTTTGTTCTCAGAAGCTACAAGTCACTGAACCCAGCCAGAACCAGTTCTGCTCAGTCCTGGAGCACTTTGTTTACCAGGCTGCATCCTTCCTTTCAGAAAGAGGGGGTCTGCCATCAGACGCACAGTAGGAGGTGGAGCCAGCATTCACCTTGCCAGGCACAGCCCTATTCAGGTCAAGGAGCCACCCCTCCCCATACTCTAAATGCAGATCTCTCTATTCAACCCAGGTCTGACTCAGCCTGCCCTGTCCCTCCAAAACCAGACAGCCAATACACATAACAGCAGAGCATACTGGAAGGCTTAGGCAAGAAAATATCTACTTTCTAAAGTGGTATTTTTCAAACACAGAATATAAAAATAAACTTCACTAAAAGATGTATTTTAATATTCTGAGCTCAGGCATACTAAATTCGTTTTTCTACCATGTTCCTGGGGTCAGTTAGGACTATAGAATGTAATAGTCAAACTGCCCATTCTAGCCTATGGGGAACAGGTAGCCTTACAGTAGTGAAAAACGAAATTGGGTGTAATTCACTACCAGGACATGCTACACACACCAAGGCATGTCCTACCTTACACACACAATGCACCCTACCATAGGGGTGACTTACATGATGCCAAGGGAAGGTTCAGGGGCTGGGAAGTGGGTGCACTTCACAGCCAAGATGGCAGTTCTGGGCTGCACACAGACTCTGCAGTGGCAGGTCTGAGACACACTTTACAAGCTGCTTCTGTGGGTGGCGCAAACCAGCGCTGCAGGCCCACCAGCAGCATTTGGTTTACCAGCCCTGGGCACACACAGGCCACGCTACTAGGGACTAACAGGTAAACCAAATAAGCCAATCATGGATATATCAATTCACATGTCATATTTACACAGGGAGCATTTGCGCTGTGGAACTGAATGGCAGTGGCACAGCGCCCAGAGCATCTAACACCAGCAAAAACAGGGGGACAACAGCGCAAAATGGAAGGGAGACCCACGCCAATGGTGCCAGATCTAACACGTGTCCCCTCCAGCTGAAATGTGGGGAGAACTACCCATCCCCTTGGAAGTTCTCATCACTAAGGCGGAAAAATCTGGACAGACCATCAGCATTGGCGTGTTCTGTACCAGGGCGGTGTTCCACCGTGAAGTCCATACCCTGTAGGGAAATGGACCACCTCAACAACTTGGGATTCTCACCCCTCATCTGCATCAACCATCTGAGGGGCCTGTGGTCTGTCTGAACCCGGAAGTGAGTCCCAAACAGGTATGGTCTCAGCTTCTTCAGTGCCCAGACCACAGCAAATGCCTCACGCTCAATTGCACTCCACCTCTGTTCCCGTGGAAGTAACCTCCTACTGATGAAGGCTACAAGTTGGTCTAGTCCCTTATCATTTATCTGTGACAGAACGGCCCCCACCCCATGCTCTGAAGCGTCTGTCTGGACAACAAATTCCTTACCAAAATTGGGCGCCTGGAGTACGGGTGCTGTACACATGGCAGTTTTGAGGGCATCAAAGGCTTTCTGACAGGTGTCAGTCCAGTTCACAATCTTTGGCCGCTTCTTGGAAGTCAGCTCAGTCAAGGGTGCAACAATGTTGCCATACCCCTTGACAAACCTCCTGTAGTAACCTGTGAGTCCTAAGAAGGCCCTCACCTGGGTCTGGGTCCTTGGGGGCTCCCAAGCCAGGATGGTTTCAATCTTGGGCTGCAGGGGTGCCACCTGGCCACTCCCCACCTGGTGTCCCAAGTACACCACAGAACCCTGCCCAATCTGGCACTTACTGGCCTTGATTGTGAGGCCTGTTCTGCGCAGTGCCATCAACACTTCCCAGAGGTGGCGCAAGTGGTCCTCCCAGGAGGAACTGAACACTGCAATGTCATCCAGGTAGGCGGCACTGAAATCCTCCAGCCCAACCAACACCTAGTTGACCAACCTCTGAAAGGTGGCAGGGGCATTCTTCATCCCAAAGGGCATCACACGGAACTGGTAGTGCCCATCTGGTGTGGAGAATGCTGACCTCTCCTTTGCCCCATCAGTTAAGGCGATCTGCCAGTACCCAGACGTCAGATCAAACGTGCTGAGGTACCGGGCAGCCCCTAACCGATCTATGAGCTCATCAGCTCTGGGGATGGGTTGCGCGTCGGTCTTCGTGACCGAATTGAGACCTCGGTAGTCCACACAGAACCTAAGTTCAGGAGTGGCACCAGGCGTCGCAGCTTTTGGTACCAAGACCACGGGGCTGGACCAGGGGCTGCTAGAGGACTCAATCACCCCTAGGGCAAACATTTTGGAGACCTCCTCCTTAATGCAAGCCCTGACCCTGTCAGCCACTCTGTAAGCCTTGTGCTTGACAGGAGGACTGTCCCCGGTATTCACCTCATGGACGCACCAATCAGTGACACCAGGCACCAGGGAGAACAAATCAGAAAATTGCCCCAACAGTTGGTGACAATCTCTCTGCTGCTCAGGGGTCAGTGTGGTGGAGAGGATCACACCCTCCACTGACCCATCCTTCTCTCCTGCACACAGGAGGTCGGGAAGAGGCTCACTCTCCTCCTCCATCCCATCATCTGTGGCAAGAAGCATGCCCACTTCAGACCTCTCAAAGTGGGGCTTCAGGCGGTTCACATGCAGGACCCACAAGGGGTTCCTGGGAGACTGAAAGTCCACCAAGTAGGTAACTGGACTTTTGCACTCCACCACCTCAAATGGACTGGTCCACTTATCTTGGAGCGCACAAGGCTCCACTGGGGCCAGTACCCAAACCTTCTGGCCAGGTTGAAATTCGACAAGAGTGGCATTCTGGTCGTGCCAACGTTTCATTTCCTCCTGGCTGGCTTCCAGATTTGCCTCAGCAATCTTTCTGAAACGCCGAGTCTGGTTCCTGAAGGCCAACATGTAGCTAAATACATCTTGGGGATGTTTCCTGGGAGATTGCTCCCAGCCTTCCTCGACCAGACTCAGAGGTCCTCTAACCGGATGGCCATAGAGGAGTTCAAAGGGACTGAACTCTAAGGACTTCTGTGGCACCTCAGGGTAGGCAAACAACAGGCATAGCAAGAGGACGTCCCACTTACGCCTCAGGGGCTCTTCTAGGCCCATGATCATGCCCTTCAAGGTCCGGTTGAACCTTTCAACCAGACCATTACCTTGGGGGTGGTAAGGAGTGGTGAACTTATAAGTTACCCCACACTCCTTCCACAGAGACTTCATGTACTGGGAGATGAAGTTGGTCCCCCTGTCAGACACCGCCTCTCTGGGGAATCCCACATGGGAGAAAATCCCCATCAGTGCACGTCCCACCACGGGGGCCGTCACTGTCCTGAGCGGGATGGCTTCAGGGTACCAGGTGGCATGGTCCACCAAGACCAGGATGAACCTGTTGCCCATGGCTGTCTTGGGGTCCAGAGGCCCCACAATGTCAATGCCCACTCGCTCGAATGGGGTACTCACAACTGGAAAGGGCTGGAGTGGGGCCTTGATCTTCCCCCCACTCTTCCCACTTGCCTGGCAAGTCTCACATGTCCTGCAATGAGTGTCTGAACTCTTGCGCATCTGGGGCCAATAAAAGTGGGTGGCCAGCCTTTCAAAGGTCTTGGTCTGCCCCAGATGTCCTGCAAATGGAATGTCGTGAGCCAACCCCAGTAGGAAGGCTCTGAAGCACTCGGGTACCACCAGCACACGGGCTGACCCCGGCTCAGCAGCCTTAGGCTCGCTATACAGGAGACTGTTCTCCCAATAAATCAGATGTGCACCAGACATGTCACCTTCTGCCTGGGCTGCAGCCTATCGCCGCATACCCTCAAGAGAGGGGCAAACTCTCTGCTGCTCACAAAATTCCTCCTTGGTGGGTCCCCCTTCCTGCTGCCAATGGGTCAGCTCAGGCAGGTCCCCCAGTTCGGCGATCTGCTCCCCGGTAGGCTCCAGGGCATCCCCCTCAGTGTCTGCTCCCTCCTGGGCCATGGGAACCAAGGGGGCCGGCTCCCCGCGCCCACTGCCCCTTCTCTCTAAGGCAGGGATCTGGGCCATACTCTCAGGCTCCAGGTCCTTCTCAACAACACCCTCCTTGGCTGCCATGGACCGAGTGGTGGCACACGCCCAACATCTCTAAGTGAGATTTCCTCTCCACCATAGCCCACGGGGAGTTCTCTAAATCATTGCCCAACAGACAGTCTACAGGCATGGCGAGCCTCACAGCCACCTGAAGAGTTCCTGAGACCACCCCCACTCAAAGGGAACCTGAGCCACCTCACATTGGCTCTCTGAGTTGTCTGCGGACACTACTGGGTAGAATGCATGGGGGACAACCTGCTCTTTGGACACCAACCGGGAGCGGACAGCAGTTAGACTGGCTCCTGTGTCTCTTAGAGCCTCCACTCTATGGCCATTGATGGTCACCCACTGCCTGTACTTTTTAGTGTTATCAGGCAGTGCAGGCTTAGGGACCATCTCAAAGTCTCCTAATGAGGCAAGGGTCAATTCTACGGGATCCCACCCCTCTTGGGCAGCCATCTCCTCCCCCCCAGGGCTACACTTGCAAGCTGGCGGGGTGGTGCACGGGGTGGTGCACTAGTATCCCTCTGAGGACACTGGGGATCATAGTATCTGTGGCCCACTTGACCACACTTATAACAAGTAAGGGGCCCCCTCTGAACAGGCCTACCTGTCGGGGGCACTGGCTTCTTTTCTTGGGGAGGCTGGGACACCACTGCTTGGTTCCCTTGCGAATTACTTTGGGGCCCTCTTTGGAACTCCTCGGTTTACCCCTGTCCCCCCACTTCTCTGCTGGGGACCCTGCCCACCATTGGCGAAGTCTCCCACTGGACCCTTGCGAACCCGGGTGCTCACCCAGCGGTCCGCCTCCTCAGCAAGCTTCCTAGGGTTAGTCAGCTTGCAATCAATCAGGTGCTGGCGTAGCTCAGGAAAACAGTTCCTAGATAAATGCTCCCATGCAATCAGATCATAAAGTTGCTCAAAAGTTTCTACTTTGCTACCTTTTACCCAGCGTTCCATTGCTCTGCAAAAAAAAGACACATATTCAACCCACATGGTACCCTCTAGCTTCTTGCAGGTCCTAAACCTCTGCCTATACATCTCAGGGGTCAAACCATAGCGGGTCATCAACGCTTCCTTCATGTGGGCATAAACCATCCTACTTTCTGAGGGCAGGTCCAACAAGGTATCCCTCCCCTCACTCACAAAGCGTCCCCACAACCCCGCTCCCAAATCCTTCTCAGGGACCCGGTGGGACACCATGGCTAATTCATAAGCGGCAAACCATTGCCCAATATCTTCACTTTTGTGGAAATCCTTAATAACCTCCTTGGGTATATACACTCTATGCTCAGTATGCACTACAGGTAAGCTGCCACCAGAGGGGGAGATCTCTACACTCTTTGCTTTAATCTCCAACTCCCTCAATATTCTCTCATGCTCAAGTTTCATTTTCATAATCTCAAATTCTAACTTCTTGTTCTCTAGGTCCCTGTGACCATCCATTTTAAGCTTAGCCATCTCCATATTATGCCGCCTATCTCTCTCCCTGTCCTCCATCTCTTCTGGGGACAGACCCTTAGCGGACACACTAGTGCCCGGGCTGGAAATTGCTTTATCTCCTACTAAGTCTACTACTTCGCCCTGCTGCTCTCCTGCATTCTCTTCCCCCTCCACAAGCTCTCCCATATTCTTAGGGGCATCCGTGGCTTCTAGCCAGGCCTTCAGCACCTTGTAATACTCCTCCCTTCTAGTGAGACCTGTGATAGGGACTGTGAATTGTTTGCAAAAATATTTGAGCTGCTTGGCATTGTAGGTTTCTAATTTCTCTTCTTCCCAGGAGAGATCCTCCGAGGCATTGGATCTGGGCTTGCCCATTGTGGCAATAACTGGCAATATTAATCAAAAATAGAATCAGAAAAACCTCAAAACGTATGTGGTTGCGTTATGGTCTGCACTCACAAGTCCAGATCCTCACCGCTGCCACCAATGTTAGAAATGGGGGTCTCTAGTTGGCAATGGCTGGCCACTGTCCAAGTAGGGACCCTTCTTCCTAAGTCAGAGTGAGAGGGTTCCACCCTTTGATAACCCCTGCTCAACCCTGTGGTAACGTAGCACGAGCAGTTAGGCTTATCTCAGAGGCAGTGTGTGAAGCATTTATGACCATACACAGTAACACAGTGAGGAACACTACAAAGGGACACCACACAAGTAGTTATCAAAAATAAGTATCTTTATATATAGACTTAACACAAGACCAATAACGATAAAAAGCCACAATACTGTAAAATAGGATTACTCTTGGAATGCTGCAAAAATAGTTCAAGTGCGCAAAGAGGAGTTCAGTTCAAAGCAGTGGTCTCTGCGACCCTTTTACCTACAAAGTACCTGGATTTTGTAGCAAAATCAACAAATTGTCGCAAAGAAGCTGCAGCGATGAATTTCTGCACGCGAGGCCGGCGATGCGTTAAATCCTTGACGCGAGGGAGGATGATGCGCCGATCTGCTGATGCGTGTAGAGACGATGCGACAAACTTCTGCACGCTAGACCGTTGATGCGATGACTCCCTGCCGCAAGGGAGGAGGCGAGGCGACGATCTTGTTGCGTGTGCGATCGGGTGGCGATGCGAAGAAATGGCGCTCCGCGAGGGAGCGACGATCCTGATGTGATGCGATGAAAATGGCGGACGCTCGACGTCCACGCTGCGATGTCGTGAAGCGATGATCTCGGTGCGATGACTCGATCTTTGGTTGCGAGCACTCGGCGGCAGCAGCGCGATGATTTTTCGGGCGCTCTCGGCTGCGGCGGCTCACAAACGTGCGTTAGCGACGATTTCAGCACTCTCTTTTCTGTAGTAAAACTAGAGGCCCTGGAACTCACAGGAGCCTCACCTGCAGATAGAAATCCTCCCTGGGAGGAATCAGGAGGGTGGTGGTGAAGTCTGATGTGCCTGAGACTTCAACAGGAGGCTAGCTCTCTCCTAGCCCTTGGGTGATTGCTTTAGCAAGATTAATAAAAGTTCTCTAAAGTCCTTTTCCCTCTTCTTCCAAGTCCAATGGTAACCACTGCAGGCCAATCCAAGAAACAGCACACAAGCACAAGGATAGTCACCTCCTGCAGATTCCTTCAGTTACACGGACAGAGGTTCGTCTTGATTTCCAGGAGCAATACAAATTGTAGGGGTTTCAGCACAGATATTTATACCCCAAAAGTCTTTGTTCTCAGAAGCTACAAGTCACTGAACCCAGCCAGAACCAGTTCTGCTCAGTCCTGGAGCACTTTGTTTACCAGGCTGCATCCTTCCTTTCAGAAAGAGGGGGTCTGCCATCAGACGCACAGTAGGAGGTGGAGCCAGCATTCACCTTGCCAGGCACAGCCCTATTCAGGTCAAGGAGCCACCCCTCCCCATACTCTAAATGCAGATCTCTCTATTCAACCCCGGTCTGACTCAGCTTGCCCTGTCCCTCCAAAACCAGACAGCCAATACACATAACAGCAGAGCATACTGGAAGGCTTAGGCAAGAAAATACCTACTTTCTAAAAGTGGTATTTTCAAACACAGAATATAAAAATAAACTTCACTAAAAGATGTATTTTAATATTCTGAGCTCAGGCATACTAAATTCGTTTTTCTACCATGTTCCTGGGGTCAGTTAGGACTATAGAATGTAATAGTCAAACTGCCCATTCTAGCCTATGGGGAACAGGTAGCCTTACAGTAGTGAAAAACGAAATTGGGTGTAATTCACTACCAGGACATGCTACACACGCCAAGGCATGTCCTACCTTACACACACAATACACCCTACCATAGGGGTGACTTACATGATGCCAAGGTAAGGTTCAGGGGCTGGGAAGTGGGTGCACTTCACAGCCAAGATGGCAGTTCTGGACTGCACACAGACTCTGCAGTGGCAGGTCTGAGACACACTTTACAAGCTGCTTCTGTGGGTGGCGCAAACCAGCGCTGCAGGCCCACCAGCAGCATTTGGTTTACCAGCCCTGGGCACACACAGGCCACGCTACTAGGGACTAACAGGTAAACCAAATAAGCCAATCATGGATATATCAATTCACATGTCATATTTACACAGGGAGCATTTGCGCTGTGGCACTGAATGGCAGTGGCACAGCGCCCAGAGCATCTAACACCAGCAAAAACAGGGGGACAGCAGCGAAAAATGGAAGGGAGACCCACGCCAATGGTGCCAGGTCTAACAGACGCTGATATTACAACTGGTGTTATACATTGGAATCCAGTCTGTGGTGACCTTTGACTAAGTCAGTAGGCTTGCCTGACAAGGTAATGTGATAAACCTTTGACAAAGTCAGTCAATCTATTTAAAAGTGACACCCCCCTTGATTATAATGTGCTATCTAGTATAGTTAGGGTGGTACTCTGAACTTAGGGGGTGATGACCCACAAGGGATCAAATGTGATTCCAGAGTGTCACCAAGGTATTTCCACTTGCCTTATGTATATATTTGTGATTTACTGCATTTTAGTTTGTAGTACGTGCGTCATAAATTTACTTTTACTTTTTCTAAAGAAAAAACATTTGCTGGACAATCATTTATTAAGTATTATTATTGTGTGCCAGCGAGTTGTGATTACTAGCTCAAACCACCTCCCCTGAGTAGGTCTTGGACTGCTCTGCTTCGCTACCCTGAGGGGATATTCACAAGGACATATCTCCGAGTTATCGCCACCTTAACGCAACAAAAGTGGAGATAGATTTAATGCCCCATTCACAAGCGGTTGCAAACTGCAGACAACGCAAGTATTCCCGCGATAACTGCCGCAAAATTTACCTCCACGGGTGACACCACCAAATAACCCTAATGAGATGCAGAGTAGGCGTTCCCGTGCAAAAACACACGAAAACACCACTACACCACATTCACAACGAACTGCCAGATCTGCGATGCGAACCAAAAACAGGCGATAAGCCGCGGTAGCAGCAGGGAATTAACACCTGCCTTTTGCTGGTGTTGAGCAGGACGACTACCTGCTGCATGAAAGGGAGCCCAGCCAAGAGCCACATCTGAAGACCCACAGATGCCATGGAGACAATGAACATGCATCTCGGAGACTCATGAGGGCCACAACACCCACAGCACCACCCCCAGGCCCGCCACCACCCCCAGGACCCGTCCCGCCCCCCCCGGACCACCACAGAGGCAGCGTACACAAAGACAGCGGACCCACCATAAACGCACCAGCCTCACAGACCGAACGCCAGAGGAGGACATTTCCCACCAGAGGCCCAAAAGGACAACCATCCCCCGCATCCTGACCCACATCGCCCACCTGCTGACGGTACCAACACAGCGCACAACGAACATCACTCCGCAGACAAAGCTGCCGGCTGTGCTGCACATGTTGGCCTCTGGTACCTTCCAACCCACAACTACCAGAGTCACAGGAGAACCACAGCCAGCCCCATCCAAGTTCATCACACCTGTCCTGGATGCCATCATCAGCCTGGTACCCCAGCACCCCCACTCCACCCACACTGCGCAGGAGCAGCTGGAGACCAAGCAAGGATCCCACGCCATAGCTGGATTCCCTCACGTGTCGGGGGAAATCAACTGCACACATGTATCCCTCGTGCCCCCTGCCGACACTGCACACAACCACCACAACAGAAAGCACACGCATCCCATGAATGTGCAGGCAATAGTGGACCGCCCAGGACTCCTCAACAATGTTGTGGCCAACTCCCCAGGCACAGTGCATGATTCCTACATCTCCCGACAGTCCATCATCAACCAGCTCTCCCAGGATGGCACCTATGGAAATGCAGTGCTCGTTGGTAAGTCCCAAATGAACACACCACACACCTCCACCCCACAGTCATGCAACTCACAACACTGGCAATGGGCACGCAGCACAACTACATGCAACATGTCACACAACATGCCAGCCGACCACACACGACAAAACAACTCCATTGGGAACCTGGGCTTGCCATGCCCACAACCCAGCCACGGCATGGCACCACAGCCACACAATAGCAGGATGTGAGGAGAGGCTTGGACCAGGCATGTGTGAGAGCAACAAGTGACCAATGAATGAGAACCTACCCAATGCCAGGTGTGGCGTGGAGGTGGCGGACAGGCTCCAGTGTGCAAACCACGGAAATGGCCATGCGGACATTAACTGCTGGTGCATGGAGTGTAGTGGCCAGTGGACGCTACCATGTCCCCACAGGCTGTGGGGCAGAACGCGGAAATGTTGCACGTTACGTCCCCCCCTGCATGTGCGTGCGGAGTGGGTTGGCCCTGCGTATGCCAGGCCTGCGTAGGGGTGTGAATAAAAAGGCCGTCGCACTGGGCGTGGTCCTCTTTTGGAATGGCCAATGCATCTGCCAGGGCGGCGCCACCCTAGCCACCACGAGGCCGGCGCCGTGCACGACGGGGCCTGCATCCCTGTGCGCCTGCTGCACCCCGGCCCGCTGGTCCCCAGACCCGTCATGCCTGGCCCAGCACACCAAGGAGGCTCCGCTCACCTGCTGACACCGGCGTGTGTCAAAGAGGGCCAACCACGTGCCGGTGCAAGCTCCAGACCCCAGTCCTGCGACCTCTGCAGCCTCCACAGACCATCGCTGGCCTCCACGCCGCTGGCCCACAGTACTCCTCTCTCATTGACATACTCCACCGGCGTGCTCTTCGGCCCAGCGGTTGGCATAAACTGAACTGAGTCGTGAGTACTGAATGGCAGTGACCAAAGGTCTGTGGCAGCGTCCACATCCCTATACTCCCACCGATCAGTGAAGCAAAAGTCTGCATCCCAGGCCTGCGACACATGGTGCAACCAACCCTGTTCGACACAAGCCGGCGACACGTGGTGCCACTAACCCTGTGCAACACCAGCCGGAGCCACTTGGATGAGGGCACAGGCCTACACTGCGGTCCAGTAGGCCACACATGTGGAACTGTGTCCTGGGTAAGATATGGAGGAGTCCACACCATTGGACACGCCTCATTGCAGGGGGCATCCCCTATCAGCACTGGTGCCACTGACTCTGTGCGCAATGAGTCATGGGCACTTTCTGGTTGGACTTCGGTGGCATCTGAGTCCATGGCCTGGGGGTTGTCTGCATCATCATCTGGCTGGGCCGGACTTGGTGTCCGACATGTGTCTGTTCCATTCATCTCCACCATGGTGACTGTTTCTGCGTGGTTCTGCCCTCTGCATCATGCCCTGGGGGTACACCTTCCACTGTCCACCGAGACACTCCGTGACAACCCCCTTTGACATCTACGAGAACCTGCTCTGCTCTCATGACTCTGCCCCAGTGCACCGCAAGTCAGTGGCCCGTGGCGGTAGGCCTGTGCAGGACGCTGTGCATCCAAGGCCACTAACTCTGTGCAGCTCAGGTCATGGAGCCTTTATGGTTGAATGGTTGTGTCCTTTACGATGTACACTGTTGTCGTTTTTTGACTGCACCAGGCACTCCATGACGGCTGGTGTCTACACACCCCACACACATCCAACACAGGTGTCACTCGACATGTGAGCCTGCTAATAAAAGTGGCCGGGCACACGTGCCTGTAGCCATTCCCACCATCTAAGCAAGTGTGTCCGTGTGGTCATTATGTCAGCATGATGGGCCGGAGCCCTGCAACATCACAGTGTGCTGTCTTCAGCGGAGGATACCATGTCACCTCAGCAGTGGCTGAGACCTTGGACATGTAGCTTCGCCCGCCCCCCTGCATGCACAAGCGGAGTGTGCTGGTCCGGCGTACGTCAGGTCAGCGCAGGGGTGTGCTGATTCGGCAGGGGGATCAGGGTGTGGCTCTGGTCTGGCCTTGAACAGGAAGTGAGGTAAGTGTGTCTTTGTGTTGGGGTGTTGTCGCCACCAGATCCACAGTAGTCGATGTTGCAATGTAGCATGCACCCGGAGGGTGGGCCCGCACGTACGGGGAAATGTAGGAGCGCAAGCCCGCTCAGGGTCTTGGCACATGCATGCCAAGTGTTATGTGTATCAGTCCTGTGGCTGCATGAGTCAGGTGCCTAGCCCCAATCACAGCGCGATCACAGCCAGCCATGGACTGTACACCTGTGTCCGCCCTGTCCGGACCATTGGCCTACACTCACGTGGCCGCACACCCTCAACGGCCAGCTTACAGGTGTTGTTGGCATGCCGCTGGACATGCACGGACAGGCATGACAATGGTGTGCCGTAGGAGTGCACGTGATACAACCACGCAGCGCACACATGTGTGGGGGCTCGTGGGAGGGAGGAGCAGCAGTGAGGCAACGTAACACACAGTGAGGCCGCTCATGTGCCACATGCTAGGCATATCATCCATCATTCCCTGGGTCGCAGACATCCCACCCCACCCACAATAGGCCTCTGTACATCTCCTGTATGCATGCAGATGGTGAAGTTACTGTAGGTAGCACATCTGCAGCTCCTAGATGGGACTTGCATGTGCCCAGCACCCCCTGACAGATCCGATAGCAGTTGCTGGCGACTCCCACACTACGCACTGCCCGACGTGAGACCAACGTGTACACATCCCACACGCAGAAGTCCTTGGTCGTAGTTAGCGCGCGTGAAATGGCCTTCACACGTACTCTCACCACACCCCAGGCCTGCACCCGTTGCACACAGACACTGCTCATTGCTCCGAGCTGTGGCATTTCATCCACAGGACTGGCGCAGGTCAGCACAGTGCCGCTTCAAGCAGTGCCACTGACGCAATGTCAGACCATCCAGGACACATGCTCAACTCCAGTAACTTGGACCTGTACTGTGCACGTCTGCTGCATGTACTGGGGGCACTGCCATTGGCAATGCTGCGGATCAGTTATAGGCTGAGCTTCCGCATTGCCAACGTCACCTGCGTTCAGCCTGTGTTGCACTGTCGCTCATGCATATTCGAGTGGTCCATGGATGTCTGCCTCTCCAACGTTACAGTAGCTGACCTGGATTTCGACGTGTGTGTGCGCCCCCTGTTTGCCCACGACCAGGAGTGTCACTGTGATGCCCGTTTATGGCATGCCTGGATGTTTGGGATGCATGCTGGCAACTGGACCTGGGAGATTGCACGAGTTGTCGTGTGCAGTGACCATATTGAGCCGCTCCCCGATTGGGCTTTCGTGCATATTGGGGCCAGGGGTTGGAGTCAGCACATCTGTCCGGGACAGCTGATGGGTTACGTCACCGACACGTCAGATGTGGTGGACAACGATCTCGCATTGGAAATGTTGGCCTACACTGCTGCACTCGCGTTCATGGACGAGTGACAAGGTACCTGCAGTCAGGGCTGCATGTGACCCATTGCATGTGTCCCGACGCCTGGTTGCATGTTGGGGATCTGGTCACATGTCCCAAGATGACAGTGGACATGGCTGCATTGGCCTGGACTCCTGATCCATGCGCGGACAACATACACGGGTTGGCAATGACTTGTGTTGGTGATGGACTCCCCCGGGGTGGACATGGGCGATTTCCGACGTTCCTCATTCAGACATGCTGCTGCATTGGTCTGCATGTCGTGGCACTTCCGTTGGACGTACTGACACGCAATTGTTGATAAAGTATCCGCACATTCACTTGTCTCCAACTGTGTTGAGTGTTTATTTGTATGCCAATGTGTGTGTCACGGCCTATCTGGGTCCCTGCCTTACATGCATTGCTACCCCATCAGGGCTGTGGGTTGGTACTTGTGCATTATCATGTCCCTGTTTCGTGCTTTGCTAGATGCGTATGGCCATTTACAGGCCACCAGCGGGTGCACTTGTGTCCTGTGTTGGGTTGTGCATATGTTGGTGTTTGTACCACATTGTGTTGGATGTTGGGGTGCTCTGCTTCCTATGTGTGTGTGCTGCATTGTGTGTGAGATGTCCCTTCAGCTCTGATTTGGCTCACCCTTCTCCCTTTCAGACAGTGTGGTTTTCACTTCTGTGCTTGTTCAGTGGTGTGGTATTGCCGACTTGTGTGACTTGTGCTCTTGGTTGGTGTTGTCCTCTTGGGCATGGTTTGTCTGCAGTTGTGCTGTGCTTAATTGTGCATGTGTGCCATTGTGCCCATCTCCCTCCGTCCCCCCAGTACCTGGTTGTTCCTCTCCCTGTTGCTGTTGTGTCTGTTGATTTTGAGCAGTTTCCGGTCTCCGACTCCTGCCACCATCTCCAGACTGATGTGGTGGACACCATTTCCTCCATGTCATCCAGCTCCTGGTGTGGCGCTGGACTCCCACCTCCGGTGTGCATTGCTGCCTTCTGGTTGTTGGCGTGTTTCTGCTTGTTTGTGCGTTTCGCATCATTCCAGCTGTTCTGGTTTTCTTCCATTGTCCTCCTCCGCTCTCCGGCTGCATTCACCTTGTCCACGTTGGCCTGCCATGTACAATGTTTTGTTGCCAATGGTGCTTGTGGGGTTGTGTACTAGCTCCGACTGCCTCCATTGTGCTTCGCTGTTGTTTTCTGTTTGGTTTGTCTTTCTCTTTCCTGCTTTTGTTGTGCTTATTCCCGCATGCCGTATGTGTGTCGCGGGCCTGGCACTGCTTATCGCTGCTTTCCTCCTCGCGAATGGGCTCATCGCATGTTTTTTGGTGTTGGGGTTTGTGTTTTTATCTCCGTCGCGGTGGTTGTATCGCGGACATTAGCAGCGTTTTCGGCAACCTATCGCATGGTACCGCCGTGTTCTGAATTCCAGGTTAACACAGGGTTATTTTCCTGCGATAGACTGCGATGTGTAAAGTTGCGTTAACATTTTTTGGAGATGTTTAGCTCACGTTCTTGTGAATATCCCCCTGAGAGAGTTAAGTGCCGCAATGGAGAGCTTGGTCCCCAGTAATGAGAAATTGTGTATCTATTACTAGTAACCCCATTCTTACACGTGCACTTTTGTATGTTTCTTAGATGGCTGAGTGGCTGTATGCATTGCATCTTGTGCCTGTATGTGTGTTGGTCTATGCACATGGATAGTAAGTTGGTGTGTCTCTATTCCTATGTACATGTCGATCTGTGTAAATGGATATATCTGTGTTTGTTGATCTGTCTGCATTGGTTTATTTGCATCTGTATGCATGGATGCCAGCAGATGTGTTATCCACCTTCTGCTCTTTATTTGTTCCACTCATGCCACTGTGTGTGTGTGTTGTGTTTGTGTGGGTGTGTGTGTGCACCATGCATGCTCCACTATCCAAAATTCCTGAATCACTGAAAATTCTTTCCCCATTCGCATACATTGGAATGTGCCATAGAAACTCGTATTAAGATGTTAGCTCTATCTAACTATGCATTACTTACCAATTCTCATGATTCTTGTGTGTAGAATACGTTTCTCCATATGCCACTGTTTGAAAATACGCAGCTATGTGCGACATATTTATACTCAACTAGGAAACGAACTGGATAAGCAACAAACATTCTATCCATAATAATTCTGTTAAAAATGCTATTACCACTTCATGAAACTTATGTAGAGATTTTTTCTGTTTGTTTTATTAAATGTCAACTGTAACTCAATTATAGCAGCTTCTATTTCATCCAAGGGATTCGCCTTTACACATTGTGGGGTATTATTTCTTCTGTACTTCACCCGCAGTCTAATTAACCGGTGAATCCAGTTGTTTGATTCCATTTATTAATTGAACCGAAATCCAGCCACACTGGGAATTCTGCAATTTTCCAATTAGAAACGAATGTCACAGACTTGTAAAACTGAATTTCTATTATTTTGATGTACTAAAATATAAAGTCGGTTGGAAGCACACGTGGTGTCAGGGGACACTGAGCGTAGATTGAGTGGAAGGCATTTTTTTTAACACTAGCTGTTTTCCAATGCTTTTGGGCTCTAGAGAGCCAACTGTTATTTTCTCCGTGTTGCGACTTGTCAAAAGCATATTCACATATATATGTACAGTCCTGATGCATGTACACTTACTGAAAGCAGTGACTCATAAAAAGGGATTCTCTATTACAGCCTTTGAAAATCATCGATAAAGTCAGCTAGGGGATGTTAATACTGGGCTCTGTTATTGCAACGATCAACTCTAAGGCATCGATTTTAACAGCCTAGTGTAAACCAAAACGCTGATTGACATCAGGCCCAAAATGAAGTCTCAATCACTTCTATGATAACTGATTGATCCAGATACATTGGTCTAGAGAGAGAGCTTTGGGAGTTAGCGTAAAGTGAAACCTGTATCCTGCAGATAACAAGTTCTCTTCAGAACATTTTTAACTCAGCTTTTCATTCTTCCAAGGATGACTAAATGAATACTATTGGGAACAGCTGTTATTTATAGCCATGTACAAATATTGTAGCAATGGCTACAGGATAAAACAAGTTCCTTCGCTGCTAGGCCTTTTCCCCTCCTGTGCTAAGCCTTTTTTTGGCTATTTGGGGTAGTTCGCGCTTAGGCACCTGTAACTTTTTGACCACATAACGTATCCACGCCAAATTTGCGTCCTTTTTTTCCAACATCATGGGGATTGTAAAGGTACCCAGGGTTTGTGGATTCCCCTGGAGGGGACCCAGAAATTAGCCAAAATACAGCTAAATTTTGGTTTTTTGGGGAAAAATGCGAAAAAAGGGCTACAGATGAAAGCGTCTGGTTTTTTCCCTGCAAATGGCATCAAAAAAGGGGTTGTGGTGCTGAAATCACCATCTTCCCAGCTTTCAGGGACAAGCAGACTTTTGTCAGAAAACCAACATTTTTTACACAGTTTTGGCATTTTTCTGGGACATAGTCTATTTTTGCTATTTTTTGTGCTTTCAACCTCCTTCCAGTTAATGGTAGAAATGGGTATGAAAGCAATAATGGATCCTGGAAAGCCATACATTTCTGAAAAGTAGACAAAATTCTGAATTCAGCAAGGGGTCATTTGTGTAGATCCTTCAAGTTTTCTTTATAGAAACAAACAGTTAAATATAGGAAAAATTGAAAATTAGTTGAAGAAATCAGCCATTTGTGTCAACGTTTTCACCTGTAACTTCTTCTAATTATGACAGCTATTTGAAAGCAATATACCGTTACATATAGGACTTGTAGGTCCACCAAGAACCCGACGAACCCAGAGCCAATAACTGAGCAGCGTCTTGCAATGGTTTTTTATTATGTACCGGGTATATAGCAATTATTCTGGGAAAATTTATACATGGAAAAATCGGTATGAAAGACACCTATGTATTTCTGAAATGGGAACAAAATATAGAGTTTAGAAATAGTAGATATTTGCACATTTTCGAAATTGGGAGTACCCATACTAGCATGAGAATTATAGGACATTTTTCAAAATGACTTCTTTTTTACACATTGTCTTTCATTTGGAAGGCAGAAATGCATCAAAAGTCAATAGATAATAACAGTTGCTCTACAATTTTGTATTACCCTAAGTCTCCCGATAAAAATGGTACCTCACTTGTGTGGGTAGGCCTAGTGCCTGCGACAGGAAACGGCCCAAAACACAACGTGGACACACCACATTTTCACAGTGAAAAATGACCCTTTTTTTGCAAGGTGCCTAGGTGTAGTTTTTGAACCCTAGCTCTGCCGGCACCTAGGGAAACCTAGAAAACTTATACATTTTTGAAAACTAGACACCCAGGGGAATCCAGGATGGGGTGACTTGACTGGCTCTCACCTGGTTCTGTTACCCAGAATCCCTTGCAAACCTAAAATATTGTCAAAAAAAACAAATTTTCCTCACTTTTCTGTGGTGGAAAGTTCTGGAATCTGCGTGGATCCACAAACTTCTACCCACCCCGCGTTCCCCAAAGTCTTCTGAGAAAAATGGTACCTCACTTGTGTGGGTAGGCCTACTGCCCGCGACAGGAAACAGCGCAAAACACAACGTGGACACACCACATTTTCACAGTGAAAAATGACCCTTTTTTTGAAAAGTGCTTAGCTGTAGTTTTTGAACCCTAGCTCTGCCGGCACCTAGGGAAACCTAGCAAATCTATACATTTTTTAAATCTAGAAACCCAGGGGAATCCAGGATGGGGTGACTTGACTGGCTCTCACCAGGTTCTGTTTCCCAAAATCCCTTGCAAACCTAAACAATTGTAAAAAAAAACATATTTTCCTCACTTTTCTGTGGTGGAAAGTTCTGGAATCTGCGTGGATCCACAAAATTCCACCCACCCCGCATTCCCCAAAGTCTTCCGAGAAAAATGGTACCTCACTTGTGTGGGTAGGCCTAGTGCCCGCGACAGGAAACAGCGCAAAACACAACGTGGACACACCACATTTTCACAGTGAAAAATGACCCTTTTTTTGCAAAGTGCTTAGCTGTAGTTTTTGAACCCTAGCTCTGCCGGCACCTAGGGAAACCTAGCAAACCTATACATTTTTGAAAACTAGACACCCAGGGGAATCCAGGATGGGGTGACTTGACTGGCTCTCAGCAGGTTCTGTTACCCAGAATCCCTTGCAAACCTAAAAAAGTGTAAAAAAAACCACATTTTCCTCGCTTTTCTGTGGTGGAAAGTTCTGGAATCTGCATGAATCCACAAAATTCCACCCACCCCGCGTTCCCCAAAGTCTGCTGAGAAAAATGCCACCTCACTTGTGTGGGTAGATCTAGTGCCCGCGACAGGAAACGATGCAAAACGCAACGTGGACACACCCCAATTTCAATGTGAAAAATGACCCTTTTTTGGCAAAGTGCCTAGCTGTAGTTTTTGAACCCTAGCTCTGCCGGCACCTGTGGAAACCTACCAAACCCACACATTTATGAAAAGTAGACACATGGGAGATTCCAGGGAGGTATGGCTTGCATGGATCCCCCAATGTTTTCTTACCCAGAATCCCCCAGAAACCTGAAATTTTGCTGAAAAAAATCACTTTTTTCACACATTATTGTGTGGGAAAGTTGTGGCATCACCGGGCTGACACAAATTTCCTACCACCCAGCATTGCCCCAGGTCTCCCGATAAAATGGTGCCTCACTCGGGTGGGATGCCCAAGTACGAGCGACAGGCAAGGGCCCAAAACGTATTGAGGCGACATCAAAATTGCCTATCAGAAGATGACCTGGTTTTGCAAGGGGGGTCCCATGACTTTTTGGCCCGGGGCTCGGCGGCCACCTAGGGAAACCTAGCAAACCCACACATTTCTGAAAACTAGACACCCGGGGGATTCCAGGGAGGTATGGCTTGCGTGGATCCACCAACGTTTTCTTACCCAGAATCCCCTGCGAACCTGAAATTTTGCTGAAAAAATCACTTTTTTCACACATTTGTGTGTGGGAAAGTTGTGCCATCACCAGGCTGACACAAATTTCCTATCACCCAGTGTTCCCCCAGGTCTCCCGATAAAAATGGTGCCTCACTCGGGTGGGAGGCCCAAGTACGCGCGACAGGCAAGGGCCCAAAACATATTGAGGCGACATCAAAAATGCCTATCACAAAACGACCTGGTTTTGCAAGGGGGGTCCCATGACTTTTTGGCCCGGGGCTCGGCGGCCACCTAGGGAAACGTAGCAAACTCACACATTTCTGAAAAGTAGACACCCGGGGGATTCCAGGGAGGTATGGCTTGCGTGGATCCACCAACGTTTTCTTACCCAGAAGCCCCTGCAAACCTGAAATGTTGCTGAAAAAATCACTTTTTTCACACATTTTTGTGTGGGAAAGTTGTGGCATCACTGGGATGACACAAATTTCCTACCAACCAGCGTTCCCCCACGTCTCCCGATAAAAATGGTGCCTCACTCGGGTGGGAGGCCCAAGTACGCACGACAGGCAAGGGCCCAAAACGTATTGAGGCGACATCAAAAATGCCTATCAGAAGACGACCTGGTTTTGCAAGGAGGGTCCCATGACTCTTTGGCTCGGGCTCGCGGCCACCTAGGAAACCTAGCAAACCCACACATTTCTGAAAAGTAGACACCCGGGGATTCCAGGGAGGTATGGCTTGCGTGGATCCACCAACGTTTTCTTACCCAGAATCCCCTGCAAACCTGAAATTTTGCTGAAAAAATCACTTTTTTCACACATTTTTGTGTGGGAAAGTTGTGGCATCACCGGGATGACACAAATTTCCTACCACCCAGCGTTCCCCCAGGTCTCCCGATAAAAATGGTGCCTCACTAGGGTGGGAGGCCCAAGTACGCGCGACAGGCAAGGGCCCAAAACGTATTGAGGCGACATCAAAATTGCCTATCAGAAGATGACCTGGTTTTGCAAGGGGGGTCCCATGACTTTTTGGCCTGGGGCTCGGCGGCCACCTAGGGAAACCTAGCAAACCCACACATTTCTGAAAAGTAGACACCCGGGGGATTCCAGGGAGGTATGGCTTGCGTGGATCCACCAACGTTTTCTTACCCAGAATCCCCTGCACACCTGAAATTTTGCTGAAAAAAATCACTTTTTTCACACATTTTTGTGTGGGAAAGTTGTGGCATCACTGGGCTGACACAAATTTCCTACCACCCAGCATTCCCCCAGGTCTCCCGATAAAAATGGTGCCTCACTCGGGTGGGAGGCCCAAGTACGCGTGACAGGCAAGGGCCCAAAACGTATTGAGGCGACATCAAAAATGCCTATCACAAAACGACCTGGTTTTGCAAGGGGGGTCCCATGACTTTTTGGCCCGGGGCTCGGTGGCCACCTAGGGAAACCTAGCAAACCCACACATTTCTGAAAAGTAGACACCCGGGGGATTCCAGGGAGGTATGGCTTGCGTGGATCCACCAAAGTTTTCTTACCCAGAAACCCCTGCAAATACCCGCAACAGGCAAGGGCCCAAAACATTTTGTGATAGGCAATTTCAATGTTGCCTCAATACGTTTTGGGCCCATGTCTGTTGCGGGTACTTGGGCCTCCCACCCGAGTGAAGCACCATTTGTATCGGGAGACCTGGGGGAACGCTGGGTGGTAGGAAATTTGTGTCAGCCCGGTGATGCCACAACTTTCCTACACAAAAATGTGTGAAAAAAGTGACTTTTTCAGCAAAATTTAAGGTTTCTGGGAGATTCTGGGTAAGAAAACGTTGGTGGATCCACGCAAGCCATACCTCCCTCGAATCCCCCGGGTGTCTTCTTTTCAGAAATGTGTGGGTTTGGTAGGTTTCCCTAGGTGGCCGCCGAGCCCCGGGCCAAAGAGTCATGGGACCCCCCTTGCAAAACCAGGTCGTTTTGTGATAGGCTATTTTGATGTCACCTCAATACATTTTGGGCCCTTGTCTGTCGAGGGTACTTGGGCCTCCCACCCGAGTGAGGCACCATTTTTATCGGGAGACCTGGGGGAACGCTGGGTGGTAGGAAATTTGTGTCAGCCCGGTGATGCCACAACTTTCCCACACAAAAATGTATGAAAAAAGTGATTTTTTCTGTAAAATTTCAGGTTTCTGGGGGATTCTGGGTAAGAAAACGTTGGTGGATCCACACAAGCCATACCTCCCTGGAATTCCCCGGGTGTCTACTTTTCAGACATGTGTGGGTTTGGTAGGTTTCCCTAGGTGGCCGCCGAGCACCGGGCCAAAAAGTCATGGCACTCCCTTGCAAAACCAGGTCGTTTTGTGATAGGCTATTTTGATGTCACCTCAATACATTTTGGGCCCTTGTCTGTCGCGGGTACTTGGGCCTCCCACCCGAGTGAGGCACCATTTTTATCGGGAGACCTGGGGGAACGCTGGGTGGTAGGAAATTTGTGTCAGCCCGGTGATGCCACAACTTTCCCACACAAAAATGTGTGAAAAAAGTGATTTTTTCAGCAAAATATCAGATTTCTGGGGGATTCTGGGTAAGAAAACTTTGGGGGATCCACGCAAGCCATACCTCCCTGGAATCCCCCGGGTGTCTAGTTTTCAGAAATGTGTGGGTTTGGTAGGTTTCCCTAGGTGGCCGCCGAGCCCCGGGCCAAAAAGTCATGGGACCCCCCTTGGAAAACCAGGTCGTCTTCTGATAGGCAATTTTGATGTCGCCTCAATACGTTTTGGGCCCTTGCCTGTCGCGGGTACTTGGGCCTCCCACCCGAGTGATGCACTGTTTTTATCGGGAGACCTGGGGGAACACTGTGTGGTAGGAAATTTGTTTCAGCCCGGTGATGCCACAACTTTCCCACACAAAAATGTGTGAAAAAAGTGATTTTTTCAGCAAAATATCAGGTTTCTGGGGGATTCTGGGTAAGAAAACTTTGGGGGATCCACGCAAGCCATACCTCCCTGGAATCCCCCGGGTGTCTAGTTTTCAGAAATGTGTGGGTTTGGTAGGTTTCCCTAGCTAGCCGCCGAACCCGGGCCAAAAACTCAAGGGACCCCCCTTGAAACCAGGTTGGTTTGTGATAGGTAATTTTGATGTCGCCTCACTAGGTTTTGGGCCCTTGCCTGTCGCGGGTACTTGCCCCACCCGCGCGTGTGAGGTACCATTTTTATCGGGAGACCAGGGGGAGCAGAAAGGCTGTAATGGTGGCGGGGATGTGGGCATTGACGTGCCCACTTCGAGCAGCCCCCACCCTAAAAACAAATGCGCAAAAAAAAATCCCTGGCGTCAAGTGGGCTTTCTGCCGCCCCGGGGGGGCAGAAAGACTGTTATGGTGGCAAGGGCGTGGGGGCATTGGCGTGCCCATTTTGGGCAGCCCCCACCCTAAAAAAAATTGCACAAAAAAAAATCCCTGGCGTTTAGTGGGCTTTCTGCCCCCGCCAGGGGGGCAGATTGTGGGCTACAGCCCCCATATGCCCCCCAGGGCGGGGCAGAAAGGCTGTAATGGTGACGGGGGTGGGGGCATGGCGTGCCCGTTTTGGGCAGCCCCACCCTAAAAATAATTGCACAAAAAAAATCCCTGGCGTTTAGTGGGCTTTCTGCCCCACCGGGGGAGCAGATTGGGGGCTACAGCCCCCATCTGCCCCCCAGGGTGGGGCAGAAAGGCTGTAATGGTGACAAGGGTGGGGGCATTGGCGTGCCCGTTTTGGGCAGCCCCCACCCTAAAAAAAATTGCACATAAAAAATCCCTGGCGTTTAGTGGGCTTTCTGCCCCACCGGGGGGGCAGATTGGGGGCTACAGCCACCATCTGCCCCCCAGGGCGGGGCAGAAAGGCTGTAATGGTGACAAGGGGTGGGGGCATTGGCGTGCCCATTTTGGGCAGCCCCCACCCTAAAAAAAATTACAAAAAAAAAAAATCCCTGGTGTTTAGTGGGCTTTCTGCCCCACCGGGGGGGCAGAAAGGCTGTAATGGTGATGTGGTGGGGGCATTAGCGTGCCCGTTTTGGGCAGCCCCCACCCTAAAAAAAAATTACACAAAAATAAATCCCTGGCGTCTAGTGGGCTTTCTGCCCCCCCGGGGGGACAGATTGGGGGCTACTGCCCCCATCTGCCCCCCAGGGGTGGCAGAAAGGCTGTAATGGTGGCGGGTGGGGTGGGGGCATTGGCGTGCCCATTTTGGGCAGCCCCCACCCTAAAACAAATTGCACACAAAAAAATCCCTGGTATTTAGTGGGCTTTCTGCCCCCCGTGGGGGCAGATTGGGGGCTACTACCCCCATCTGCCTCCCAGGGGGAGCAGAAAGGCTGTAATGGTGGCTGGGGGGTGGGGGCATTGGCGTGCCCGTTTCGGGCAGCCCCCACCCTAAAAATAATGCACCAAATAAGAATCCCTGGTGTCTAGTGGGCTTTCTGTCCCCCGGGGGAGGCAGATTGGGGGCTACTGCTCCCATCTGCCCCCCAGGGGGGGCAAAAAGACTGAACATTGGCAATTTTTTGGGGGGGAGCAAAAGCCCTTGCCCAAGGGGCCGCTCCCCCCTCCCTGGTGCCTTAGTGGGTGGATCCCTGCTTGGGGATCGCCCTCCTGGGGCGATCCCCAAGCAGGGATCCACTAGGGAGGGGTACCATTGGAAAGGGGAGATTCTCCCCTTTCCAATGATACCTCTCCCGTCTTTCTACGTGCTCAGGGGGCTGAGATAGCCCCCTGAGCACGTACAAAGTGAAACTGAAATGAGCCTAAAGGCTCATTTTTGTTTTGTTTTCAGTGAAATTAAGTCAACGAGACGTGCGCGCTGATCTTCATTTCACTGAAAGGGAGGGGGGGCCTCAGGAGCTGGGGAAGCTCTTCCCCAGCTCCCGAGGCTGTGGGGGAGAAAAGGAAATCCCTCTGCTGTCTGCAGCAGAGGGATTTCGTGCCCCTGGCCTCATGACGGAATGGTTCCGTCATGAGCACAGGAGCACCGATGCTCATGACGGAACCATTCCGTCATGAGCATCGAAGGGGTTAATGTATTAAATGTAATATTTCAACACAAATACATATTTTGTCCGTTTCCATGATACAAAATTCTCAGAACATTATCTACACATATGGAATTTAAAATATGTCATATCTGCATTATTCCTGAAGTTTAAATTATGGCCAATAATATTATTTATACCTTCCACCAAGGGCCTTCTTATGGCACCCCCTTAACTCTTTTGGGACACATTTGAGCCAAAATGATCTATTCTGACTGGAATCTGCCCAGAAGAACAGTGATCATGAGTTAACCCTTGGCTGCTGAGCCTTTCCCCGTCTGGTGCTAAGCCCTTTGTTGATGTTTGCATTAGTTCTGGCTTAAACCTTTACAACCTTTTTCCTCAAAAGGTAGCCATTTCACATTTGTGTTCTTTTTCCCAACATCCTGGGGATTCCAAAGATACCTTCTGTTTGTGGATCTTTCTAGAGGGAACAGAGAGAAAGTAGCCAAAAGATAGCTCATTTTTTAGGTTTTTAGGGGGGGAAGAGATATGCACGAAAGCGTATGTGTTGTTTTTTAAATAAAAATGGCATCAATTAAAGGTTTACTATGTTACGATCACCATATCCCCAGCTTTTAGGAACAAGCAGAGTTGTATCAAAAAATTTTTACACATTTTGTTGCATTTTTCCTAATTTTTGTGTTTTTACTTTACTTGCAGATTGCAGTGGAAAGAAGTGTGAAACCCATGGGCGATCCTGGAAAGCTATGCGTTCCTGAAAAGCAGACACATTTCTGAATTAAGAAAGGGGTCTTTTGTGCAGATCCCGGATAATTGTCCCAAAATCACTAATCATTGAATTAAAAGAAGAATGAAATTTGTAGGGAAAAATAGCCACTACTGACATCATTTTCATCTGTTCTTTTTGCCGTGATAGCCTATTTACAAAAGCAATACACGGTTACTCCCAAAAGATCCTTCTGCTGTTGCTGCTATACAGGGTTTGCAGTCTCTTCAAACATACGTAATGCTTAGAGTCAACAACTGACCTATAGCTTATAATGATTTATTATTGTGTACCCATGATACAGCAATTCATAAGGTAAAATATATTGAATGAAAAATGGATATGAAGGACACCTATACATTTCTGAAATGTACATAAGGTACTGAGTTTAGGAACAGTTGTTATTTGTACACCTCTGAACTGTGAGTTACCCATTCTATCATGTAATTCAGAGATAATTTTGCAAAATGTCTCCTTTCTTGCAAACTATCTTACATTTGGAAGCCTGAAAAAAACTGTAAAATCCAATTGGTAATAGCAAATGCTCTACTACTATGTGTTTCCACACTTCAATAGATAAAAATAGTACCTCATTTGTGAGGGTGGGCATAGCGTCCATGACATCAAACGCTCCAAAATGAGACCTGGAGACATCACATTTCAACCACAAAAATCACAGTTTTTTTGCAATGTGGGTCCTTTAGAGATTTGGGCTGTAGCTGGCCCGCCATCCAGGGAAACCTACTATTCCCAGGCATTTATGTAAACTAGAGACACAGGTCATCCGGGGTGGTCTGACTTGTTTCGATCCCATGAAGCCTTTTTACCTAGAAAGCACTGCAAACATCATACTATGGCTAAAAACACATATTTTCCCATATTTCTGTGAGAAAGTTCTAGAACCTATTGTGATATACATAATTCCTACCACCCTGCGTCCCAACACGTCTCCCAACAAAAATGGTACCTGACTTATGTGTCAGGGCCTAGTGCATATGGCACAAAGGGCTTCATTATGATGTCGGATGGAAAGCCTCCGCCCGACAGTCGGAATTTCCCAAAACACGGCGGAACCCTTTAGACCGACTCAGTCGGTTTACAATCCGCCCGACTGATTTCGATGGTCGCGGTCGGAAAGTAAACCGTGTGGTCATTCCGAAATCGATTCTGACTGGCTCTCGGAGTCTCCATGCCGGTCAGAACCGCATTGTGCACCTCTGCGTACAGCGTTTCCGACCAACCGACTTTGGGTCCCCTTCATTCTGTGGCCTCCGGTTGGGGGCCAAAGGGGTACCTAAGGGACCCCCCCTGTTAAACCCTGCACTGTGTGGCAGGTACTGTGTCGGGAGGAACACGGGCTCCCATAGGGAACAATGGGACGCTGACCGAACATACTAATCAGATGGGCGGAACTGCTGACCGTGAATCATCGGTTCCCGAATCCTAGACGGTGTTGGGCAGAAAGTTTCTGCTCAACATTGTAATGAGGCCCAAAATGCTCTAAAACACAAAGTGAGATATATAAAAAAAAACTGAGAGAATAATTACCAGTCTTAGCAATGTGGGTAACTGGTGATTTAGGGCTTGGATTACCCGCCAACCACGGAAACCTGCCAAACCGTGACATTTCTGAAAACTAAATACCCAGATTCGAGATGGTGTGACTTGCATGGAATCCATAACTTTTGTTATGGATTCTTGTAAAATTGAAACATTGTCTAAAACAATGCATTTTTCTCCTATTACCATGATTGAAGTTTCCAGTGACTGTAGGGATCCACAAAATACCCACTACTCAATGTTCACATATGGCTAAAACACACATTTTTCTCATATTTCTGTGAGGGAATGTTCCTGAATCTGTGGGGATCTATATATTTCCTATTACAGACATTTTTTTAAACTAGACACCTAGGGGAGTCCAAGGAGGTCTGTCTTGCATGTATCCCCCCAACTTCCTTACGGAGAATGCCCTTCAAACCTCAAACGTAGATAAAAACATGCATTTTCCCCATATTTTGGTGAGAAAAAGTTCTGGAATCTGCTGGGATACACAAACTACCTCTCATCCAGCTTTCCCACAGTGTCCCCTTTTGAGCAATACCTCACCCAACTAAACTGGTGCTCCTCATTGGAGTCTTTTCCAAATCGAAAATTACCACCCTTACATTGGAGGCGATAGAAAATTAAGAAAACAAGCACCTCAACATAAAGTAAGTGCCCAACACACAATGAAGCCAGGATTTAGTGATCATCATTACCCTGCTCAAGGAACACATTAACCAGTTTTACCTCAGAGACATGTTGGACACAGGGTGAGAGACTCATTGAATCAGGAAATGTTCCTGATGATGGCTCAGTGGAAACCTCGTCTTGCCAGTGAAGGGAGGCGAACGTTCTTGATGGATGCTCAGTGAAATGTAATGTAATGTAATGAGGTATTTATAAAGCGCTGACTGCCACTCCGAAAGGAGCAGGCACCTGGGTTTCAGAGAAGGGTAGAACAAGCATGATTTGAGGTGAAGAAATCGACCGTATGCGCACAGCCTGGTATGTGCGTCTTAAGCAGGTGCATTAAACAAGTTAAACTGCCTTATGAGAGCACACATAGGACATACAAGCATCATTTTGAAAGATCTGCCACATCGCTATTGAGCTGCATGCATGACACAAATATGTTATTAACCGAACTGTAGTTGCTGAATTCTGCCTGGTTCATTCGACGACAAACACACCTTTATGTTGATGATTATTTTGGGAAAACTTGGAAACTTGATAAAGGGGAAAATAAATCTGCCTGTTTTAGTCGTTAACAGGCACACCTTGCGGAGACATTTATTTTAGAGAAAGTGGCTACTCAGGAACTTGTTTGCAGTGCAACTTTCGTATACTGAAACACACAAATGTTTATGATTTGATAAAAGGTAATGTATCACCATGTGAAATGGGTTACATGAAGCCTGTACATTTCAGAGGATGACTGGCACACCTGTTAGAAATGTTGTTTACTTTATTTCACATCCTTTGGTCAGATTGGTGGGAGTATCTGATTGGTCCTATACATTCGAGCAAAATACTAGTGAGAAGTTAGAAAATAATGTTTCAACATGTGCACCTAGTGAGCTTATGTTCCCTATACTGCAGGAGAAAAACATTATATGTTGGTGTACATGCCAAAAGTTCTAGAGTCTACAAATACTGCCTTCATGCTTTATAGAAATATAATTTGTAGAAGTAACATCCACCTGCAACAGATACAAACTTCTTTCGCCCATGGTATTCATTTTCATGTACTTTGACAGGAAGCCACATACTATTGTACAAAAGCTAACTTGCATTCTTTAATCTGGCTTTTTGTGAAGGTGTTTCAGAAATAGTCTTTTGCATGGCACATTACTGAATAAGAGGCGCACTAGCTTCAGGACGCCCTATGTAGCGATGTAGATGGACCAACATTTTGAGGGGGAATACCAGAACACCTTCTTTAGAAATGTATGTCCAATAAAAGCCCTGAAAACGGTACTGCACAGGCTGTTTTGGCAATATTTGCATTTGCTGTGTGCTTTTAGCTGGACTCAACCAGAAGTCTGCAGCTCCAACTTCGGTGTCATTTATGCCTAGCCCTTCATGCACTATATTGGTATTCTAAAGCCTTGAGAGTTTGATCTTAGGCTCTCTGCATTGCCGCCATGACCTACTGTACGCTAGGCCTTCATTTGTCAAGAGGAAACTCAGATTTAAAGAGCAAGATACAGTCTCTGTTTAAAGATCCATCTCTGAATTACCACCACTTATTTGGAAGATGTTTGTTCTTCTTTCCCTGTTTCGACAACAAATGTATGAGATTCCTTCCCTGCCCACATCAGGAAACATCGTGATAAACTGGTCTTCAATAAAACTCTAAATATGGCTCTTTTGAAACAACCATGCTACCCACAAAGGTTCATACTCAAAAAGAATAAACAAGACCGACTTATCAGTCATGTGACTAATTGTCAAAATTATGGTAAATCAATTGTTATGTGCAAGATTTCTCCTCCACTCTACTTGGCTGAGCTGCCTCTTCTCTACTGCCACAATGAGAGAACATACATATGAGCACACCTGCACACATGCACTACTCAAGTTTACACTGCTTTCTCCCCATTAGAATGCTAAAGGCCGCCTACCCAGCACTTCTCTGGAGCACTTCGGTCTCATGCGTCAGCCACATTTAACTGCTATGCACCATCTGTGTTATAACACGTTCACCTCCGCTACAGTCACCAACAGCAATCTTTGCTACACTTGGGCCACACCAATCAACAAACTGTATACAGCCGACCTAACTTTACTTTGGAGCCACACCAGTGGCATATATGATCATACCAATGACAATAGCCAGGGATGTTTTATGGGTACAGGCAAAGGCAAAATACTTTAATATTTTCTACGATCCAAAGGCTCATATAAGAGTCACAAACACTATATGCAACCTTAAAGAGTTGTTTCACAATTGCACCACAGTTTGTACCATTTATTCTGCTTGTGTTAATTGGCGTGAATCAAATAAATGTTGCCCAGTTATAGAAAGAGTGTTGCACCACAGCAAAAATGAAGAAAGTATATAATAAAACCAAAATCATTGCATGTAAAATGTACGCTTGATTTTGAGGGAGTAAAAACTATTAGCAAAATAAATGAAGCATCTTGATGTTGAACTATTATTTTTTTCTGTTCAAAACATTTTATTGAAATTATGATAGGCAATAGACAAAACAAAAAAGAGCACTGATGAAGTACATTGAAATTTACAATATTCTATTATAATAATACCTGTACCTATACAATGAAAAAAGGCAGTATGATAGGAACTAAAAAAAATAAAAAAAATAAAAGAGGGGTGGAAATCAATAGCTATTTTAACGAGTATATAATAATAGAGCCACATAGTAAAATCCGACAAACTATACTCATAATAGACTATAAAATCTTAATAATATAATGCTGTATAATTATTAATTGGTTTCCAGAAAGACTGATAAGTAGATGTGTATTGAACAACACCCAACATAGAGGGTTATTATGATGTCTGGCGGATCGCCGCAGCCCACATGGCGGTGGTGATCCACCCGCCATTCCCGTCCGCCCGCACAACATTTCCCCCCGCCATATTACGATGGCGGTGGGGACCTAGGCGGACGGAAAGACCGTCTGCCGCTTTTCCGCCGGTTGACTCGTCGACCCGGCGGAAAAGGGCTCTAACATGGTGGCGGTGTCTGCAAGACACCGCCATCCATATTAGGATGCAGGCGGAGATGTGCCTTCCCATGGCGGCATTGCCGCCATGGAAAGGCATGTGGTCTTTGCCTTTGGGGGCGTTGGCGGGGTGGGGGTGCACATGGGGGGTACCTATGGTACCCCCCTGCATTGGCATGGACAGAGTGGCAGGCACCGCGCGGTGCCTGTCACCTTAGGATGCCACCGCCACGGTGGCGGTGGCATCCTAATATCAGGTGCGGGACCGTCGCACCCTTGCGGACAGTCCCGCATTCCGTTTCGGTGGTGGGCGATCGTAATGATGCCCTTAGTTAGATCATCTCTTTTTCTGGTAAAAATGATCTATGACCACCATGAATGAATTGACAATAATGAAGCTTTTTTCCAATTGGCAGTAATTGATTTTAGAGCAGCAGATAGCAGGAAGTCAAAGAGCTTGTTATTTGAATCTGACTGTTTTGTTGAAAGTAATATCAATTTACATATCAACATATTATATGAAAGCTTATCTGATAAATGAAACATTTTTATAATAACATCCCAGACCTCTTCCCAAAACTTAAAGCCAATATTACATTTGAAAAGCATATGTTTTAATGAACCTGGAACCAACTTACAATGCCAACAATTGTGTGAATTTAGTAGTTTTGCATTGAACATTTTTAATGGAGTACATAAACTATTAAATAATATGAATGAATTATTTGATATATTGACACAAGTATCCATCCAGAGACACAATTTATCCATATTTTCTTCCATGCGTCTTGAAAAAAAGATACATTGAGTTGATTATTCCAAAAGGAAGAGATAAAATGCATGTTATTCTTGTTAAACTTTTTCAATTTTTTATAATACATCGACACAGTATGAGATGAAGTGGCTATTGTTTCAATATATGTTTCTAAATCAGATATGTTTACCATTGGAACATTGTTGGGAAATGAGTCTAGAATGGAGTTACATAATAATTTGTTTTTCGAAATATCCGGTGGAAGCAGAATAAACTTTTGTTGCAGTTCTTCAAAGGATAAAAAAGTATAAATATGATGTACATCTTTTAAATAAAAATACCTGCATTTATCCAAGATTGTCAAAATTGTATGTTTTGATTATGTTTTATAACAGGATTATAAAATAAGGACATGTTCAAGGTGTGCAAGATTGATGTTTGAAAGAGAGAATCTAAATCCTGCAATATTAATTTTGTAGATTTTAGTAATGCTGATCAACGTAATAGAGAGTTAGAAGAAGATATAGTAAGTAATGTAGGTAGTTGAAACGCTAAAATCACACTTTCTCAATGAGAAGACAAGAAAGTGTACAGTTAAACTCTGTATTGGTGAACCACAAGATGCTTTGTTTTTAAATAAATGCTTTATGATAAATAAAGAAATCTGGCAAACCAAACCCACCATTACATTTTGCAATTTTCAATTCTTTATAGCTTATACGAGGCGTTTAATTATTCCAAATAAATTTCGATATTAAAGTGTCTAAAGACTTGTTGAATTTAAGGGGAAATTGAGAAGGTATCATAGACAAAAGAACAAATATTTTTGGAGAAATAACCATTTTAACAGAGTCAACTTTCCCCCACCAAGATAAATGTAGAGCAGACCACTTATGAATTTTGTCTTTGATATGACTAAGAATATATTCACAGTTCAAATTAATTAATTGTTTAATGGTATGAGAGAATAGGATACCAAGATATTTGAGTTTTTCCTTTTGCCATATTATTCCATTATTGGGAAGCATATCACGGGTACAATGCATATTTAAAGGAAATAATTCAGTCTTATTAGTGTTTAGAGTATAACCTGAAATCTGGGAATATGTTGGAATTAGATTTGATATGGGGGAATAGAAGAATCAGGATAGCAAATATACAATAAAACCTCATCAACATAGGCTGAAGTTTCAATAGCAACATTATTGATTGTAATACATTCTATTTATATGCAGCGTCTGATGGCGATGAGCAGAGGTTCAATAGCAAGAAGAAAAAGCAAAGGTGACAAAGGACACCCTTGACGAATGCCTCTAAAAATGGAGAATTTGTGGGACCAGAATAGAGTGCTGAAACCGTAAGGATAAAGGAATTTCTAAAATTAAATGCAGATAAAGTACGAAATAAATACTGCCAATGAACTTTGCCAAACGCTTTTTCAGCATCTAATGCAAGGACACCAGCGGGAAAATGCAAAGATGACAAAGCTTCAATTACATGAAATAATAATGTAGTGTTGTTTACAGAATGCCTATGTTTCATGAAACCTGTTTGATCAATGTGAATAGTAGTATCAATTATAGAAGCCAATCTCGTTGCAAGAATTTTTGCGTAAAGTTTACAATCTCGATTAATTAAAGAGATAGGTCGGTAATTTGAAACAACAGTTGGATCTTTGTTAGGATTTGAAAGGACAATCATCAAAGCTTCAGTAAAGGATCCTGCAGCAGAATTTGAAATAATAAAGTGAGAAAATAACTTAAGTAAATTAGCTATCAGATAAGGAGAAAATTGTTTAAAAAATTCAGCAGGTATACCATCCGATCCCGATGATTTACCCGGTTTAAGAGATTTAATAGCTAAATTAATTTCTTCTAATGTGATCGGTACAGCTAATTTTTCTCTCACTGACTGAGTAATTTTAGGTAAGCCATAGTGTTGCAAACAGTTATCAATACTAAACTTATCGGTGACTGGGGGATTACTTATAACTTTGAATCGTAGGTCAACAATTCATTAACAATTTCTTTGTGAGATACTGCCAGTTTACCATTTATGCCATGAATTGCATTAAATTTGGATTTTATCCTTTTTAATACACAAATAATTTGCTAAAAGTCATCCAGATCTATTGGCTTGAAAACCAAATGTTGCCTTATTAATTGAAATTTGTACACCAGCTCTTCTGCTTAACAAAGAGTTAAACTCATATCTAAATTTCTGTAATTACATTTTGTATTTATTGTCATTAGACGAAATAAAGAGTTGTTCATATTTTGCTATTTGTTTATCTAATTCTTTAAGTTTAGTGTTAAAAGCTTTGTTTTCATGTGCCATAATAGATATAGTTACCCCTCTGACATATGCTTAGATGCATCCCAGCAGTTTACAAGTGAAGTGGAACCTTCTGGATTGAAAGAAAAATAATCAACATGACAAGAGTGTGGGTTTAATTGTATTCATATGCCAGGGAGATTGGGATTGTTGGGTGGAGTTATAAAACACCTGAAATAGGAGCATGGTCTGAAATATCAATATTGTGAATTGTAGGATCAGAAAATGATTGATTTAGTGAGCGGGAAATTAACAAATAATCAATTCAAGAGTAAGAATTATGAGGGTTAGAGAAAAATGTAAACTGTTTGGGGGATATTATCAAGAACGTGTGTTAACTATCGCCAAATTTGCTTAACGCAACTTTTCACATCGCAGTCTATCGTGGGAAAATAACACCGTGTTAACGCAGTATTCTCAACCCAGCGTCACCATGCGATAGTCTCACGATAACGCGCCAAATACCCGCATAAAAATTTACGCGATGCCGAAAAAATGCGAAACACGAACGCGAAAAAAGTGGCGATGTCCCCAATGGCGATACAAAATCAGCGATAACCAGCGACAGGCCTGCGATTCCCACGCGTCATTCGTGAGAATGCACTATAAAAGCAGAGAAAAAAAAAGATTAAAAAATGTAACTGCTTAGCACCATGGACGCACCCGGACCGAGTGCAGAGGACAACGCGAACCCCACAAGCCCCAGAGACGACCAGCCAGGAACCCCAGGGCCGGGGAAGGGCAAGGAGATGAGGAAGAGGAAGACAGGATTCAGTCCGCAGGAAAACCGAATCATCGTCACGGAGGTGACAGAGCCTTACCAACAACTGTTCGTCACCTCCACTGTGTCATCGGCAACACAAACGGAAATATGGCAGTCTATCGTGAACAACGTGAATGCAGTCGGAGTGTTGAGGAGGTCAATGGAGGAGGTCAAGAGGCGCTGGCATGATGTGAAAAGCCAAACCAAGCAGAAACTCGCTGCCACCCGGAAGGCAGCAACGGCGACTGGAGGTGGGAGTCCTGCGCCACAGGAGGAGCTGGATGCGCTGGAGGGAATGGTGGCCACAGTCATCAGTGCGGAGACAGTGCAAGGAGTTGGGGGTTCGGACACTGCTCGATATGACCTGACCCAACAGCAACAGGGTGAGTAACGACCAGGGACTGGAGGGACGGGGGGAGATGGGCACAATGGCACACATGCACAATTATGTGCAGCACACTGCACACACACAATGACTGTGGAACATGTCCCTGATGGCCTTGGCACACTGCAGCACACATAGAAACACCAAGTAGGCCCCCGTCCACCATGTGCACAAATGCCCCCCCTCTCACCAATCTCACAACCTACCCATGCACATGTGCTGAACCCAGCAAAGCAGCGGCTCTGTGAACCACACTGACAATGCAAGTGACACTGCATGACCAATAGCATGGCTGCAGTCAAAATACATGACATGGTGCACGCCATGACACTGAGGTGGCCCAGTGTGGATAGCATCCTCAAAGAAGCAGGTCACACTCTGACACATCCACGTGCACATACAACCCCTGACGTCAACAACACATCTGCAGACAAACAATGCACAAGAGAACAAAAACCGTCCAAGAGCACAAATGACCCAAGTCGCCAACATCTCAGCACCGTAAAAGCACACAAGTCAAAGGCACACCGCCTCAAAGGGATAAGGAGCCGCTAAATCAGACCTGCAGGGGCGACTCTCCCACAATGCAGCACACACACATAGCAATCACAGCACATCAACATTGACGACAATGTGGTACAAAGTGCCACACTTACAACACAGAACAGAGGACACAACTGGTGCCGCATGTGCGTAGAAACTGGCCAATCACATCAGGCATAGCAGGAAACTGTCAGATGATAATGTACGAGTACAACCTCACATCCGTCATGTAGTCGAAATGTCCACTGTCTCCCATCAAATACCCAGCTCTTCCAAAACAGTCACAATGTACATTGTCATGCAGTCTGTATGTAAACATGTACAATGCGTGAACATACATGGAACACACTGTTAACCTGCATCTCCCCTTCACATTGCAGAGGGACAATCAGCACCTCCTGCAGAGCAGACCAAACATCTCTTCAGTGATGATGAGGAGGACCCCCTGGCCATCTGCTCCGACACCCTACAACGGCTCATGGACAGCCTCCGCACTCCACCTCCAGGAGCAGGGCAGCCCAGCTGCATCGAGGTGATCCTACCCCCTGCACAGACCACACAGCAGGAAGCACCCACCACCACTTCTGGCTCCCAAGAACTCACCGAAGAACACATGGCATTCCAATGCCGTGTGTCAACTGCCAGAGGGGGCTGGCTGAACAGGTGCGGGTGGGTTTTGACCTCATGGCAGCCAAACTAGATGCCATACGTGGGTGTCTTAGTCCCATCAGGGATCACTTACAGTCCCTAACGGACACCCTCAGTCCGCTCCATGCCCTACAACAATCCTTGGCTGACCTCGCTGGAGCCATTACTCGGATACAAGAACTGTCTAGTCAGACAGGCTCCAGCGATGACAGCACAGAGTTGGCACAGATGCGGATGACAATGGAGAATATGGAGCGGATGCAGGCAGGAAGGATGGCTGCCACGGCTGAACACCAGCAAGATGTAGCTGGGATCTACCATGCCCTGCAGATCCTCATCTTGCCATTGCTGCCACAGAGCCTGTCCCAGATGACTGCTGCAGGAACTTCGACACACACATCTCCACCCCCTGATGTGTCAGTGGCACACAGTGATGCAGCCATACCACCTCCGCCCCCTGATGTGTCAGTGGCACACAGTGATGCAGCCATAACACCACCACACACACCTGGCACACCTGACACAGAAGACATATCAGAGGACGAAGATCTGGATGGTTTCTGTGTCAAAAAGGAGGTTGTAGCATTCATCCCCCGCCATATGGCCTGTTTCTGCTTGGTACAGCCCTCTGCATCATGCCCTGGTACAACACCTTCCACTGTCCCCCGAAACACTCTGCGACATTCACCTGGACCCCGACATGGACTGCCATATCTGCTCTGGTTACCAATGACACAGCAAACAGGCTGTGGACTCAACCCTTCCTCTACCGATTAACTTGTCATTCCCTAAAGGACTCTGTTTGGCCCTCCACTGGGCAACCATATAATGTGGGGTGTGCATGGCCATGTACTGCTCCAGCTCCGACACTCCACAGGATGTGAATAAAACATTTCTAATCACACAGATGTGTCATGTCTATGTTCAATCAAGTATAACAGTATGGATGACTGTAGGGACATTGATTGCACAGAAAGGTACACCCTGGGCAATGACATCAATGCGCATGTTTGACCGTGACACACATGGTCAATTAGATGACTGTGAAGGTGTGAACTAGCTGTGGCCTCATTGATCATGAACAACAATCTCGCAACCCCCCAACGTAGCCCCACGTCCATATATTACATAGGGCTGTGTGTAAAAATGTCAAAGTCGGTAGGAGGCCTAAAGTAGTGTCCCACATCACATGTGACAACAGAACATCTCTTCGCATACCTACACACACTCAACTGTGTGGACACAGCCTGGTTTGATGGAACACATTGATCCACATGGCAAGAAGTTGGACACCATACTCACATTGCTGAAGACATGTAAGCGCACAGGTCTACCAGCAACTCTCCCAACCACAATGTCTGGCTCACAGAGGTGGAGCTGGCAATAGAGACTCACCCCTAAGTGAAATGCGTCAGTCAGTCCCTCCCTGTGTACAGACAATGCTCATTGAGGCACACAATTTGTCATTCTAATCAACACTCATCACAGTTGAACACTAGTGAAGTTGCGTACACTATATTAGCATGTGCGTGTCAGTAAGGGCAAGACAAGGGCCACAACATGCAGACCAATGCATCATACACTAACAGCCAGCAAAGGAACATGAGGAGGTGCAAGACATGGGGAGGCACAAATGAACACCAATCATTATGGATGCCAACGGTCTCAGCCCACCTTGCCTTGCTGGACGAGTCATGTGGTGTTTGGTGAATGCTCATTGCATCGTGTCAGGGGACACCACTCACAGCCAATGGGATCTGCATAGTCCTGTACCACCGGACTGCGCTGACTGTCTGCTCTGCTGACAGTGAGCAGGTGTAGGAGTCCAACAAGGTCACATGTAGTACTACATTGCCATGTGTGTACTCTCCCTCCAGTGATGTGTCAGGTTGAGGAACGTTGCCAGGCGCCGCTGTCCACTCACCTTGCACAGGTGTGTGTCAACCCGCAGTCTTGCACGCACATGCATTCTGAGTCCAGGCGAATGCAGCCATGTCCACTGTTATGGTGGGATATGTGTCCATTTCTCCAAGATGCAAAAGGGTGTTGGGACCTGTGCTATGGTCACAATATTTTGTGGCTGCAGGAACGTAGTTACTCGTCCATGAAAGCGAGCGCAGCTTCATGGGCAATCAGTTCCAAGAGTACGTCGTTGTTGACTTCAATGAACACGGGGGCAAGCCAATCCATTAGCTGGTCCGGACAGATATGCTCCATCCACGCCGTTTCACCAATCCGCAACACAGCCCAATAGGGGAGCGCTTCGATGTGGTCACTGCACATGAGGAATTGTGCAATCTCACATGCCCAACTGCCAGCACATATGCCAAATACCAAGGCATCCCATGAACGGGTATCACGGTTACACTCCTGGTCGAGGTCCAACAGGGGGCGCACACACATGTCATAATCCAGTTCAGCTACCGTTGTGTTGGATAGGCAGACATCCATGGGCCACTCGAATATGCATGATCGACAGTGGAACCAGGGCTGGATGCAGGTGACGTACGCAAGACGGAAGCTCAGACGGTAACTGATGAGCAACACTGCCAGTGGCAGTGCCCCCAACAAATGCAGCATTCGGTCACGGTACAGTTCCACGTGATGAGTTGTTAATGTGCCCGGGATGTTCTGACATTGCTTTGTTCTCTCTCGTAGAACCAGCACTCTTCTGACCTGTGGCTGTTATGTGAATGATATGCCACAGCTCAGAGCAATGAGTCATATGAGTGTGCAAAGTTTGGACGTATGGGTTGTCCTGTACGTAAGTGTTAAGGCCATTCCATGCAGGTGTACCTCCAGCAAGGACTTCTGTGTGTGGGGTGTGGATACGTTGATCTTTCATTAGTGTTGTGTGTTGTGTGGGAGTCGTCATTAGCTGCCATGGTATCTCTCGCAGGGGGTGCCTGCCGCATGCAATTCCAAGGTCGGAGGTGCAGATGTCCTTCCGTCTTCTGTATTGAGACAAAGGGGCTTTCATCCCTAATGTTAGTCAGACTACTGCTTTTATCCTGGGAATGTGATGTGGCTTTCGTGCTGCAATTGAGGCTAGGCCTTGGCTTATGGTGCACCAAAAGCGATGAACACACACAACAGTTGGCATGTATGAGCCAAGACCCTGAGCCGCCTTGTGCTCCTTGTACAATCCCCTCATGCGTGGACGCCCTCCTGCTGCATGCAACATTGCAACATTGTCGATTGCGGGCCGTGTGGCGCAGACATAGCAACAGAGACACACGCATCAGTTGGTTTCCTGTGCAGACCAGATATGAACCACGCCCAGAGGCCAGGGATAATTGTTCACACCCCTACGCTGGCCTGGCGTAGGCTGAGCCAGCCCACTCAGCTTACGTATAAAGGGGGGGACGACAACGCTACGTGTCCCAGTTCTTCCCCACTGCCTGAGGTGACATGGCTGCGTCCGCCTGGCCTATGACGAGACTCAATCATTTAGGGTCCATGACTTGCGTTGCACGGAGTCGGTGGCACCTGTTACACTGCAGCCGGCATGGACCTACTGCCACGGGACAGTGACTTTCTGTGCACTGAGGTAGGGGCACCTAAAGTGCTGAGCGGGTGTGCAGCCTGCGATGATGCCGTGTGCACAGATATGGTCTCTGCTATTGCAATATCAAGACCCTGAATCAAGTGTGCGACCTGGTGGACCGCAGTGTAGGCCTGAGCCAGCGGGCAGCGCGGGCCTACCGCCACGTGGAATTGCCTCACGGTTCACAGAGTTAGTGGCACCTATAGAGCTGAGCGGGTGTGCAGCCTGCGATGATGCCGTGTACACTGATATGATCTCTGCCATTGCAAAATCAAGACCCAGAATCAAGTGTGTGACCTGGTGGACCGCGGTGCGGGGCTGTATGATGTGGAGGCTGCCAAGGTCGCGGGCCCCGGGCTTGGAGCTAGCACCGGCACGTGGTGGGCCCTCTTGGAGACACGCCGGTGGCGGAAGGAGAGCAGTGAGGCCTGGGTGCGCAGGGGCGGGCAATCCCCGCTGGGCGGCGGGAGGGGCTGGGGTGCAGCAGCCTGTGTGCGCAGGGGCGGCCAAGCGATGTTGCCGCGTGCAATGATATGTACTCTGCCATCATTTGCTGTGGACTCTGTTTCAGATGAGGGACCTTGTGGACTGCAGTGTATACCGGCACGTGGTTGGAGACACACCGGTGGCAGCAGGTGAGCTGTGAGGCCTGGGTGCGCAGTGTCAGCACTGTCTCTCCCTGTCCCTCTCTTCCTTTCACTGTCTCTCTCTCTCCCTATCTTTCTCTATCTTTCTCTCTCTTTCTCTCTCTCTCTCCCTCTCTTTCTTTCACTGTCTCTCTCTCTCTCTCCCTCTCTTTCTCTCTCTTTCTCTCTCTCTCACTCTCCCTCTCTTTCTTTCACTGTCTCTCTCTCCCTCTGTTGCTCTCTCTCTCCTTCTCCCTCTCTCCCTCTCTCCCCCTTTCTCTCTCTTTCTCTCTCTCTCTCCCTTTCTTTCACTCTCTCTCTCTCTCTCTCTCTCCTTTTCTTTCTCTCTCTCTTTCTCTTGCTCTCTGTCCTTTGTTGAGCGCATGACACACCTTCTTATCTTCAATTTTGTCTTGCAGGCTTTGACTTGCAGATTGTCCAGAGAAGACCCGCCATGACTCTTCCAATTTTTAGTGTTGAGTTAAATTTGAATAAAATAATTATTTTTGAAATTCTAAGATGTATGAATGTTTTTCCTTTTTCTGACCGCACATGAATGTTAATTGTTGTACTTGTGCGACATCAGGCGAATTGTTGTGTTCATGAATTTGTAAGGTAGATGTGGAATATCTTTGTCCAGGGGGGGTGCCCGGGGTAGGGCCCCAGGGGGGGTCATGGGGGGCTGGGGGGCCTGGGTGTGGTGGCAGGGAAACTGGTGATATCGGCTGTTAGCACCAGCTTGTGAATGGTGTGATGAATTTATCACCACTTTGGCTGCGATAAAGTGCCGCTAACTCGGCGATAAGTCCTTGAGAATATGCCCCTTTGTCTTTTGGGTGATGTAGACCAATTTGTGTTGATTTAAAAAAGGATTTTAAAATGAAAAAAGCTTTAGGTGAACGATATTTAGTTTGAGAACATCTATCCAACAGGGGGTCACAAATTAAATTAAAGTCACCACCAATAATAATTGGAGCATTACCTATTTTAATCACTTCAGAGGTAAAGATAGACCAGAAATTAGGGTCATCATTGGTTGAACCATGAACATTAATTATATGAAAAATGGTAGTATCAATTTTAATTTTTGCTATAATATAACGACCTTCTGTATCTGAACAGTTAGATAGTATTTGAATATCTACTTTTTTTTGGAAAAAGGATAACAACACCGTTCTTCCTGTTAAATGCAGGAGAAGAAACAATATTACCCACCCATCGTTTATTCATATATGATAAAACTGTATCATCTATATGAGTTTCTTGAAGTAAGCAAATGTCAGCTTTATATCTGGCTAAATAATCTAAAACTTTAGTTATTTTACTGTGTGTCGTAATCCTTTAAAATTAAATGAGACACATTTAATTCTATTAATAATATCCATAAACAGCAAAAGAGAAAGAAAAAGTAAAGCTTAATGGATTAAAGAGCAGCTCCCCAAGAAGATGATAGGTGCAAAGGAAAAACAACATAGAAACATAAATAGTATTTTAGAATCGCACACACGCATATGCAGATTGACCTGCCTAGACAAAGCCCTCATGAAGAATATCGGTAAAAAGGCTTAGAATAATAATACTCAAATGCATGAATTATGTAGAAGTTTCACTCGTTTCCATGGATAGCAGAGAATGCTGATCTAAAAAGCACGAAGATTCTCAGGGCGTTGAAAAGATTTCGAGATACCATCCTTCCAAATTCTCATATTAGATGGATCAAACAGACTATATTTAAAGCCACAGCTTCTCAGTCGAAGTCTAAGGTCAGAGAATTCTCTATGATTTTTAACAGTTTCCTTGGCGAAGTCCTGATGTATACATTTTTTATTGCCATTAACTATCAAAGTTGGAATTTCTCTTGCAGCTTTTTGGATCAGTGTCTGATGATGTGAAGGAGGACTTTTGCTTGGGTTGAGATGAAAAAGAATTCTATGTGCTTTATCAATTTGACATTTTTCTGGGAATTTTACTTTTAAAAGACCAGGTAATAAAGTTTCCTGTTAAATTAAAGATGTGCAAATTCTACTGCCTATTACAGTTTTCTAATTCAAGTAATAGAGTATTCAAAGGGTCAATTTTTGCAGTGAGAGGCAACATACTGTCAATTTTTACTTTATTATCCTGGATTTTTCTGAAATTGTCGGATACTTTCATTGAAAGACTAGCCATGTCCTTGAAAATGTTTTTAATTTTCAAACCAATGTTGTCTGTATTAGAGCATAAAGCTTGTAATTCTTTCAATAAAATAACTAAAGAAGGCTCATTGGTATCCACAATTTTTGACTTTACTGGTGGAGGAGAAATTGTTTGTTAGCTGTAATATGCACATTCTTTCCTTCCATATTAATATCTTTCTTGCAAAAATATTTAAAAGGACGTGAAACTCACGTTAAATGCATTGAAAATGAAAATAGACAGGAAATCACCAAAGCAGGAGACTGTGCAGCAGTTAATACCAGCTGTGGGTGTGGTTTAAGCCTCAGCCTCGCCCTTTCCTCGAGATGTCTCCGCCCTCCTGACAGGAAACTCCAGCAGTATTCCTCAGGACTGCTCGGTAGAAGTCACAGCATGATCAAAAGCCTTTCAACCAGAACTGAAAGGCACAAAAACTACCTCACCAGAAACCGCTGGCCTTAGAAATGCAGATAATACCCCTGGACCAGTTAAGAAAGCCTTAAAAATGGCTTTAAAATCATAAAAAATGCGTGCAAAACCAATAGAATTATTGGGAGGCTGCCATCTTGGATTTCCTCAATAGCTCATACTCTAACGCCCCTGAAAGCAGGTAAAACTAGCAGGGCTGCCTGTACTGAGCCCTGGTTTTCTGAGGACCTCAGACTCTTTAGAAGGTGATACCGCCGGCAAGAGTAACGGTGGAGACAGTCTTATGACACCAGTGAGAAACAAATCTACAGGCAGTTGATTGCACAGTAGAAAGAATTGATTCATAAAACAAAAAACAATTACTTCTTGGAGAAAATTAAAGCTGCTAACAACAATACCAAAGAACTTTTCACCACAGTTCAGAAACTTAGTCGCATCCAGGAGACTAGAAATACTGTAGTGGTTCAAACTTTCTGTAACACCATAGCTTCTTTCTTTTGTGAAAAGGTATCCAGTATCTATGATGCATTCGCCCTGTGGCCTACAAAGGATATGAGTAGTCCACTGTTCAAACTAATGGAGCTCTGGCCAGGTCAATATCTTCTAATGCTCCTTTAAACCACTGACCCGGTCTGATTCTTGAACTTTCGGCCTATTTTTTATGACCAGGTTGGCAAACTTCTTTGTACCACTAGAACAGGGTCGCCAATGGATCCCGGTTCCCCCAAAATAGCTCATGCCACTGTGGATCCTATTGCACAGCTACAACCGATATTTTCAACCTTATCCTCAAAACTGGAACATTTCCCAAAATCTGGAAAAAGACTTCCATTTTGCCTCTGTTAAAAAAAACAACCTTGACGGATCGAACCCAGGTAACTATCACCTGATCTCCCAGCTGCCCATACCGGCAAAAATTCTTGAAAAGTTCATAAATCAAGAACTGACAACTTTTATTAATACTAATCACATCCTTGACCCCACGCACTACAGTTTCAGGAGTCAGCACAGCACTGAGCTTCCCTTGATCACTGCAACAGAAGACATTAGACGCTCGGTTGACAACAGAGGAAATGCCGCCCTGATCCTTTTGGATCTTTCAGCGGCGTTCGATACAGTAGATCATGGCCTCCTGGTAAGTTGCCTCCAAGAAATCGGTATAGGTGGTGCAGCCCTCTCACCTGTCAAATCTTTTTTGACAAATCGCGAGCAAATTGTGGACCTGGATAGCTTTGCAACGCATACTTTTCAACTCCCGTGTGGGGTTCCACAGGGCTCATCAGAGTCCCACCCTCTTCAATATATACGTCACACCACTGACCAGGCTGATTAAATCATTTGGCTGTGCAATGGTGTCATATGCAGATGATACGCAGATTATAGTCTCCATTACAAATACCATTCGGGAGACAGCCCACAATTTTAAAATCTGCATGCAACAGATAAGTAGGTGGATGTCAGAGAACTGCCTTAAATTAAACACAAATAAAACCGAAGTTTTGCTTTTCAGCATTAATCCTTCTTTCTGGTCTCCCATCTGGTGGCCTCAAGAACTTGGCCCGCTCCCCATTCCTCTCACAAAGGCAAAAAACTTGGGAGTTATTTAAGATACAACTCTGTTATTAACCCACCAAGTAAAAGCTATTACGTCATCTACATTTCTCACATTGAAAATTCTGAGAAAAAGTTTCCCTTTTGTACCGCTCGCCCTGCAAAAAATAGTCGTCTCTGTGCTCATTTTATCCAGGCTGGACAATTGTAATGCCCTTTTTGCAGGCATTCAGAAGGGTCTTCTTAATAAGTTTCAGGTCTTTCAGAATTCTGCGGCTCGTCTGCTCTTTGGGATGCATAGACACGCCTCAGCCAAACAAGCTCTTAAATCTCTGCATTGGCTTGCAGTGGAGAAGCGGATTGACTTCAAGGCTCTCTGTATTGCCCTTCATAATCACGGTCCAGACTACTTAAAAAACTGTTTCCCTGGTATGTCCACCCCAGAAACCTTTAAAGCCCTTCATAATCACGGTCCGGACTACTTAAAAAACTGTTTCCCTGGTATGTCCACCCCAGAAACCTTTAAAGCCCTTCATAATCACGGTCCGGACTACTTAAAAAACTGTTTTGCTGGTATGTCACCCCCAGAAACCTTTGTTCCTCATTTAATAAGTGTGTAGAGGTTCCTAGATTCCGACTCTCGAATTGGGGAGGCAAAAGCTTTGTTAACGTCACTGCCAGACTATGGAACTGTCTTCCTATTAAGTTAAAGAACTCTCCTGAGCTCTCTTTTAGGAAAGGCCTTAAGACCTGGTTTTTCACCCTTTAACTCCTCTTCATGATGCAAGCTCCAAGTATTACTTGACTGCTACCTTTGGTTTCTTGCTGCCAAGTGCCTAGATGCCCTCAGGTATTAGTTTGTGCTTTATAAATAAATAAATACATAAATAAAAGAAACACGTAACACAAAGGTGAACAAAGTTATGCCTAGATAGACAAAAGTTTTGCGTCAGATTTGTGTTACTTTTTTTTAACACAGACCTGACAAAAATCATGTTTGTGATTTACAACAGGACAAGTTTGGACTCTATTCTTTTTTCCAACGTTAGCTATATTGCATTTCAAATATATTTTCGTCCATGCTCCCCCGGCATCTCGATGGAACTGAGCCAATCCTTTAGGTTTCCAAAACTGCAATCACCTGCAGGTACCACTTTCAGAGACTTTTTCCAGCTTCACTTACTCATAAATCAAATAATTGTATTTGCTCCCAATGTTACCTGAAACCAAAAATAATTAATTCCTTTAAAAATCCAGAGTTCTTGATTTTCCTGCCCTTACAAATCCAGAGTTCTAGATTTTCCTGCCATGAGAGCGATAATAATAAGCTGTGGGCATGTGCTGTTAATTGGCCAAATAAAATAATGGTCTTTCATGGAAAAAGGGTTAAAGAAATTAACATAGCTACAAGCGAAATAAAAGATGTATTGGTAAAAGTATTCGTTGGTAATGCTAATGCGAAACCAAATTGAAACATTTAGCTACACAGCGGGCTGTAAACATGCTGCTGTTTTTAATTGTGACAAGGCTCCACACAATCATGTTCCTAGGCGAGCAGTAATAATGATGTATCTTGTTCACAGAAATAGAAAGAACTGCCTTATTAACAGAAAAATATCGTATACCGTAATACAAATTCATACTCTAGGACATAAAATATTTTGTATAATGAGAGAATGTGAAATGAGAACTTGTAAAAGCAGTCCAGAGTTTTCGCCAAGACCTGTACAAATGAGCAGCGTGCTGCTGCCTGGATCTGTTTGCAGCTGTGACTCCAATCTAATGGCCTCATTTCGATGGTCCATTTTATGATGGTCCATGGACGCTATTAGAACAAGCGATCCTTCTGGCCAGGGCCGAATTTCAAAACATAACAATTTAGACAGAACATTTTTAAATGCCCTCTCAGTTCGTGAGGGACTTTTGTTTTGCTGGCCCTGGAAACTGACTCCCTCTTTGCGGATGTATTTCTCAGACTCCCAAGTCCTAAAATGGCCGCCCAACATCTCTTTTGAACATCTCTTTTGTGGTTGATGACAGAGAATCAGACTTTATTTTTTGACCTGCCGCTCACAGAGTCCTGCCGCACTAGATAACTATCAAATTTTAACCTGAAGTTCTCTAAAACTAATGAATGGATTTACAGCACATCACGCAAAGCACATTTCTGAGTACAGGTCTAGCTGTCTGCCAAATTTGGTGCAATTCCGTTCAGCCATTTTTTCTACATTGATGTGCAATTTTGCCTAAGGAAATTGCATTGGAAAAAAAGCACTTTGGATCCCCCTTTTTTCTCGGCCCCCATTGGATGGATCACTCTCAAACCGTCCAGAAAGGAGCTGAGGTAGATGAACATTTTTTAAACAGTTTTTAACCCAAGTACACCCATAAATATAATGGCACTTTAACTTTTAGTTTTTCCAGTGAATTTGTAGGGTTCTTTTTCAAGGTAAGCTAAGATCTTATTTGAGTATGTAACTATAATGTCACTTTAACTTTTGTTTTTTTATCAATGAAAAAAATACATATATATCAAAATGTTACTATTTTAAAATAAGGGAGTGCTGAAGCAACTGAGAAGATGGATAGAGTAAATTGTTGTGGAAAGGGGATTCTGCACTTATGTAGACATCTCTGCCTTTAACTATTTTAGCCAACTTTAAAAATACATTACACCACAAATTGCTAAATGCCCACACATGCGCTCACGTTTCAATGCTCTGGTTTCGTGCCCGCTTACCATCTCAATGTTCATTCACTTCAAGTTGCTCTTCAGGAAAGACTTTAAATTTGATAGCTCCTATTCCAACAAAATGAAAGGGCAGTAATGCACCGTATTTAAGCAATGCAGTGCATTCCTGTTCTTTCTGCCCGTGCTGGTGCCATTGTGGCATCCTAGCACCAACGTATGCACCCTTGCACTATGGTGCAAGGGCGCCTCCATTGCAGGCAGTATTGTTTTTGAGCAGGAAGTGGCTCCTCCCTACACAAACAAAACCCAGCTAGGCAATTTCCTGTTTCTATGTGAGCTGCAGAATGCAGTGCACATGGAAAGAGGAAAAACTGAGGGGAAATAAACATATTTCTCCTCGTTAAGCCTCACCCTGGGAGGCGTACGGATTTGGCACTTACCCAGGATTACATCAATTTGTAAATCTGGGACAGCATCAAATTGCATGGGTGTTGCGTGAGAAAACCCACCTCAATGCCAGTAGAATGCCTCACGGGTGCAGAGTAAGGCGATTTGAATATGAGGTCACTCAAAGCCACACGGAGCGGCTTTCTGTGGCTTCATAAATCTTTATGATACCTCTGCATCATGCATGTATCCCTTTACATGGTGCAAAGGTGATGCAGGGCTCTCATAAAAAAGCCCCGGTTAATGTTGCTAGCTTAACTGAGTAACTTTCCATTGTCAACCTCTGCACACTTCAAGACACACAGACACCAGGGCCCGACTGAGAAAACACAGCAGCCAATTGGCAATTCTATCGGACTGGCCCCCCATGGGCGTGGGGGAGTAGGAGGAGGGGGTCAGGGGTGGGCAAGGATGCTAGTGTGAAACACTGCTGAAAAACTGGCCCCCAGTAACAAAAGCAGCCCACCCTTTCAGCCCATCGGGGAGACGCTCGATGCCCGCTAAGGCCAGTCCACCTTTGACAGACACCTTCATTTTGCACAGCAACATCTTCTCATTTGATTATTTGCAGAAAAGGAGACATGAGTCTGGCCAAGATTCATGTCTCCCATTCTGCTTCTCCAGGTCACCTAATACATACACCAAGATATAGAGTTGGTATGTGCACAAGACGTGACGCATGTTATGAACATTGGTTTCAACAAGATTTTTCCACCGTAATTCTGGCTTACTTTTCAGTCACCATCAGCTAGATTATCCAGTGGTCATATTTTTCTATAACACAGAGATTTTACCATTCAGGTTAGAGAGGCCTTCTCATCCATGCTCCAAAATTAAGGTGTAGGAGTCAGGAAAAATATTCCTGAGAAACATTGTAGAAATATTTGTCATTATTACATACCAAGCAGCTCTGATAATAGAAATATGCTGTATATATCTTGTGGTCACAATGCATGTACTAAGCAGCAGTTGACGGAAATAAAAAAAATAAAAAATGCATTGTGCCACTTCTCCTCCATGAAATAGGCTACAGTGCAGGTCAGTAGTAAACCAGAGTTGCCTTCCTCATACATAGCACATTAAACTAAGTCCTTGTGTTATAGGGCTAGGGGATCTAAACCAGTACACTTATACCCGATGAAACATAACACTTTCTCTCCCTCATTCTATTCCTCCTTTCCCTTATGCATTAGAGTGTGCATGAATCTACCTGCACTGGAGGAATTTATTAGGCATATGAGGGTAGTTTTCGTACATCACTACCGCTGGGCAAGTAAGTACAGATCAGCCAATCTGAACTAATATAAATCAGTGTTGACCAATGATAGGAAGGATAGGAAGAAGATAGTCAGATGCTGACACTCAGATTCTGCTGTAGTTGTTGGTTTAGACAGTTAAAGCTCAAAGTGGGAGAAATCTGAATTTCCTGCCTGTCGATGTCCAATTGCTGTCTGGATACTTTTTGTACCTGTCGGGTTTGGTAAGCAAAGAGTCACTAACCTTCTAGAATGCCCAACGGGATGATGGACTAGACATTAGACCCCCCCAATTCCCTCCCACACTGCCCCACAGAGAGGATATTATACTCTACTTCTCTGATAAGCAGTGTACAGGGGGAAAGGGGAGATGGGATAAAACAATAAACACTGCTGGGCTGCAGGTTTGCTGGCCAGTACTCCCAGGATGTAGCACAACACCAAAACACCCTAGACTGTAGTCCTGACCTGAAGAATCCTGTATGCAAGAGAGGGGACAATAATCAAAACACACCCATACCATTACCATGTCTTCTATATAAATACTCTCTCACTAGGAAGACATACTCACAATCCCAGCAGGCACCAATATTGTATAAGGTATGTGTTGCCACACGTTTCAGCAAGACGTGGAACATAAACCAAGAAAGTTGCAAACATCAATGAAGGCTTTCAATGTCAAGTAATCAAGAAATGTCCAGCAACGGGGGCACTCTGCCACCAAAAGAAAGAACCTGGGACCAGTTGTAGCGCAGGCAAAAGATCACATAGCTCAAGAAAACAAAAATAGAACAAAATAAAAACAAACAAAAATACCAAGCATTTCAGGCCACTTATCTGTCTTGGTATCTGCTGCTCTCTGTTACGTCACAGGAGCAGACATGGGAGTCCAGAGATCGTAGGCGGGCTGCAAACTCTCCTGGGCAGCCTACGGGGACAGCATGAGGAGGGAGACCCTGTTGAGATAACTGCCAGCAAGCCTGCCGGCAGGAGAGAGAGAGAGTGCTCTCAACGGAAAGGCAGAGCCCCGCTTTCTGCTCCGTGAAATGCCCCAGCGGAAAACCGGATCACCTCCTGCACGGAAACTGCGCCGGAAACAAACAATGAAAACTGGAGTTCAGACGAAGTCCGAAGAGCACGGGAAGGCTAGTCCAAGTATCCACTCGGCAAACGGAATGACAAGCACCGTTTCCTGAACCAGGAAGGCTTTATTCCTTCCGGATGTCTCCCGGGTCACTTCCTGTGCGTACTCCAGGGGTTGCTGGGGAGTGTAGTACACGCTTCCCATTCATAAAATGTGCTAGAATGGCGTGTGTTGGGACATATCTAAATGGACCCTGCCTTACTCCTGCTATAATCCTGACAGTACGCCCCCGCGCAAGGACCGCCTTCTCGGCGGGCTTCCAGGCTTAACGCTGTAACAATTGGGGGCAATTGAGGTTTCGTGCAGGTTCCCAAGACCGTTCCTCCAGGCCGTAACCCTTCCAATGAATCAAGTACCAGACTCTCCCCCTCACTAGCTTGGAGTCAAGAACACTCCGTACTTCATACTCCTTCTCTTTGTCTATGTCTAATTGAAGAGGCTTATCTGGCAAGCGGGTGAGTGTTTGACAAGCGCGTAAGAGGGATACATGGAAGACGGGATGAATCCACCAGGATGAGGGCAGAAGAAGTCTCACTGCTACTGATTTATTATTTTTGCAATGGGGTAGGGGCCAACATATTTGTGTTTCAACTTATTGGTCCCTTTCAGATGCAGGTTTTTTGTTGCCAACCATTCCCTATCCCCAACTTGGTATTCAGGTTCTTTTTGTCGTCTTCGGTCAGCATAACGTTTGTTGTCCAACTGAGCCTTCAGCAGATGTGTCTTGGCATCTTGTAACACTATTTGCAGACGTGAGGGATGTTCACGTATGGATGAGAGTTCTGATGTGATGGGGCAATCAAAAGGTAGAATGTTGGGATGACAGCTGTTCTTGCAGTAGAAAGGGGAACAACCCAAAGACGAGTGTTCCCCGTTGTACGCAAACTCTGCCATCCATAACAAGTTACTCCACTCCTCCTCTTGCTGTAGAGTGAAACATCAGAGGTATTGCTCTAGAGTTTAGTTTAAACGCTCTGTGTTGCCGTTGGTCTGCGGATGGTAACTGGTGGACAGCAGGGCGTCAATTTTCATGGCTGCGCACAAAGCCTTCCAAAAGCGGGAGATAAACTGAGACCCTCTGTCTGTGATCAAATCAACAGGAATTCCATGGAGACATACAATGTTTTGCAGTAAGGTGGAGGCTAATTCTACTGATGTGGGTATCTTCTTCATGGGGATGAAATGTCCCATCTTCGTTAGATGATCCACGACCACCAACACCACTGTGTATTCCTTGCTGGGTGGCATTTCTACTATAAAGTCCATTGAGACTGTATGCCATGGATAGGGAGGAACAGGAATGGACTGAAGAAGTCCCGCAGGTTTGTTGTGGCTGGTTTTTCCCTGGGCACAGACTGCACAATTCTTTATGTACTGTAGATCGTAATGTCTTACAGTTGGCCACCAGAAGTGCTGTGTGGTAAGAGCAATGGTCTTTTGCACACTCAAATGGCCCCCTATTGTGGAATCGTGTGTCCATGTCAATGCTTGAGTACGCAAGACTTCAGTGGGTAGACAAAGGGTCTGGGAGCGAAACAAGAAGTCCCCTTTCTGTGACCGAAGAGTTGGTCCTTCTTGGACCCACACGTGCTGGTCTATGAGCGCTGATTGTGCCTTAACCTCAGCTAAAAAATCGGTGGTAGTGATAGCCGCTTGTTCTGGACTGGGGAACACTGTGTTTTGGAGGATAACGGGCGGTTCATCCTTTTCAAGTTCGATTGTGTGATTCATCCTGGAGAGGGCGTCCGCTTTACCATTTTGTGGACCAGGTCTGTATTTGATCACAATATCATAATCTGAAAACAACAACGTCCACCTCAGTTGTCTGGGGGTCAGTGCTCAAGCTGTCTTCAGGAAAAGCAGGTTCCTGTGATCGGCATAGATCTCTATTGTGTGGGTGGCTCCTAGTAGGTAATGCCTCCATTCTTCACATGCCCTTTTTATAGCCAGCAGTTCCTTGTCTGTAATGCTGTAGTTGTATTCATGGGAGTTTAGTTTTTGGGAGAAATAGGCCACTGGGTGGAGTTGTCCATTGTCCGGATGCCGTTGTGACAATAGCCCCCTAAAGCAAATTGAGAAGCATCAGCCTCCAACAAAAAGGGTAACTGAACATCAGATTGGCGTAGGATGGGGGTCTGAGTGAATCTTGTTTTTAGATCCTGGAACGCTGTCTCGGCTTCCTCACTCCAGATGAATGTTGCTCCTTTTCTCAGTAGTCTGGTGATGGGTTGCACCACACAAGAGAAATCCTTAATGAACCTCCTGTAAAAGTTCGCAAAACCAAGAAAGCTTTGGAGCTCTTTCACATTTTTTGGTGACTTCCATTCATCTATTGATGGCCATGACCTTTTTGTTGTCCATTCGTAACCCCTTCTCACTTATCACATACCCTAGGAATTCGATCTCAGGCACATGAAACAGGCATTTTTCCAACTTCGCATAGAGGGAATTCTTCTGTAAACGGTCCAACACCGCCCTTACGTGTCCGACGTGGTCTTCCATGTTGGTGGAGTCGATGAGGATGTCATCTATATAAACAATGCAAAAAGCATCGAGACATCCTCGTAACACCTCATCCATGTAAAACTGGAACACAGCGGGGGTGTTACACAGCCTGAAGGGCATCACTTGATATTCGTATAGCCCAAACTCCGTGCGAAAGGCAGTTTTCCACCCATCGTCTTGTTTAACACGTACCAAGTGATAAGCACCCCGAAGATCCAACTTGGTAAAGACTTGCGCCCCCTTTACTTGATCCAGCAGAACAGGAATGAGTGGTAATGGGTAACGGTTCTTTACTGTGACACGATTGATCACCCTATAATCAATACAAGTCCTAAGGTCCCCCTCCTTTTTAGGAATGAAGAAAAGAGGCGAGGATGCAGGCGAGGACGAGGGGCGTATCAATCCTGATTGGAGGTTCTCCTCGATATATTCCTTCAGGTGTTTTGTTTCTGGCTTAGTCAGGGCATACACTCGGCTGCATGGAATGGTGGCTCCTGGGGTCAAGTCGATGCAGCAGTCATATTCCCTATGCGGGGTCAACTGACTTGTGTGTTGTTTACTGAATACCTCTCGGCACTGGACATATTCCGGAGGGACAGAGAAAACAGAACAAGTCAGTGGTATGCTACTACCCGCTGCAAGGTGGCCTGGTTGTGTTATCCAAGACCTCTGCTGACAGACCCTCATACCACTACAATGTTCTATACAGAAGGAAGAATTCATAGTCACAGAACGAGCAGACTAATTCACAAAAGGATCATGCAAGGTTAACCATGGCATACCCAATATGAGGCGGAAATGTGGGGCATTGATTAAATCGAATTGTATGTATTCATAGTGGCCATCTCCATATTGCATCAACACAGGCTGGGTATGGTATTTTACTGTTCCCGATGTTAATGCTGTTCCGTCAACTGCTTTCACCGGTTCGGGGGTGCTTCTTCGTTCACAGGGTAGACCCAACAAGTTTACATAGGTTTGATCAATGAAGTTCCCTGTGGCATGAGGAGGGAGACCCCGTTGAGATAACTGCCAGCAAACCTGCCAGCAGGAGAGAGAGAGAGAGAGTGCTCTCAACGGAAAAGCGGAGCTCCGCTTTCTGCTTCATGAAATGCCCCAGTGGTAAAAACGGAGCACCTCCTGTGCGGAAACTGCGCCGGAAACAAACAATGAAAACTGGAGTTCAGACGAAGTCTGAAGAGCACAGGAAGGCTAGTCCAAGTATCCACTCGAGAAACAGAAAGACAAGCACCGTTTCCTGAACCAGGAAGGCTTTATTCCTTCTGGATGTCTCCCGGGTCACTTCCTGTGTGTACTCCAGGGGTTGCTGGGGATTGTAGTACACGCTTCCCATTCATACGATGTGCTAGAACGGCGTGTGTTGGGACATATCTAAATGGACCCCGCCTTACTCCTGCTATAATCCTGTCAGTACCTTTGGCCGGTCAAGATTTTCTTATAGGGAATTAGTCTCGCAAATGGAAGTCCTTTTCTTTCAGAAGGCAAGGGTGCAGCCTGTATCTGATAAGAGTTCTAAGAGGGCAGATACCTTCTTGCAGAGGGCCAGATGAAATCGATTTGTTGCTGCAGATAAGCACCAAGCAGGATGAACTTGTTTGTATAGCCCAGCAACCTTTGCCAGAACCTGTATTTGGTCCCAGTATTCTGGCAGCTGACAGTCAGATTTTTTTAAGTCCCAAAGCTTTGCAGTGGAAGTTCTGTTTCACTTAGCTATTAAACTAAGGCTCCCAGACTTCAAGGGCTTAAAGCATGACCATAAAAGGCCCAGAGCAGGGTCCAGTGCAGGCCCAGTTTTGAAATTCATACAAAAGTATATTTCAGCTTTTTGTGCTCATGTAGCCATGCAGAAGTTCAGCCCCCTGACCCATTGAGGCCACTTCTTTATCCTGGGTACAAGTGGCAGCAGATCCAGTCCTTCAAGGCTCCTCTGAGGCTATGGCAAACAGGATCTGTCCTCTTATGATCTTCTGCAGGTCCAGAGAGTGCTTTGTTCCTCGAGGTGCCATATTTATGGGTTGCTCTAAGCAGTGGGTGGTGATTACTCCTGGTTCCTCACTAGCAACAAGGCTAAAGGTAACCCCACCCACTTTTTCAGCAGTCCCTGCTTGCTGTACTGCAACTAATTCCACAGTGCACCTTACTCCTAAATCCAAGACAGGAAGCACCTCCTCTCTTTTACAAAGGCCATGTTTCCGCCCAGTGATGCGGCCAGGGAATTGAGCAGTATTTACTCCTTTGTCTAGTCCAAACTGTTTTGGGGGCATTTTCCATTGCACTGGGTTTGGTGCCAGCCTAGCTAGGGTGGGCCTGGGGAGCAAAGTTTTAAGTTCCTCAGGTTTCACCTTACATCTGCTTGTAAAAGAGCAGGCCTAACCTAAGACTCTTTTAGTTTAATGATGTTTCTAGGACCATGCCAACTGTCTTTCCTGCAGGAGGAAAATACTGCCCAACACTGAGGAAATGTTCTCTGCTGTGGGAACAGCTTTTACATCTCATTGTCAGGCAGACATTGGTAGTCCAGCTGTCCCAGGCCTATGATAATTAGCCTAACTGGGGCTCAGGAAGTGTATACCTTTCTAAAAGTTATTTTTCCCACATATTCAATAATAATCTAATTTCAGCAAGGTACTTGTTTCTTAATAAATATGAAAAATAGACTTTGAATGACTATTCTAGCCCTTTTCTGTCAAAATTAAAGTTTGAAATCTGTAGATTGACATTTTTTAGATATCCCGCCACAGTCTTGCTAGTAAAAATAGCTTTTGGGGTTAGTCACTGGAGATGGCAACTTTATATTCCACTTTTAAATATATGTTACTATGCCTTGTGAATAGCAAGATGCACTTAGGGATGGCTTAGTAATATTAAAAAAAACTGACTTTACCACCATACAGAATGGGTTATTTTGACAGGTTGAGAGCATGTTTTTAGTATGCTGCAGTCAGGCTACACATGATAGGCCAGAAGCCATGATATACAGCTCAATTCTGTGGATTGCACAATAGGCATTTTTCACACCATATACATAGACCATAGGGATGGTAAATATGTCACTCGAGGGTAAGTGAGTTTAACCAGTAGACATTTAAAAGGAGAAGCACAGGAATTTTACTTCTGTTTAGCAATGGTCTTTTATATTTTAATAAGTTAATCCTACAAAGGCCTTGCAGCCCACAAGGTAGTGTGCGTGGTATTTTAAGATGGGTCATGTAGAAATTTAATGTTGCCACATGCCTATACTGAAAGGCCCCCTAAAGCTATTTTCACTGTAAAAGGCTCTGGCTGGCCCAGAGAGAAACACTTAGGAAGGTAAATTACTAAATAGTGCAAAAGATCGCTCACTCTTGTGTTGGTCATTGATCATGCTAAATGTGTTGGTCTAGCCACCTATGGCGCAGGGGAGTGGGGCTCTCAGCACATCCAACACTTACATTTGGGGCATGCCCTACGCTGCCATTTATTGGAGGGCGAGCATATACCTGAGTCCTCACCCCTGGAGGACCGGATATCAACCAAGGCATTGACAGAAAAGGGAGTGTCAATGATTTACAGGAAATTAATAAATAATTTCCTAGACCTATTGGGCCACTTGAGGCTGGCAGGTGTGGGTGGGAGACCTAGGAGAGCTTGAAGATGACGACTGGGTGGAGGCCCTGCAAGGCCCACGGGGGATTGCTCTTCAAGTACGATTCAGATTGATCCAATTTGAAATACTCCATAGGGCCTATTACTCACAGATATGGCTGCACAAGATAGGCTGGGCAGAGTCTCCGCTTTGTAAGAGACGGTGTGGGAGCAAGGGAACCTTCTTTCATATCCTCTGGGAGTGTCCACTAGTGCAGGGCTACTGGACCGGAGTGGCAGCCAAAATGGCCAGGTTAACAGCGATGAAAGTCCCTCCCGATACAAAATGGTTACTCCTGGGGATAAAGGTGGAGCAGGAATGACCCAGGTGCATGGAGGTCTGGCTGAGGCTGGCAGCTGGAGTCGCTAAACGTAATATAGCAAGAGCATGGGAGATGCCAAATGAGAGGTCAACCTGGATTGTTGCCAAAGGGCACAACAACTGGTATATAAGGCGAGGGGTTGCCCCACAAAATGGGAGAAAGTTTGGGGGGCGTGGAATGAATATAGAGGACGAGGGAGATTAGATGCAGAGGGAGGAACTTCAGGGTGGGGGGGAGTGAGGGTGGAACCTGTAGGCTGTACGTGATTGGGCTGTAAAAGCACCACTTTTGTGAGATGGGGCAAAACAGATTTGTCCTACAATATATCAAGGCTCACTGTATATATAATGATGGTCGAACCTCTCAAACAATGTACGAGAAAAAAAGAAAATACATTTATACAACGCCTCTTGGGTCTACTACCATCCACTTCCTCATTTATTACACACAGGGAATTAGGACTTATGTACCTTGAGGATGTTTGAAGGACTCGTCCATTGTTATTGTGGCTCAAGATCTCAGTGAATGAGGCCCTCTCCCTAAATAGATTGTTAATTAAGGACTGTCTGTCTCTCTCACGGACCCTAGATATTCCCCAGTTGAGAGGTGTTAGGGACTTGACATTGGCACTGGGCAGGCAGTACTTATTTGAAGAGCCCCTGTGATTCTTGCCCACTATACCCAAAAAAGCACTGAGGGATACATGCTACATGTACTGGGAGGAAAAAAAGATGGAACAGGGTCTCTGCACTCCCCTCTGTTACCCAATATCTGCACCTTGATCCCTCCAGGCGCATGCAGCCATTTTTAACATATGCCACACAGTAGTATAAGCACTTTATTCTGCTTTGATTTCATCTTAACCTATTCCATAGACTAGTGAGCTTTCCCTAGTGTAATGACTGGTCGGTTAACCTAGTGCCTAGCCCATGTGATCAGGTGTCAGTTCAAAGCACTTTACATGTAATTTCTTTTTCAGTTTTTACTCTGCTCATAGATCAATGGTTCTTCTTTTTAATTACGTCATTGAACAGAAGCCTTGTACCTTTTACATTCCTTGGGGTCAGAGGAGATTGCTTTTATGGGTTATTACTTTTTGGGGCTGGGGCTTAAGACAAGGAAATTGTATGGGCAGCTCTGCCAATCAAAATAACACTGTTGTATTTTGTGGCCATAGACTAATTTTAATCTTGTTTCTTGGTATTGATTGCACTAGTCTTTCGAGTTGAGATACATTTTAATCTATGTATTGTTTGCATTTTATGGCAGATATTTTATTTTTGCAGCATTACATTTGGAACTGCTCCCTCAGGACTGTATTTTGTGTGTACTATGATTTCCCTTCGGGTGGGTGGGGGGGAGGGTGCTGATTCAAATCACTATGACCGAATAAAGTTGATTTGAATAAAGTTGATTAGACTTGACTTGACATTGGGAAGCAATATGCTGTTTAATTCTGCCATTGTGGCACACAAGGTTCGGTGCATATTTGACATATGTAGAAATCTATTGTTACTATGTCCCTACAGTGACAAGACCCAAGGGTTCTGTCTATTCTATGAGGAAAACCAGAGTACAGATGAAAATATTAATTTTGCTATCTCTGAGCTTGGCCCAGCTTGAAGAATAGTTCAACACTATCTTTGATATTTATTAAAATCCAATTCAATTAATAGAATGGCTAGAATATTAATGAATATTTTGGAAAAGTATCTTTTAAAAAGTTGCCTTTTCCCTGGTTGAAACTCCTGGAGGCCAGTTTGCATTTGCTCTTCAGCACATGCCAGCCAGTGCTTAACCTAATGAGATGCGACCGCTGCTTCTAGAGCAGAGACTATGGCCTGGGTGTGGGGAGATGTTTTCCTTCCCATTGCAGATAATCCATTAGGATGGACCCAATAACTTTATTAACTTTTAAAGGGGTGAGCATTTCACCAACACGTGTAAGGTAAGACCTTGAGAAGACAAACCTTTGTACTCTCAGCCAACCTGGCTTCATAACCAGTGGGAAGGGAAGTACGCCCAGAACCAGTTTTGAGTGACCATAAAAGATGGGACTGCTCATTTCCCTGGTCACACACAGGCTCTCCACAGGGTAGACAGGGTTCCCTCATTTTGCATTTTGGAAGTAAGGTATACTGTCAGATTGTTCACAGTAGGACAAACAGGAACAGCTGCAAAAATGGGTAGGGTTACACCTGGGATCTTTGAACCCATTGATTAGGGAGGAGCCAGGAGTGACCTCCTACTAACCAGCTGGAACCTAGCATAAATGTAGTACCCCAAGCCACCTGCCTCAGTACACTCTTTGGAAAAACAGAAGAATATTAGCATGCACTGTTTGAGATCTGTGAGGAGACTTGAAGGGCTGGACCTGCTCCCACGTGTACCGAGGAAAAGGTGCATTGATTGACCTCCTGTGTGGCTACAGAAACAAAACAAGTTGCAAGAGGCCTGAAGTGCCCAGCTTACCAGTAGCAACTAGAACTGGACTAGACTGGTGTGAGTTTTCACCCCCAAGTGCTGTTCCTTTGGCTATGTATAACTGAATTTCTGCAAACAACTCTGGAAAGCTAAGAAACATTTTCTGCTTCCAGACATCCAGAAGACTGGGTAAAAACCACCCCAGCCAATCTCTCACAGTGTGACTTTGTTGAGCTAAAGAAACAGGTTTCTCTCACCCGCAGATTCTCTGCAGATATATATCGGTTTGAGCGGGACCTCAGCAAGAAGGTATCCAGCCCTATGAAATTCATCACCAGATACAGCTTGTAACCTTGTTACGCTGATACATTCTGAGCTCTGAAAAAAGACGAAGTATGAACATAGAAATTGTTATGGAGCAAAGGCCCCAGAAGTATTAGCTGACAGAAGGACTTCCTAGGGCTAGAAATTTGGATTTTTCAGCTCAGAGCCTTTCCCACCAAAACTAGTGGATTCAGCAGGACCTTGACTTTGTGATGACTTCCTGTGATAGAGATAGCATCCTTGCCCTGCTAAAGGATTTTGATTTCCATTTCAGAGACTAATTCCCAAGGTAAAATGAAATCTTCAACCTGGACTAACCTGGCTATGGTATACTATCAGCGCTCTGTTGTGGTCAACCTGAAGTCTCATCTAAGGTCTGGCCTACCGCAGTCATAGACTATAACCGGTCCTATTTTTTCTTCAATCTTGTGAAAATCATATTTCTTATTGGATTCTTATAATTTTATTCATTTCATTGTTCCCTGTTATTTATAAATCGAAGTAGGCTTTTTATTGTGTTGAGTTTTTGACTATTTAAATTTGTGGTACTTTTAAATGCCTTCCACATTTTCTCCAAGTTAAGCACGCCTTCTCTTGCCATGGCTACCAAGGGTTGTAGGCTGGTTTAAATTATTGAAACCTTGTGTTGGACCTAACAGGTTGGTGACTTTGTTACTTGCTGTGCCATACTATCTGCCCCAATTAATAATTCACTTTCTTACAATATATTGCTTCTGCACAATGAGAGTGATAACAGAGTTAAATTTCCAATATTAATTTTTGATCGTATGCAGCAAGAGGACAACAACTCAGACAATGATTAATTAAATAACTGAGATTTCTGCTTTTCAAAGTTAAACATGATATACTGGTTTTATTTAGTGACAGAAACCGTTGAAAGTACTGATTGTTGTGTAGTAATACATGCCTTTATTCGTCTGCGTGTAACTGCAAACTCAACATTCTAAAGCAGCCTTCATGGCAATACGCTCTATTCATTATGGTATAGTTCTACAGAGTTCATCAGGAGCCAAAAAGGTTCCATCATTGTTAACTCGTAGGACACTACATCTCTCCCTGTTAAACAAAAACTTACCAATTCTATAAAAGATATACACATATATACATTTTAATCTCTTCAACTAATCTCTTTGGCGCAGTAATGGTTGAACCTGAACGTGTTCTGTGAAGTTGAGACCTGCCACCATCATGATCCAAGATCTGCTGGGATGGTGAAAAGGCAGCATCAGTCTCGGGTGTTTCAGAATCAGTTTAACCTTCACCATAGAGATCTGATAAATTATGAGTCAAATGCCGAAAGTGAGAAGAGTTTCTGGTAATAGACTCCCAAGGCACTGGGCAGTCACCATGTGTTCTTTTGTCAACACTACTTGGAAAGGTTCTGCATCAAAAGGAGCAGCAGATTTTCTTTTCCACCTCTGCCGGGCAAGCACTCTATCTCCTCTCTGGAAGATGATGTTGCTAGCATGTCGTCTTCAGTCAGCATATGTTTTCATCCTTTGTTTCTGAACCAAGTCCGTCGTGCGAGTGGCATTCTCATCTCTTTCTCTCTAACGGACCACCAGGGTATCTTGGTTTTCATTGCTCTCCCAAACAGCAATGTTGCCAGACTTTCACTAATGGTTGAGTGAGGTGTTGAACAGTAAGCTCATAATGTACAGTTTAATACAGTTTGTCTATTGAGCTTTTCAAGTGTAGCATGCTGCACCGCTTTCCATAACGTACTCATAAATCTCTCAACCAGTCTCCTGGCCTGTGGCCACTGAGGAGTGTGCTTTTTTTTCTCCTAAACTCTTTTTATTAGTATACATTTGCCACACTCCAGCAACAGTGGAAACATCATGACATTGCAATTTGTTAATTTACTTTACAGTCACGGCTCAAACTCCACAGCAAGGATTGTAGACATGTTTACTCCCTTTCTCTCTACCCCACTCTCTAGTCCTGCCCCTCGAACGTTTGTGCCTGGATATTGCTGGTGTGCAGATCTGGCCTGTGTGTATATTCCAGTTGTTCCAGATTTGTGTCCATTTTTGAGGACAGCCTCTATTCTCATAGATGGTCTTCTCAGCTATCATCGACCAATCCATATCGTTTTCCCATTCCAGAAAGATTGGTGGATGTCCCACTCCCCATTTTCGTGCTATATTTCTTTTTGCTATGGCAAAACCCAACGTCATTCATATTTGTTGCTTCCTTTTAAGGTCTGATTGCCCCATATATTCAGAAGACATAGTTGCAGTGTGTGTTGTAGTTCTTTCCTGCAGACCAACCGTAGTTGTCTTGCCACTGCTCACCAATATTTCTGGATAACGGGACAATTCCATATTATGTGATGAAATGTTCCCTCTTGCATGCATTGTCTGTTACACCTGGAGTCTGCTTTCTTTTGATTTTGGTCAGTGTGTCGCAGGAGAAATACAAACTATTAAGGATTTTAAGTTGGATTAGTCCTAGTTTTGCGGTTATGGCCACCTCCCGTGGAGAAGCCAATGCTTCGTGCCAGTCTTCGTCGTCTAGCATTCCTATGTTGTTTTGCCATTTTTCACGTAAAGTCTGAAGGGGGTCTGGCGTGTTATTAAGTAGTTTCCTATATGTCAAGAAGATACCTTTGTTATCTATGCAGTCATTTAGGAGTCTATCCTCAAGCGGTGTTGACTCTGGTAGCTCTGTACCTTGGGGGATGGCTGCTCTAAGAGCATGGATGATCTGGAGATATCTGTATGTCTCGGAGTCTGCCATCTCGAATTCCTTTTGAAGTTCAGCAAATGGTTTCATAGTGCCCCTTACCCACAGATCCCCCACCCTCGAGATGCCGATCATATCCAATTTATCGAACCCGGGACATGGGCTCAGCCGACCAAGGGTCTCCGCATCCCATAGTGGCATGGATTGAGTCACTTTATTCTGCCACCCTAACATTCTTGTGATTTTTTGCCAAAAAGTCACAGTTTGGAGTGTAAAGCCGGTGAGTGTTTGTTTCAGTTGGTTCGTGTATAGCACCTGGTTGAAGCCTTGAGGGCCCATGAGTAATCTATACATTTGATATGCGGGATCAGATTGTGAGCCATATATCCATTGATTGATCACTGCCAGTTGACTGGCCCAGTAATACTTATGGATATCAGGGAGCGCTATACCGCCATCATACCACCCCCTTACCAATTTGTGGAGAGCTATGCGTTTTCCATCCCACAGTAGTATACGAACCTCAGTTTTGATCTTGGCAAAGTAGGTGTCATAGATCGGATAAGGAGTATTTTGTAAGACATACATGAATCTTGGCAATGCCATCATTTTAAAGAGGGCTGCACGGTCTAGGAGGGACAGTGGTAACTTCCTCCAGTGTTGGGTGTCTTTCTGTAATTGTGTCAAGGGGCCCTAGCAAGTTCAATGTATAAAACAGAGCGGGATCACACATGGCACTATGTCCCAGATAGCGGAGGCTATCTTCTGCCATTGTTACTGTACATCCAAGCGGTAGTTTGGGTTTAGGACCATAAAGACGTAAAGTACCGATTTGGACGAGTTTATGGTGTATCCTGAATCATTATGGAAACTGGTGAAAATTTGTCGGACCCTGTTGATGGAAGCGCTAGGCGATGCCATGTAGAGCAATATATCGTCTGCGTATAACGAGATTCTATCCTCCCACTCCATGGTCCATTTCAGTCCACGGATCAGGGGATCACCCCTGAGGAGTGCGCTTTTGATGCTTTATACTCAGATGCTCTAAGAAGTCTTTGAACTCCCATCTATTAAAAGGCGGGCCATTATCATATTTTAGTATGGCTGAAACATCCATCTAGTCTCTAAATGACTCATTTTTCAGTGGTGGATGAGAGATTCTCAATTAATGGAAATCCTCAGTATTCGTCCACAATCAGCAACAGGTGATGTCCGTTGTCCGTTGTCAAGTGGACCAAAAAAATCAATGGCTATTTTCTCCCAGGGTTGCTTCAGGAGTTCGAACATGTTTGAGTATGTTGAGTAACTTTTGTAGATAGGCAGTTTCATAAATGACAGGCCTTTAATTTCTTCTTAACTTGTTCGTCGAGACATAGAAAGCAGACTCGTTCTTGGAGAGCTTGGTTCGTGGCACCGATTCCACTATGTCTTCCATGGGCCACTTCAATCATTTTCTCCCTCAGACTCTCCGGAATCAAGATTCTCGACCCTTGCAATATTTTCCCTCTTGAGTTATGGACAGTTCATCTTAGACATTTCTGTATTTTTGATATTCACCCTCACTAGTCGGTCGAGTGTGCTGGCTCCAAGACTGATGTGTAATTATACCTTTGAACTATAGCATGTCACTATCATTGCTCGTGGCAGTGGTACAATGCAACACACACAGAAGTTACAAATCTCTATTCTGGGTTGTTTATGTGAAGGAAGGGACACCTTCCTGCACATAAGCAATCATTACCTCAATAAAGGCACCCTTGCACTATGGTGCAAGGGTGGCTGCAATGGCATTAGTCAGCTGAATTTAGCGCCAGGGCAGGCAGAAACGCAGGGGTGCACTATATTATTGTAAATATGGATCATCCCTGTGTTTATGAAATGACGGAGCGCAGCGTTAGCAATTTAGGAGCTAACCCGTGCTCCGCTACCTTCTTATAGATATGTCCCTTGGGTTCTTTAATCTGACGGTATGTGATTTCTTCATCAGTTCAGGACTTCATTTATGACATCACCAGCCAGAATTTTGAGGTATTTGATAATCTTTTTTTTATCAGTGTCTTCAAGTGCATCAATGAAATCTTCAGATGTCTCAATCCACGGAGTCCATCGGTCACCAATATTTTGTTTTTTGGCAGTATCGAATGATGATGGTGGTTTCAAGAAAGCAGCAGCATTGTCCCCATTTGTGGGAGTGGCTGATGCTGAGGGTGGAGTTCTCTCCAATACTGTCTGCCATTCGCTACCTGAATCATCCACACCGTCTCTGATGCCCTTTGATGTGCTGACCTATGGGTCATCATGGACAGTCAGTGGAATGATGACCTCTCTCTTGGTCTCCACTGAAAACCTTCACTTTCTCAGAGCCCTGTGGCGTTGTTCTGAGCCGCCATGTAGCATGGCAACCCCTCTGATAGAACACTGTCAATCTTCAGGTTACTTATCTCATCCTCATCACCATTTGTAGTGTCTTCTTAGCCGGGGTACCCGCTAATAACTACGCCAAAGATGGAGCTTAGTAATACACGTCTTTATTCGTCAGCATGTAACTGTGAACTCAACTTTCTAAAGCAGCCTTCACTGCAATACACTCTAGTCATTAAGTTAAAGCTCTACAGAACTCATCAGGAGCAAAAAGGGTTCTGTCATTGTTAACTTGCAGGACACTATACTGATGTGAGATATATAATTAGTAACATTGTAGCACACAGCTCCAGATACTGACCATATGAGATAAAGATGCTTCCATTTTTTAAACGTTCTTCAACTAATTTCAAAACAGTGGCTAAAAAAATGCTCTTGTGCTATAAAAGTGGAAATGTAACAATAATGGCTGTAAAATTGAGCTGACAGACATCACTGGATGCAACAAAAAACAGTGGGCTTACCATTCAAAACTATGATGGTTTCAACACCTTAAAAATCTATACTTAGGTGTTGGACATTCTGCCAATAGGGGTACTTCTGGCATCACCAAGGTTCAGAGCTGATGCAACCATTCAGTTTACGCTGACTGGTCCGCTGCCATGTCTGGTGAAGTTAACTTCAAGAAAACTGCAATGGAACTGATGAAAGTCCATAGGGAAAATATAAGTATAACAACATTTAACATTTTGGGATATATCTTGAATGCCCATTATGTGGACTACTATGTGATCACTCACTTTGTAGTATTAATTAGAGGGGAATTTCTAGTGCCTACAATCACTGGTGAAATTTCAACAACTATTTAATTATTTGAAAATTCTTCTTCCCTACCCATAGCGAACACAGCCCCTCTGTTTATCAAATCTGCCCCCACCAGACCTGGCAGAGAACCCAGAAGAGTACGTGATGGAGAACCCAATGTCTGATGGATTTAAACCCACAAGATGAGTGTGTGTAAAATATTAATTTCTGAAAACTTAATTCCTTAAAACATGCATGACATAATACGTAATACAATTTCAATGGATTACTAAAAAAGATATAAAAAATTGTTAAAAAGAACTCTTAAAAATTGCAATTTCATTAAAATGTAGATAACATTACTCATACAGTGTTAAGGACAATCTTTGAGTAAGACTATAACAGTCTAGAGGACTATAATGTGCAAAGTAAATTATTAGTACAGTCAATATTACTCAATAAGTAAAAAAAAACTTTAGAAAACTTAAAAAAGGGAGGCACTATAATCGTGAAAGGGTGCAACAGAAATAAGATATCTGCCTTATGCTAGAGCCAAAAAGGAAAGAACCTCAAGAGACTGTTACACTCTCTGTTTTACTTGATAAGCATCTCTCTCAGTAGACACGATGAAAAAAAGAAAACTCATTCAGCCAATTAAAATGTTGCCGCTTTTTGTTTCTTCAATAGCCCTACCGCAAGTAGGTATTTACCAAGGGTAAACACATTTTACATGGAGATATCGCCCTGTAATGCCCTAAGTGCTTAGTAATGATGCCTGAAGCCTGTCTTGGTTTTGCATAGGCAGGACAAAAAAATAACATGGGAGATATTTTCTTTAGTATAGAGGTGGAACATTGGGCAATTGTCTGTGGGGTTGATAGACCTGCCTGTATTCCATAGGGATGTGAAAGGGCCTATTTTGAGTGAGTTATATCGAAACTATAGATACAGCGGTATAGGCAATTGAGGGTGAGGGATATCAAGGAAAGGTTCAAAGTAAGGGCTGTCTTTAAAATTCAAAAACTAAGATTTCAATTTTCCCACAGAAGGGTTTAGTAGTAGTGTAGTCCCAAAAAAGAGATTTCAATTGGTTTTTCAAAGAAGAACTTAGAGATCTCGGATCACACAAAAAAATGTCTGAGAGCCAGTCTTAACAGCCAAGATTTAATGTGCCTAAACCATCGAAAAGTAATATTTTTTATCTATTCTCAACAATTCATCCACCGCGGTATAAGTTATTCTATGGTCTAATTCCTTACCTAGTATAAAAGGGGTCTTAATGAAGCAATGTATTCCACTCTTTTGAGTTCTACGTCTAAAAACATAGGGATAAAGGGAGTACTTTTGGGGAGATGGAGAAGGGAGCAGACAAACTTATTCTCGCTCAGAGTGAGACTTTCAGCATTAATGTGACCCCGGATTTCAGCACGGTACAGGGCTGCAGATTAAGCCTTTAGCTTGTATAGATCTATAGCAGAGAGTAAGGCTCTTGATGATGTTGCTTGGTGTTTTTTCAGATAGCTGAGGCTTGGTAATGGAGCACTGCCCTGCGCTTTTGAATATGAGGGGTCCATGATGCCCTGCTATCAAGAATAATCTCCAAGTATTCAAATCTGAAAACAGGCTTCAATTTCTCCTGTTCCAAGGATAAAGTTCCTCTGAAAGACCTGTGGGGCCTAATTACCATACATTTAGTCTTGGATTCATTTATCTCCAGGCCCTTAGCTTTACAGAAATCACTAAAATTATTTAATAGTTGCTGCAGCCCTGAAGATGTCTGTGAAACTAAAAGTGTGTAATCTGTGAATAGAAGTGCAGGGATACAAGTCCCATCTAATTTGGGAATATCGATATTGCCCTTAAGCAAGGGCCCTATGACATCATTTACCTAGAGGGAGAAGGGTGAAGGGGCTAGCATGCACCACTGTCTCACCTCTCTACATATGGGACTATGATCAGTCAATTGCCCCTTTGGACCCCATCGGACTTGGGCATAGTTGTCCTGATGCAATCTTATTATTTGGTTGAGTAAGCCATCGGGGCTCCCATGCTCTTAAGTGATGTTCACAACAATACCCTGGGCGAATTCTCCCCTAAGGTCTACAAAAGCTATATATAAGTGGCTGTCTCTCACCTTGGTGTAATTCCAGGCAATAAGAATGAGCCTCAGGACTTGGTCTATGATGCTTACTTTGGATCTAAACTCAGCCTGATAAGGGGGTCAGGATCCTTGTGTCATTAATCCAATCACTGATTTTTTTTTAATATCTGTCTCGCATAGACCTTCAGTACGGTGTCCAGGAGACTTATTGGTCTATAAATTGGATTCATACGGTCCCTTTTTTCTAGATGGGGATTATCTCCACACCTTTCTGGGTGTCGGGGATTGGGGCCCCTGCAGCAATGGCATCACACAGTTGGTTCACATAGAGAATTCAGACGTATAAGGCATGGCACAATAGGTCTCCTGGAATTTTGTCTGGGCCAGGAGCCTTATCTAGCGTAACTGCTACAACGGCTGCCTTTGTCTCCTCAAGAGAAAAGGGTCCATTGGGGTGGGAGTAGGTTCTAACAATGAGTGGAAGGGACCCAATGCTCATTGATTTTGGCTTCATATAGCTTAGAAAAATTATACACACATACACCTGGGTTCAGGTAGTATTCGATCTGCGATTCATTGTATGTCCTCCCGTGGGCTATAATCTTCCAAACTAACGTATCATCTCCAGCTCTTGCTACCACCACTAAATCACTCCAGTTTAAATCATCCCAGTTACGCTGGGCTAACACTAGTGCTTTCTTGTACTGGGCTCTTGCTATGTGAACCGTAGCTAGATTTTTACATTTTAATGCGTTGACAAGGACTTTCTTTGACTTACTATACCTCCTCGTATACCAGGGGTTAATATGAGTACTATTTGCCCTTGGTGGGATTGATTTCCTTGTGGGGGTTTGGTTTAAATCATTTTTAAAGAGCCAGCTAGTTTGTTGTGAACTCAGTGGGATGAAGAAGGGTAAAAGGAGCTTGTGCCGTCGAAAATGCATGTTAAAAAACAGTTAAAATCTCTACTACCCCCAAGATCGTTAGCCAGTTAATGGACCTGCAATCGTTTCCTAGACTCGGCGCTATAGTTGAAGCTACAGGAACACCACTGTCTTTAATCAAGTATCCTGAAAGTTTAAGATGAAGCGGGTAGTAATCACTGTCTTCCCTATCGAAGTTAAAATCTACCAATTTATCCCACATAGAGACCCTGATCAAAGAATGATCCATTTTTTTCTAATTAAGACTCTCCTCAAGGTAGGCAGACCTTTTTATTTATCAGAGTTAGACCTACCATTATACACCTGCAAGTCATTAGATATTACAAAGCGGGCAACCTGTGCAGCTGCTATTGTATAAGGACCATAAGGATTGATACTAAGAGAAGGTATACCCCAGCTATCGACTTCTGTGACCAAATCCAGGCCGTATATGGGCTCGAAAGAGACTTTCAAATCTACGCCAATAACAATCATGCTCTTAGACTTAATGGTGCTAATGTAAAATTGCAGAATAGTTAAGGAAGGGCTTTGCTGTTCATAGGCCTCAGTCTAAGGTAAACATTAAAAACATAAAATCTAGACCCACCTGGCATATGGATTTTTATCCCTAGAATGCCGGGTGGCTCAATAAACATCAGGATTCTATCTGCAGATTTGGCTCTTTTTTTACCCAAATCAAGAGTCCTTCCAAAGCCCTACCACCGACAGAAGGAGTTGCACTTACATAAAAAGTTATGTAGCAAGATTTAAATAGTGGCTGAATTAGCCACGTTTCTTGGAACATACAAAGATCGTTCTGCCCAATGTGTTCTAGCCAAACAGGAGCTAGAACTTTAGGCCAGCAATGTTCCAGGATAGAATATTAAGAGACCAAGAAGCATTACTCTTTATCTGATCAGGATGTGGAGGCTCTAAGTCTATCTGCCTATGAAACAGATTTGTGATTGCTGTCAGATCGGCGGAAGTTCTGCTTTTAGACACAAGAATGGAACATGGTACAATATGTCCTGTTGGGCCTCAGACTCCAGAAACCTTCCAGAGGCAGTGGCTGTAATCTTGACCATCCAAGTGTGGCAAAGTTTTCAAAGGAAACCATAGTAGGGATACTGCATTGCAGCTAACCAGAATTGGTTGCAGGATCATCTGGCAAGACCACAGCCCTGGGGGGCAGGAAGTACTGGGTGGTCTATAGAAGAATCCTAGAGGAAGCTCCAATTCGACTGACTTGATGGTAGGGACATCTTAGTTAGGCACTGTAAAAGCAACTCAGCAACCAAAGGGATTTTGAAGTTAATTAGAATACAGTCTCCAGGAGAGTCTTTTGGTGAATGCCTATCCATGGGGTCCTTCTCACCATCAAAACTTTCTGTGACATGTCCTGTGCCAGTCCAGAATTATTCTTAATTATTCTTAAGCCAGTAGATGTTTTTCTTCTTTAGGGCTCGAAAGTCTTTGGTAGAATCAGGCACCAGTACAGGGACATCTTTGAGAATGATTAAATAGGGCGTACAGCCTGGGGGAAATTGAGGGTATCTAGTGTGAATACTGCTAATATGGTCAATTGACTTGATCCTGCCACAACCTTCTTTAGATTGGTCCCCTGTATGAGAAGGAGCCTTATGCACCAAAGTGCTCTCTCTGGCCCAGTTTTGTACCATTACAGTCTCACTGTGTTGCTCGGGTGGGAGCATGGACCTGTTCTACCCTTCCGCCTGTTAGGCAATCAGTTGCGGTGGACCTATAGATGAAAAAGCACTACTTTATTCTTTTAATTTATCCTTGAAATTATCTAAATGCCTCTCTGTTAGATCAGTCAAAGGTACCATGCTGGGTGAAAGGGGCCCTGCTGTCCCCTCAGATGGTGAAGGAGAGATGGGTAAGCCAGTGCACTAGAGGCCCTTTTCTAAGAGAGTTTTGAGTTGAGTAGAATGTGCATAATCAAGAGTCTTCTTTGTTTTACCTGATGACCAGGCACGAGCTGCCCTCTTAGATTTAGTACAGGGCAAAAAAGAGCCACCAGGGCAAGGGCCTTCCTTATCACCACCACAATGGGCAATCATGAATGGGGCTCTTTTGAAGTATTTGGGGGAGTGATAGGCGTGAGTGTTGAGGCCAAGTCCAGGCTGGGATCCAAGTTGTATGTTGGAGGAACCACCAGTACTGATGGAGTGGGGAAGCCCAGATTCAATGATAGCCTTCACTCGGAAAGAGCAATCTCTGTACTCACTACCCCTATTGCTCTTTCCAGCATACGATCTATGCAGGAAATCTTCACGACTGGGGTTTGGGTAGTGTCTCCCCCGGGTAGTTTCTTTTTAACCATCGTTGGTATAGTAGACGTTTTACCCTCGAAACAAATATATGGTGGTGTTCAAAGGTTGTTAAACTCCCCGAGCAGATATTGACCAATGTCCTCTGAAAGTGATAGAGTACCTCCAAGCAGCAAAATCCAAGATAGGGGGCCTGGCCTTCTCCAGTGTATGATAGGGGGCCTGGCCTTCTCCAATGTATGATGGACCAAGAGAGATATTCGCCCTGGCACAAGCCCGGCACGTCCCGCGCTGTGGGATACTACCAGTGCTTTTTAGCGCTTTCACTGAGTCACCCCCCCTCCTGGGGAAAAAGATGCTGGGGGACAAAATCCCACCCAAACCGAAAGCAGCAAGGTGAAAGCGGCAGGTGCGGGCAGGGACAACCGCTACAGTGTGACTAGATAATGTGCTTACCCAACTCGAAATCAGGCTGCCCTTCTAGAGTTTACATTCAATTTCAATTTGAATAAGTGATAATTACAAGTAACATGTAAACCACGTTTTACATTGAAATACTTTACTTAAGGGATAAAGATATATTATAGAGGTTTAGTCAATTTAAATTAAAGATGAATATGAAAGAGTGTGATTATTCCGTTAGAGATTTAAGAATTGTGATCCTGTGTACAGTTTTTAAGAAGTATTTGAAAATGGTAATTTGGCAACTCTTTCTCTTAAAGAAAAACATTATTTAGAGATGGGAGTTCACATGTGAATAGTGATAAAGGTTTAGAAAATAGCAGCCCGGTGCAAGATGACGTAAGTTAACTGTTTTAAATCATATACAACCTGAAAATAATAATTTTAATAAATGTTCAGAAATGGCCCATAAGGCCTTTTTGTTCTGTTATTTCGTTTAATTTTCATTGACTGTTAGTTCTGTTTGGTTGTTAGGATAGGTTACACTGACTTTCATGGCTTTATTTAAGGGATTGCTAAAGGTATGAGGCAGGTGCATTTTGTAAATTGCCTATGAAGAAGAATACAAAACCTCTAAGGAGTAACCATGAATTAGACAAATCATGTCATAGAAAAGTATTGTTGACCTCATTTGAGCCACTGTTTGCTCAGAACATGGGAAGTCAGATTTAATATTCCGAAATTAAATGATGTTCAAACATTAAAAAACCTTGGATGGGTTTTGAGGTCATAGATACCATCAATGAAACATAAGACCATATATTAAAAAGTCTCCAAAAGGGTAAGAAGAAATGAAAATCAAAAACAAATACAATCAAGATGAACAAAAAGTACATTAACATTCTTTCTTGATATAGCCTGGCTGTTTCAAATCAATATCACTCTGAGCCCGAGGTCCCTTGCCTCGTCCAGAATGTCATCAAAGCATTTTAGAATGGCAAGCTTCATTCACCGAAGACTCAAAGCCGGTACTGGACATATTTGTGGCACAAACAACAAATGTGCAGCCCATTTTAATTGGCACGCCAGATTTTTGTGGTATTGCAGTAACGTGATCCATTAGTCTACCTGTAGTCCTAGCATTGGGACATTTAGAGCCACGATTAATTATTAATGATATATGTGCGTTTTAAGGATATTGCAAGTCACCGAGGAGTTCTACGACCATACAAGGCCAAGGAACTCCCGGCAGAAGTTTGCCAGTTCAACCCATCGTGTAAATGCGCTTCATTATTATTCTGGAAGAAGCAGGGAAAGAAGTCTCAACTGGCATGGCATCATCTCATTGGTAAGTGACACTCCTTTTGAACATTTGTACTCACAGGAGCATGACAATTTTCATGACCCTGGTGCAGCAGAAAAATGTATGTATGCAACTGTATCTTATAGCACAGACCTAGCTAGGAAGCAACACATTGCTCAACAGTGGACACAAGCCCAGGGGTATGATATTGTGTCATCTGCAGGGACCCAGGACGCTGGAGAGGTTTATTGTGTGCGGAGACTGCTCTTTGAAGAGAACAGTCTTCAGAGTCATTTTGAGTTTGCTGGAGGGTTGGAGTAGTTTTGATGTCAGTAGAGATGCTGCTCCAAATACCTAATACTGGCATCTTTATTTTTGTTAAATATTGTCTTCTATTCAGTGTCATGCTGCATATTGCAAAATAGGTCTTATGTGGTGGGAGAGACATTACCTCTAAACAAACACTCCAGCTTTTAGAGATTTCACAAAGGTTAATTAGGCAAGAAAGTAGCAAAGTCTCAGAATGGCAGCAGTTTAACTGGTTATCATAGCAACTGTCTACCTGTGCATTTGATGTATTTCTTCTCCACACACTGGGAGACGTTTACCTTGTGTCTTTAGTGAGAGCAGTCTCATTGTTCTCTCTGCTGTCCTATTACACCACATTGTTTTAGGCTTTTAGGGCCTCATTTATGAAAAGTGTTGCATCGCTGCGTGAAAACAGCGATGCGTCACTTTTCATTGCGCCCTCCTTGCGACATGCTGGATGCGTCATATTTACAGTATGACGCATCATGTCGCAAGGAGTTACAGATACGTCAGTATTTCTGACATATCTGTAGGCGCAGAATGACGCATTGCTGGAGTGTGTCACAAAGTGACGCAACTCCAGCAATGGGTCATTTCACATGGGCAAGTCCCATTTCAAATGTGCCTGCGTCAGTCTTACGCCTGCTGTGAGGCAGGCGTAAGATATTGACGCATGTGCGTCCTAGAAGTGACGTAGTGAAATCTCATAGATTTCACTGCGTCACTTCTACGAGGCTTACTTGCGTCAGAATGCCCACCCTGCATACACTATACCTGATGCAGGTATAATGTGGCGCAGAGGTTTACAAAATGACGCATCTAACTAGATGCGTCACTTTGTAAATATGACGCAACATGGTGCATTTTTTACGCTGCTGGTGCGTCACAAAAAGTGACGCACCAGCGGCGCAAAAGTGATGCAAGGGCTCATAAATAAGCCCCTTAGTGTGTGAGTTTCATGTCCTCGTTCCTTACTTTTTTTCTGGTAGGTTGGAGGTGCTGTAATTTTGGTTGCTTGCATTAAGGCCCTGGGTATGCTTGCATCCTTGCTACACCACTGTTTACAACTAGATCATTATCTAGATCTTAAACTGCGGGAACATACGTTTATGACTGAAATTCACACTTTTACGCATGGGCAGTCCTCAAACTAAAGTTATAATCATTAGTCTTGTGTTGGATTCGGGGCACCAATGAAAATTTACTTAAAAGTTGGGCCATGCCACCATGCAAAATGTTGCTGTCATGTGACCACAACCCTTCACCCAAAACATGGTGATGCTGAAGGGGCATCTGGATCACCTGACACAATCTCATGACCATAGATTAAAGAAGAAACATTGCACACTGTAGAGTTCAAAAGTGAGTTCTAGGAGCAACAATATCCTGTGTGAATTGAACACACTTTCCTCAAAGTGATAAAAAGTCCAGAGGATGTTCCAGATTTGTGGTAGGGTAAGATACGTATATCAGTATGGTGAAACAAGGAAGCTACTGTTTCCATGAACTAGATCATCAAGGAGCTGCCTTTAGTCAAAACAGATGGATAATAAACATGTGCTTCTCTCCTTGGATGCATGAACTTGGGTGTGAAAAATGATGGAACAAAAGCCGATGTTATCCATCCTTATGTCTAGAAATTGAAAGACAGGTTTAGAGAGGTGTTGACTCTAGTGCAGGAATGATGCATGGCTTTTCATCAACTCTTCCAAAACTCCATGTTATCTTCTAGAGCATTACTCAACTCTCAAAATGTATCATTTTCTGGTCTAAAACAATATTTTAGTGCAATCATTACTTAAAATCATAATCTCATCGTTGGGAACCTCCACCCTTGCTTAAAGTCGTGAACCAGAGGGTTCACGACTATATTAGGAAATGGTTCCTAATATAAATGCTGCATGCTTTATGACTATGAGGATTCTTTAGGAAAGAATGGGTGAATTGTAGCCTTCTGCACAAGCAATGCAATCCCATCTGTCAGTTCCATTGCTGTCAGTAGATCCAGAGACCAAGGAGCCTTGACCATCCCATCCTGCAGGCATGGGGGCAAACTGGGTTCTGTAACTTTCCAGCAAAATGAGCAACAGGGGTGGATCACATATTGATCCTTGCTTGTTTTCTCTAATGAGTTTCAGTTGCTGTCTTAAAAGGTGAATAGTGTTTGCCCTGCATAGTGTGAGATACTGCTGATGAAGTTTGACCAAATCACCAGTAGATGCTAGCTACCCTTAACACTTCGAGACTAGCCAGATCAGGACCTGGCATCATATTGGCACGGTATTCTAGGGCCTCCCCTGGGGAGGCAGCTCATGAAGTTCGGTGTATTGGTTAGTCAGCAAGCAGTAAATAATGGTAGAAGAGAAGCATCCTTTTATTTCAAGGACTGTGAATTTTAAGAGATGTGTAGAGTTAATGTCTCACTGTGTTCAGATGCAGTTATCGAACAGCGAAGCTAATATTTGTCCTCATTTGATCTCCATAACATATTGGGATTTTCTTCTTTGGTAGTAAAATAGGCCTATGGAGACTTTTTCAATGCCATACTGAGCAGCAATATCAAAACAAACAAAAAGGTGGCTAGAACACAAAAAATGGTGTGATCGCAGAACAGCGTAACATGATCCCGGTTTGGGCAGCCTCCAAAGAAACGAAGATAAGAGGCATATGCACCATTTTAACTTCTGTGTAATTAAACCTGGATGGAAGCAGGGATGGGACAAAGAGCGACGGAGGCTGGTACATTTAGCTGCAGGAATGTTGTAATCCATTCATTGCTCCTTCACCTGCCTGCGAAATTTTATTGACCATCGCAGAGCTTCAGGTATTCTGATAGGATTACTTTACTACAGGGAAGGACATATTTCCTAATATAAATGCTGCATGCTCATTGAAAAAGAGAGGTTAATTGGTCTGGAATATGGTCACTATAGGAAAAGTATCTTCTTTAAGGTATCACAATTTAGCACTTCAATTCTGACGTAATGAGCACTAATTTGTCGTATGTGATGTAGCCTCCTTGCCAGAGAGGTGCGATGATAAGGTGACAGAAATAAGAGGGTCAAGACTTATAGCTATTATTGCCATTTCAAAAAATCAGTCTATGCCCTGACGAAAAGAGAAAATGCACGTATCAGCTTCCTCTGAATATACATTAATGCCTTTCGCTCGACTAAACTAAAGTGTTGCTCATATTTGAGGGAGAGAAAAAACATCTTTTTAGGGGAAATGAGAAAAAATATATTTGCAATAGTAAAATATATTTCAAGGTGGCACACTGCGATCAGTCATATACATAGGGGCATATTCACAAGCCCCTATCGCCACGGGAACGTCACTATTATTGACGTTCCCGTGGCGATAGGGCCAGCGCCCTATTCTCAAGGCAGCGTTAACCCACTTAACGTGGCTTAAAGCCACATTAAGTGGCTTAAAGCTGCCTTGAGATTAGGGCCCCTTACACGCTAAACTTAGCGTGAAAGGGGGCGTGCAGTGGGTGTTGCGGTGGGCATACCACCGCAACACCCATTGGACCATATTATCAAGAACGGGCAATAACATGTCGCTGCTTTAGCGGCAGGAAACTGTCGCTAAAGCGGCGATAAGGGGCTTGATAATATGCCCTATAGAATTCCAATAGAAGCCCAGGTTTGATGTCCTTCACACCAGAACCTGGGCTTCTATTGGAATTCTATAGGGCATATTATCAAGCCCCTTATCGCCGTTTTAGAGGCAGTTTCCTGCCGCTAAAGGGGCGATAATGATCTTGATAATATGGCCCATTGAGTTTGACGCTACCGCCTATTATCAAGGGCGGCGATAATAGGTGGCAGCACCAAACTTAAGACCTAGAAAAATCAGGTCTTAAGGGGGCTAAACGAGGAGAAAAGCTTTATTTCTCCTCGTTTTTGCTATTTTCTATGTGTGCTGCATGTAGAGGCACACATGGAAAAAGCAAACTGGCATTTTCGGTTTGTTAATGTACAGGTCTGTGCATTAACAAACTTCCCTGCTCGCAGACACCCTTGCGCTCTGGTGCAATTAATTAACTGACAGCGCACTTTTACATTTAATATTTCCAGAACGCTGAAGTTTCTTTCTACTCTCGCTAAAAGACAAGTTAAAAAAGTCCACTTATGAAGATTTTACAAACTTTTCGTTTATATTTCTCAGTGAAGGAATATGTTCGGTAGGTTTAAATGACGACATCCTTTTGAATTCTAAAGTTCTAAACAGCTTTTCAACAGTGGAAGAATGTGACATTGGCAAAAGAGTATAATGCAGCAATAATTACATTTTACTGAACTCGGCTTGCTGCAATTTAAAAAGTCTTTCATTTTACTGTAATTATTCCTACTTCTCGAAAGTTATAATTTTAGCTGCTAAGGTGTATACTGATGATAAAATAATAATAATAATAATTACCATAAAATGTATAAATTCACGGGGCATACAAAATTCATTTTCCAATAGGTAAGCGACATTAAACAATGCCACTTATGTATGTTAAAATAAAGAACCATTTTCTGTGCCAATTTATTTTACTATTTAAAAAAAAAAATTTAGCATTACCATAATTATCGATAGCGTTCAATTTTCATTTCGTTATATACTTTATAAAAACATCCAAGATATGTTTCACTGAGCGCAGAAATATTTTATAGAGAAAAATACTACGGCGGCGAGTATAACGTGTTGTTCTACGTTGCTTTCTTGCTAATTGAAATTGTTATCCAGTGTACAAAAACATTTACATCGGCAAACACTACTGGCTGTCCATGCTTGTCACTTACTAAATAAACCATAACTAGGAATGTGCAAAGTAAAACCCTACGCCTGTGAACTTGAACAATTTTGCTTTTGGTGAAGAAATGCAAGGTTTGCCAGTTACGCGTAGACTAGTTCACGTTTTCCCAACCTCATTCCGTGGAGCGAGTTATCCGACCTGGGGCCATTTCATGATGGGCCAGGCACCTTTTTTGGTATTTATTTTAAATGTTATTGAGGAGTCTAATGTATAAGCTTTACAAGGAGCACACCAGGAATAGTGAGTAGTGATTGACTCTCTCTGTTTGCCACTTGCTCTGTCCTTCAAAGCCTTGAATGCAGGGCCAGACTGGCCGTAGCGGGCACCGGGTGTTTCCCTGGTGGGCAGCCAGGGTGGGGGCCGGTTTTGGGCCCCTGGGGGGGCGTTTCTGTTACCGGGGGAAGGCAATATCGGCCCCCTGTAACAAAATCAGCCAAAACCAGCCTTAGCAAACAGCTTGGCCGCACCACCCCTCCCCCCAGGGGGGCCAGCCGAGCAGTTTGTCAAGGCCGGTTTCGGTTCCCACTCCGGCCCTGCTTGAATGCAACTCGCTTTGAGGACAGAGCAATGTTACCACGCTGCCCTCTTCCCTAAAGCTGACCACCTGCTCCTCAGCTCATGTTCTACATATGCTATGTAGAACAGTGCAGGGGAAAACGAGAGAGCTAGCTCCAATGCCCCACTGCCACTACTTTCCTCGTCCATCTTCCTCGCCCCAGTCCTGATACAATGAGCCTTCCTTCTCCCATGCAGAGACTTCACCCACAAAAATAACAAATACAAAGTGCCCCTCCTAACATGGCCAACACAGGAGTTCCTGTTGTGTGACCCATAAGCGAGGTGCCTACGTGTGTGCACTTCCTGTTTTAATTTCTGTGTTCCATTTGATGGACTTTGCCCAGAAAAAGATAAGTCTATGTCTGAAATTGAGGTGCTACTATGATTAAAAAGGCAGTGGAGGCAACTTTTGAAGCTAGAGAAGGGTAGCCTTCATCTAAAATGCTTAAAGAGGGGGCGAGGTCTGGCGCCAAAGATGATGGCGGCTAGTTAGTGTCGCTCCGCAATGGACTTTGAGGAGGGCCACTTTTCTGCCCGGTGGCAGCGTCCCGGCACCTAAACTAAGGCAGAGGATTTAATTGCGAAGACGCACTGCTTCGCACAATGCCTTTCTTCCGACCGTGGAAAGCAGCTGATACCACGTTTTCATTTTCGGAGTGGCAGCACGTCTCCCTGACAGGATTCGAGTCTGCCATTTTTAATAGAGCTGCTGCTGTGATTTCCTGTACGTTCCCTGGAACCCGAAGCTCAGCAGACCTGCGGAGCGGAGCTGCAGAAGCCGCAGTGCTATGTTGTAGGACTCCCGTCCTCAGGCTTGGGCTCTGAAACCAACGAGGGGCTGCGAGACGGGCTGCGAGACGGGAGAGCTGGGAAACAGACGGACAAGTCTGACCTGACGACGCTAACCACCTACAGGCCGGGAGGCTAACAGCAGTTCCCAGTGGTTCCCAGCAGCTGACCACCGCGGCAACCCACAGCTCGCTATCCCGCTATCTGCAACTTGCTTGCGGTTACGGTCCTAGTTCTAGACCGCCCACAGAACTTTAAGGAGCCGGGAGCGAGGCGGGTGAGAAGAGGCACAAGGAGTGTTGAGGACATCAAATCTTGGTCCAGTTTAGCCCAGAAAACCGCAGCTCCAGTAACCCTAGCTCCACCTCAGACCTTGAACCACGGGGAGGAGGTGGGCAAATTGGTGAGTCTGTTGGACGTGGCAAGTGTGGGAAGTGTAGGGTGTAACAGCTGTTAGATCGCGGGAGGCCCCAGGAGCGCGCCGGAGGTGGCCCTGTTAATCCGGGTCAGTCCCGGGTGCAGTCCGGGGTGCAGCCTGAGGTGCCTTTGCGGTGCTCCACTTGCCACCTGCTACCTGCCATGCCGTGGAGCGGAGCGGAGCAGAGCAGAGCGTGGTGAGGTGCGCAGTGAGGAGCAATTACAAAAGTAATCTAATATCTACTACCCACAATCCCCAATTACAAGAATAAAAGAAAAGAGATACAAAGGAGAGTTACAATGACAGACACAACCAGGGCTGTCAAGCAGTTTGGTGCACAAGCACTAAGCCAAATTCTCAAAGTTCGATAGAAGACTCACTCACATTCCAAGCGGGGGCAAAAAAAAAACCAAAAAGCCACCATGAGTTCTGGTTGAAACAGAGGGAATAAAGAGACAATCTAAGAGAGCTCGCCAAGAGTCTTATAGATCTGACTCCAAGTTAGAATCAGAGAAGTCCGAATGACAGGTAAAGTCGAAACAATCTTCGCTGCAAACAACAGCAACAAAAGGGAGATTGGCAACTGAAACAGAAATAAAAAGTAGGGGTACAAGATAACGTATTTCTTAATATCAAAGCACCCAGCGGCTTCAACACTCATGCTAAATCCCCAAACAGTTGGACATTCAGCAGAGTTGAAAGTAGTTAGTCGGTCACACACAGGAAGTGAAATCTCCCCCGCTAAAAAGAGCAAAATCAAGAGGTAGCACCTGTGGGACATGACACACAAGGAGCTACACCAACGAATAGAGTAATAATTCAAGCAGAGATTCATAGTGCAGCAATACTAGAGCTACTCCCATTTCCACATCCAATAGGCTGGGACAGTTCAAGTCCAAAGGACTTAACGGACATCACCGGACCCGAACAGGAACACCGGAGACACGGGAACAGCCCTTTATGGAACTCCTTGAAACATCATCCCAAATACAAGAGGTCAGTCAATTAAAGACTAACTTATCAGTGGACCCAATATTAAAATCTCTCAGGGAGGTGAGGAGACAGAAGGATACATCTTCAATCAGGCTAAGCCCACTTGTGACAGGTACAGGAAGCCCACAGGCAAATAAGCGATTCACTTTCGAAAACATATCACCATTTTCTCAATCACCATTGCTCAAGAACAGCGAGCAAAAAGTACAGGAGGCCGCAAGCACCAGGAGAGCTTCCCGTATAGGGAACAAAGAGAACCAGGATCTGGCAGAGAAGGACCGAGACAAAACCTGGGGGCTCCCCTGACAACCATGGTTGCAATGTCGACAGCTATATCCCACCAAGCAGATAAACAGGATCTTCAGGTAGACTTGTTAAACATCTTGGCAGTACACATAGTGGGCCTCGACAAAAAAAGTACAAGCATTAAATGGCCTGATCGAGAGTGCCCACAACACATAATTACATACAGCAAGTAACATATCATTGTGAAACCCTAGGAGATACGCCCGAAGCTTGATATCACTCCTTACTGATATATTGACCAAAGTAAGGGTACAAGCAGCAAGTTTAGATACGAGACAAATTGTTCAAGAACATGAATCAGAAGATTTAGAAGGCTCAGTAAGAACAATTGAAAGTCACCTGCTTCAAAGAAATCAGCATACAGCAGTAGAGCGTTCATCCCCCAGTCAAAAAACTGGGAGAGAATTAGCAAAAGATCTAAAGGAAAAGTCGTTCGATCTCCAAACGATATCTAATATTGGTCCTCTAAATAAGGAGAGTGAAGAGACAGGAGCCGAGGAACACGCACAAAACATCGCAAAAAGGGATAAAAAAAGACAAAGAAAAGCAAGAAAGAAGGGAAAATCGACACAACAAAAAATCATATGGCAATTTTTCAATCAACATACAAAAAAACAGACATCGACGGTGGAGACAACACAAAAGGTGGAAGAAGACACCTTGGAAACATCGCAGGAACCCAGGTGCGAGCCTCAACCTTTTTCAAAGAATGATCAACAAAAAATTTGCACAGATAGGAAACATAAGGAAGATCTGGACCTGGGCCCAGCATGAAAAACAAAGGATCATCAGTCTGGAGGCAAAGCATTGCAGCAAATAAAGGAGAAAAAATATAAGGACATAAATCAGCAAAGTTTGGAAGAAATTAAAGATAAAGAAAAACGGATAGTAACAACTCACAAGGATAAACAAAACTTTACAGTGTGTAACAAAAAACAAAGCGCTGAGCTGAATAAGAGACTTGTACAATGAACAAACGAACACTGCACAGAGACAAACCAACAACGCATAAAAGGTAGTCAGGGCGAAGAACGTAGAGCACAACAAGACCGCAGTTCAACATTGAACATAACAAAGACCCTATCAGTCAATAGTAATCTGGAGAGGGAAAAAACAAAAAGGGAACCAATCGAAAACAAGTTGCTACTACTACCAAACTATGTATCATGAGGCCCAATCGACAACTTGAATAGAGGCACAATTTTAAAACTAACAAAGGAAATAAGAGAACTCGCTTACATTAAATGTTCAGATTTGATATCGGTGGAAGATGTGCCTCATCCTCTCAGAAACAACAGAGAGGCGACAATGACGAATTGGGCTTCAAAGGAAATAATAGAGCAAATCAAGAATAACCACAGTAAATTTAGGGCATGGAGGATAGAGTTACAACCAATCGAACAGCCTTGCTAACCAGGACCACTACTGCCCAAATATGAGGGAGGATTTTTAATCCTAAGTGGAGCGGCAGGAGCAGGTCCAAATTGGGACACTTTCGAAAACTTAAGGATCACTAAGTACTCCGGCAATGAACAAGTGAAGGAGGTAGACCGGGAGAACTACAACACTACTAGGGCTTCAAACCTGGAAGTATCCTTGGCACATATCAGTAGAGCAACAACTCAGTCCTGGACCAATATCGGAACAAGACAGGCTGAACATCTGCTCCTGGAACGTACATGGGCTTGAGAATCTCCTACAGCATCAAGAAGCTTTCAAATTTTTACAAAAGTATGACATTATCCTGATGCAGGAAACGTGGTGCCAAGAGCCAATACAAATAACTGGATATATAGGCTATCATGTCTTGGCTGAGAAAACGTCAAAATGTGGACATCCCAACGGCGGATTAGCTCTCTTCTGTTCTACAAGACTCAGATGGCAAACAGTACAAATAGAAATCGGGACAAATTGGGTGCAGGCGCTAAGAATAGTAAGAGAAAACGATAGCGGGGAACTGCATCTACATCCATCCTAGAAAAGACCAAAAAGAGAAGCATATTAGATTCCTGTACGAAATACTCAAAACTATTCGGAGAGAATACAAACAGGCAATTTTGATAATTTCAGGCGATTTTAACATAAATTTAACTAAAATCACTAAGATGAAGAATCAGTGCCAAAAAGGGAACACGTATAAATCCAAGTTGGAAAAGCTTGGATTAAGGCTCCTGAATGGGAATTCAAAAGACGATACACCGGCCGCCATTACATTTACAAGTGGGAATAAGTGCTCCACAATAGATCACACTCTAGTAAATGAATCTGCAATGCAACAGGTATGTCACTTCCCAATTAGCCTCCGTATGGAGAGTGGTCATTTTCCACAGAGCATTGGAATAAAACAGAGGTTAGAGCTGAATCATAAGTCCAACAACCTATTGTTGGCTCCTGTAACACATAATCGAAAAAAGCCTGAAATGGAGGGGAACAGGGATAGAAAACCTGCTGAGTGAAATATATCTGCAAGCTGGTTCATTGGACATAATAAAAAGCAGACAAAATAAGGGGGTAAAAGAACAAATAAAAGAAGGGGACCTACAAACAGCATGGAAACCAATAAAAAACATATTATTGGAAAAATTTACAACAAAAAGTCAGATACGCCGGACCAATTCTAAGAGAAATCTAAATGGGAGAACCAGAAAGCAAATATGGTACAGCAGGACGCTGCGTAACGAAAAAATGCAAATTCTGCGAGAAAATAGAATAATAATGAAACATACAAAGCAAGGTACAAGAAGTGATAAAAACAGACTACACGCACTGAGAACCCAGTACAAGAAAAACACTTGGGAAACCAAAAAAAGATACCAAGAGGATCTGTGGAACAGACTGCTCTTGGCAAGCCGACATCAGAATAGCAAAACATTCTGGCAACTGATAAACGGCCTGTCTATAGGGCACACTTGACATTAAAACTCAGGTATAAATGCAACTACATGCATGAAATGTACACTGAAAGAGCGTCAAAAGAACCACCTCATGGAGGGAGACTGCAAAATGAACACCTGCCATGTATCACCAAGTCAGGCAATATTTACCAATGACGAAAGGGACATAAAGAATATAACTGACAGCTACGAGAATCTTTCACCGGTCATGGATACTGAACAACTTGAAAAAATCATAAAGAATTTAAAATCACATGTGAGCAGCTGTGCCAAACGGTCTACTTAACGCTCTATTCAAAGGAAATCCTCCTTATTGGGCAGAGTATTTTACACCACTATTTAACGAGCTATATCTCACGACCTCCGTCCCGGATTCCTGGAAAGGCAGCATTTTCCAGACCATATTTAAAAGTGGAAACCCGTCTGTACCAACAAGCTATAGACTTATAGCATTAATTGATGTGGAGGCGAAGCTTTATGCAACCAGTTTACTTCAGCATCTTAAAATCTGGCAAGAAGGCATCAACCTTTTACCCCAGCCACAAACAGGGTTTAGGGCTGGCATGGGGACTCTAACAAACCTAACAGCCCTGATATTAGCTGAAAAGGCCAAAACAAGGAAAACACAGCTCTTCGCCTGCTTTGTAGACCTTAAGTCTGCCTTTGATCGAGTACCACGGGAGGGCTTGTAGAAAAAAATGGCCACATGGGGCATACCAAGTAGCCTATTGAAAGCAGTTAAAGAGTTTTACACATGAACCTGGGCCCAGGTCAAAATAGGAGACGGCAAGAGTGTAACGAATAAAGTATTCACAAAAAAAGGATTAAAACACGGGTGTGTACTTGCTCTATGTCTATTCAATATATATCTAGCAGACCTTGCACAAGCCATACAGAAAATCAACTCTCATCTGTCTATTCTGGCTCAAGAAGAAAGAATATTTACAGTTTACAGTACACAGACAATATCGTCTCATTAAGCTAAACTCCAATTGGACTTCAGGGAAATGTGGATGCCTTAAAAACTTACATGGACATCCATGGGTTAAAATTAAACTTAAAAAATACCAAAGTGGTCCGCCTGGTAGACCCCGTAAAAAAGAAGCATTCATGGTTCTTGGAAGGGAAAAAAGTCGAGGAAGTCAAGTCTTATAATTATTTAGGATTCAATGTGGAGTATCAAATTAAAGGCAAACAACATATAGAGGCGATGCAGGCGAAAGCGCTATCTTTGAACTACGGCTTCAAAATTCTAAGAATGAAACTATGCTGTCCCTCATTCAGACATATTTTATCGGTGATGAGCGCTTAGTTAATGCCAGCAGTGACGTACCAAATGGAAATGCTGAAAAGACGTGAAGAATGCATTTGAAATAAAATCCAAACAAGAGTATACAAAACGGTGTTCGCTATAACGAAAAAAGCATCCCCAGCACAGGTGCGCTTAGAGTTTGGATTGTTGAATCAAAAATACCAATGCAAAGGAGCCTTTATAAAACTATGTTGGAGACTACACTTGTCTGAAAGAGGGACAATCAACTACATGTGCTGCAGGAAATAGAGAAGCAAATAAAGAAATATAAAAAAGATTCCTGGGGGCTACATTTAAAACAGGCTATAGAGGAACTGGGATTACAAGAAGCCTGGAGTGCAAGTATTGGTAAACAGGCCTTTTACAAGGTAATAAAAGCCACAAATAAGCACCTTTCATATTTAACAGATAAGACCAACCTTGCACTCAGAAGACATGCCTGAACAGTGATTAATTCCTACAAAAACTACAGCCCCAGGAATACCTTGCAGCACACTTTTCATTAAAAATAAAACATCAGTTCATGTTGTACCGCTTTGGAAAATGGGTGACAAAATATCTAAGGCCATCCTGGAAGGATCAGACATCGAATAAGGAATGCCGCCTATGTAAATATAAGGAAGAAAGTATAGCTCACATTTTTTGCGTTTGCCCGAGTTATCTGAAAGAAAGGAAACAAATGCTGAAAGGAATTTGTAGAGAGATAGAAATACGTACATGCAGGCAAGCGGTTACGTTTCGGCTGGGCAGCACCTCTATACCACTAATATGTCGGGGAGTAAAATTTGCAATATTAAACACGAATACAATAGAACAATCAATATAAGTCACCTGCACTTTAATAAACGAATCACTAATGGTAAGCAAAACCATTAGATTAATTTTCGATTAAAGTAAAATAATAAATTTGCACAAATCATTGGCACCTTAACTCAGGGTCTATGTAACGTACAAAAGAAGAACAATAACCTCCCTGGGCAATAAAACTAAAGATCCATCAACTTAAACCAAGCATTGGAATGGGCATTGAAAAAAGAATAAAGCCATCGCCGCAAAAATCATGGGGCAACAAGAAGGTTGACAAATGAATTGAAACATATTTCAGTATAATAACTCCTCACATTTTTAAGGAAGACTCCAACTAGTTTTTTTATCATATTTTAATATGGAATTGTAAGATTTTATCTTTTTAGGACAATATTAGGCAACGTTTAATTCGCACAAAGCTCTTGCACTTTAAAATTAGGGGACTATATTAAGAACAAAGGAAAATGGTAATTAAGTGAGCCATGGACTTGCAGGACCTGTACAAATGCAAACGGTTAAAAATGTAAGTATACATAACCTTTTCTAAAGACTTGACAGGTATTCCTGACGAGGGGCCAGTTGTATCAAAGGGTTTTACCCATTCTGTGTCTATGGGAAAATGTGTTCATACATATGGCCCCAGATCAATTATTATGTAAATTTAGGAATGTGCTTTTGTGTAATGGTTTTTATTGATTATACACCTAAATAAATAAATACACACACAAATACTCTTGGATATTCCTCTACACTCGATTGTGTGCCAGCCAGGAATTGGTTGACTTTCTTTTATAGACATGCAGACTGCCTCTTGCTAATACTTGCACCAGTTAATAATTCTGTGCTCTTTCCTGTAACTCTTCATGTAGCAATAAGCATATAGCCATTTCTTAGGGTTGTAGCATTTTTTCAACTGGTCATAGCATCTAGACTCTGCTTCCCACTATCGCACTATTGAAGCTGTTTTGCGCAATTTTTCAAATTTTTCTTCAAAGATTGTTCTTTTATTGATTTGATATCCATGTCTATTCGGAGATCTAAGTCTGTTAGAGGTGCTGCTTCCAATTCAGTTCTGCGCCCTCAATATCCTCTACTGGCAATTTCAAACACTTTTTCTGTACAACTGTCAGGCCTGGCAGCTTTTGGCGTGTTTCCCCTGTCTTTTTGCTTTCTGACCTCCCGGTTTTGACTCTGTTTTTGCTGGTTTAGTGTCTCTGTGCTCTTTCTCACTGCTGTTCAGTGTTAAAGTGCAAGTGCTCCTGTTATAAATTGTTATTATGGATTGGTGTCTCCATGATTGGCATATTTGATTTACTGGTAAGCCCCTAGTAAAGTGCACTGAGTGTGCCAGGGCCTGTAAATCAAATGCTACTAGTGGGCCTGCAACACTGATTGTGCCACCCACACGAGTAGCCCTGAAAAGGTAACTCAGGCCTGCCATTGCAAAGCCTGTGTGCAGTCTGGTACTGCCATGTCGACTTGTCAAGTGCACCCACTTGCCAGGCCCTAACCTTCCCTTTTCTTACATGTGAGTCACCCCTGAGGAAAGCCCATGGTACCCCTGTGGGCAGGGTGCAGTGTATGTGAAAGGTGGGACATGCCCTGATGTATATGGCATGTCCTGCTAGTGAAATACTGCCAATTTCGTTTTTCACTATTGCAAGGCTACCTGTTCCCATACGATAGAAAGGGGAGTTTGCTTATAACATCTTATAGACATAACTACTCCTGGGAACAAGGTAGGAAAACAAAGTTTAGTATGCCTGAACTAAGAATGTTAAAATGCATCTTTTAGTGAGGGTGATTTTTACATTCTGTGTTTGAAAATACCACTTTTAGAAAGTAGGTATTTTCTTGCTTAGCCATCCAGTGTGCCTCTGCTAGGATGTGTATTGACATTCTGGCTTTGGAGTGACTGGGGCTGGGGATGTGCAGTGGTTCCAGAGAGTCAGGATGAGTCAGGGCTGGGCTGAATAGACATGGGCTGCATTTACAGTAGTGGGAGGAGAAGCTGGGCCAGAGAGGACAGAACTGGCTTGGACTAAGCACAGACACTCTCTGCCTGAGAGAACAAAGGGTTTTTGAGTATAAATATTGGGGCCTAGACTCCAACATTTTAGAACTCGCTGGAATCAAGGAACCTGCCAAGAAGAAGAGCTGGAAGAGCTGCCAGGAGGAGTACTGCCCCTTTGCTGTGTTGTTGCTTTGTTGGGTTGGCCTGCAGTTGCTGCTTCTGCCTTAGGTAGTGAAAGAACTGGACTGAACTTTCTTTTACTTGTGCTGAGTATCTCCAAGGACTTGAAGTAGAGCTTGCCTCCTGTTCTGAAGTCTCAGGGACTGCAAAGACTTCACCAACCTCTGGGTGCCACCTCTGGAACTGCTGTTTCAGTTGCCACAGAGAAGGAAAGAGCAACTGACTCCGTCACCGACTCCGTCACTGGCTCTGTGCCCTGACGGCACTGCAGAAGGCACTGTCTGCATCTCTCACCGCAACACTGGCCTCACTGACGATGACGACCAACGCCACCACCACCGAGCCACTGCTTGCACCGTGACCTGTGGGCACCGCACTCCGCACCGCCTCGCTTCACTTTGCCATCCTGTTCTCACCGACGCTGTCACTGCTGCTGACTTTGACACCCGTGACCACATTTGTGGCTGGGGGCACCGCTCGTAAGTTACACAACACACTGCCTTGTCCCACACAGCAGTCTGGGCTGACCGACGCCAGCTCCCGCTAACCAGCTCTGTCTCTTGCACCGCAACCTGCCAGCACCGCATTGAACACCGCCTCACTTTGCACCATAAGACTTGGTCTCACCGATGACGTCTGGACGATCGTCACCGAGCCGCTGCCTGCACCGCATTGAGAGGGCACCGCACCCTGCACCGCTTCCATTTTGCAAAGCAACCGCGATGGTTGCCACGACCTGCTCGCACCAACTTGCCAGCCACAACGAGAAAGGTACTGTTACAGAGTCTGTCCACGTTTTCGCTGGCCCATACCAATGCGGTCGACTGGAACTGTTAGACTTCAGCATCGAGGTAACCCCGGACTGAGCAACCGACTTGTATGAACTATGTTTTTGAAGGTATTTCTGCAATTTTAAGGATATCTTGCAAAGTATATGTTTTTAAGTAGTGCATGCTTGATTTTTATCATTTTGGTCTTGTTTTGGATACATACAATTATTGGATATTTTTCTAAACTGGTGTTTGTCTCCTTTTGTAATGCTCTCACTCTATTACTCTTGGTTATGCACAAATGCTTTACACACTGCTCTTGAGATAAGCCTGACTGCTCATGCCAAGCTACCAAGGGGGTGAGCAGGGGTTATTTTAGGAGTGTAACTCCCTTACCCTGACTAGGAAGAAGGGTCCCTACTTGGACAAAGGTGCAAACCCTTGCCAACTAGAGACCGCTAATTCTAACAACTACAAAGCAAAATGGAAGACCCGGAACATGTTATGTCGCCTCCCCTTCTGGGGGTGCTGACACCTACACCTGCATTTACCTCTGCATCTACTTTACATCCCTCTCTTCCAAGTGCAAAAAATGCATCTAAGTTAGCGGCTTCTTCATTATTGTCATCTACTAAGCGAATAAAAAAAAGATCCTCCTATGCCAGCTAATTCTCCACCCCTAACATCTTTAGAATTACTCTTAGATGAGATAAGGGCTCTTAAGCCCTATATGGAGGAAACTAATATACGCTTGCAAAGCTTAGATGATAAGTGGTCCACTCTTGATAACAAAATCATATTAATGGAACGACAAGTGGAATCTCTACAAACATCCTATAAAGACAGAAATCTCTCAGCTTCAAAAACAAGTGTAGAACCTTGAAAATCGCAGCAGACACAAAAACCTATGAATTTATGGTTTAGCTGAGGGGTTGGAGGGTTCCAATTCTATTTCTTTCTTTCAGACTTTTCTTCCACAGGTTCTTGATTTACCTGAATCCCCGCAATCGAATATACAAAGAGCACATAGACTTGGTCATGTCCCTCATGCTTCATCTTCTTCGCGCAAACCAAGATGTGTAATGTTATACTTTCTGCAATATACTGACTTGCTGAAAGTTTTGCAAGCAGTTAAATTCAAATGTCGTATCTCTTGGCAAAGTTCCCAATTATGTTTCTCACAAGACTATGCTAAAGCCTCGACAGACAGGAAGAAAAGTTTCTTAGCTATGCGCCCAACATTACGAGACTTAAATGCTAGATTTGGCTTAATCCATCCTTGCCTTTTTAAAGTGACTTATAGAAACAAAACCACTACTTATGAAGATCCAGTTTTGCTCCAGCGATTCCTCGACAGCTGTAAAGAAGAAACCATGGAGTTGCAAGATCGTCTTCTACTTGATAATTTATTATGCTAAACATTGTTTATGCTGTTTATACTTGTTTCTGAGACATGTTTTGAATAATTGTCACTTCTCCCCTTATGTTTCTTCTTATTAGGTGCTGTTTCTCTGTTCCACCCATCGTTGTATAGTCCATCTGGATCGTTACCCCTCCTTGTTGCTTGTCCCGGAGCTTTGACCGGCTGTTCTGTCTTCTCTTTGTGGCCTCAACACCCTCCATTCATGTTTGTGTCTTTGGTATTTTACATTGTTTATGTTATCTATCATTTTTATCCACTTCGTTATCTATTCCTCGATCTTTCTTTTTCTTTCTTTCCTGTCTTCCTCTTTTCTTCTTTTATCACAACTTCTTTCATTTCTTATCTCACTTCATTTCTGCTTGAGAGCGTTCTTTTCTGCTATCCTATCTATTTCAAGTTTTTTAATGGTCATGCTGTAGTTTTTCCTATTACTCTTTTAACTTTTGCTAAATGATGTTACTTGTTGTTTCTTGGAATGTTAAAGGTTTGGGTACGCCCATTAAGAGGCAAAGAGTTCTTACCCAATAATCTCATCTTAAATCAGATATTGTGTTTTTACAAGAATCTCATATAGTTCCTTCTGAAGTCTTAAAACGTAAACGCCATTGTGTAGGGAATGTTTTTCCTCCCCAGGTACGGGCAAAAGAAATGGGGTGATGGTACTTTGTCATAAAATACATAGGGGCCGATTCCGATCTCGGTCGGAGGCGCACCTAACATCATTCGGTCGGGAAAAAAGCCATGTGAATGCCTGTTTCCCGACCGAACCGCACATTATTCCGAACGAGCAAATACGATGCGCACAACAGCATAGATTCCGACCCAGTTGTAGTCACCCAATCCAGGTCCTGTTCCCCGACCGAGCCGGATCCGTAAACGCAGAATCGAGTCGCACGGAAGCCAAAATGCAGCCCCGTCCGGCCGGACAAGTACGATGCGCCTCCTGTACATGCCGAACCCGTCGCTACGCACGGCACGTCAAAGCATCTGGGAGAGGCGCACATAAGCTCCGATTCGCGCCACAACACGATCCACGGCTACGAGACGAACACGCCAGCGACGAGGACGAGGCGAAGCAACGAGAAAGACGAACGAGACGAACCAACCATGAATCCCATCGTGCCGATCCTACCAATATTCTACATCTACTACCGGAACAGGCATGGACACGTACGGCGCAGAAGGTAAGTCAGACACCAACCACAAAAACAAACTACACGTACCCGACATATCACACACACACAGAGGGATGCAGAAATTACTTACACCAGCAACAGCAGCACCATAGGGGCGGGATGGCCATCACCAATGCCACATATACACATAGGGGCCCGGATGCCTACCACTACTACCACCTCTACCCAGGGGGTGCCAGATGCCTACCACTACTACCACCTCTACCCATGGGGGGCTGGATGCCTGTCACTACTACCACCCTCACCCAGGGGGTGCCAGATGCCTACCACTACTACCACCTTTACCCAGGGGGTGCCAGATGCCTACCACTACTACCACCTCTACCCATGGGGGGCTGGATGCCTACCACTACTACCACCCTTACCCATAGGGTGCCAGATGCCTACCACTACTACCACCTCCACCCAGGGGGTGCCAGATGCCTACCACTACTACCACCTCTACCCATGGGGGGCTGGATGCCTGTCACTACTACCACCCTCACCCAGGGGGTGCCAGATGCCTACCACCACTACCACCTCTACCCAGGGGTGCCAGATGCCTACCACTACTACCACCCTTACCCAGGGGGTGCCAGATGCCTACCACTACTACCACCCTTACCCAGGGGTGCCAGATGCATACCACTACTACCACCTCTACCCATGGGGGCTGGATGCCTACCACCAACAACACCCCCACTCACAGGATGGCTAATACATGACACAACAAGCACACACCAACATAAAGAATGCAACATAAAGACATCCCCCCCCCAACATCATGACAAGCGTGTGTAGACTGTGTCAAATGCCTACAACACTGAACATGACTTTGAACATACAATGTGACCCCCTATCACATGTGCCACACATATATGTGTGTGGCCCCCACAATGCAAGCAGGCCATGACCATTGTGGCATTGGTGTCCAAACCCCCATCATCACAGTGACCAAAATGTAAGTGTGGGGTCCATAGCTGAAGCACATTTTGAACATTGTGGCAATGGGGTCCATACCCCCATCATCACAGTGACCAAAATGTAAGTGTGGGGTCCATAGCTGAAGCACATTTTGAACATTGTGGCAATGGCGTCCAAACCCCCATCATCACAGTGACCAAAATGTAAGTGTGGGGTCCATAGCTGAAGCACATTTTGAACATTGTGGCAATGGGGTCCATACCCCCATCATCACAGTGACCAAAATGTAAGTGTGGGGTCCATAGCTGAAGCACATTTTGAACATTGTGGCAATGGGGTCCAAACCCCCATCATCACAGTGACCAAAATGTAAGTGTGGGGTCCATAGCTGAAGCACATTTTGAACATTGTGGCAATGGGGTCCATACCCCCATCATCACAGTGACCAAAATGTAAGTGTGGGGTCCATAGCTGAAGCACATTTTGAACATTGTGGCAATGGGGTCCAAACCCCCATCATCACAGTGACCAAAATGTAAGTTTTGACAAAGAAAAAGCTGCAACTGCCAAACTGCATGGGTGATTCCTGGTCACAGAACAACAAACACATCAGTGGCAAAGTAGTGCTTGTGTCCCATAGCAACATAGATTGGGGGAGGCAAACACTGCAGTGCAAATAAGACATACCTTTGGCCATGTGCAGACAAACATCACCCATGGGGGCTGACACTGTCAACATTCATCAATGACACAATGACAGAAGTGACCATCAGAATGCAGACCCACATATTTGCACCAATGGGCACACAAATGCAGATACCCTGTGGAGACTGTAGATGTGAGGTGAACAGATACCATACCATGGCAGCAATGGGACACACAAACAATGATCATTGTGCTGACTGATGACCAAGGAGTCCCAGGGACAGCAGGGGAAACACACCAAACAACATACAGCCAATGGCACACTAAAGATATGCCAATGCAGTGGTGCAGATGCACAAACACAAACAGGCAGACCCACACTGCACATCAAACACAACAGGTGAGGGGGTACCAGTGTCCCCAGGCAACCACACAACACATGAGGAGGCCTGAATACCAATTACACTGATGTGCATACAGTGCCACACAAAGGTAACTCATGGATCCAAATCCCCTATGTGGGCAATCAGGCATTGTCAGATGAGAGGGAGCACAAATCACACATGTCACACAAGCATGTAGGAACAGCAACTGACACAGCAAGACACAGAGACACCACAGCACTACCCCCAGGGCCCCCACAATGTGGTGACCCTGGGCTGCATTACAAACCCACTGTGAGGACAAAGCTAGATGTCGTTCACACTGTGAACCACAGTCATGTGTCCTGAGCAACAAACTACCATCACACCTACACAAGCACAAATCAATCAGCACGGCCAGTAAGCCAAGGCCAACATGGAGGCAGGGGTCTAGCCGGGCAACAACTCTCATCTGCACACACTCAACACCACACACCTCGACCTCCAACAATGTGCAGCAGTGAAGCACACATGCACTGGTGACATTGCACATGCACCCATGACAATCCCAGGGGGGGTGGTGGGAAACAAGGTGCAGAAACACATCACACATGGCCACTCAACAAGACTCCTGAATGTCTGACACACTGCACACTACGCTGTACATGGACATGACGGCAATACCACACCAACCAATGGGATCCCAGCCACAGTCAGACACCAATGAAGAAGCCAAGGTCACCCACAAAGAACACACATAGACAACTACCAACATTGCAGCCCTGACCCTGAGGAGTGCCAGCAGTCACACACACAACGTGTCACAACCAATGAAAGCTAACACAAACCGGAAATCACATGACAGGTGCAAACAACAAGTGCCAAGGGGAATCCTGACTGTGACCCATCAGCGTCTGCCCACAAACTCAGCCCTGACAGCAAACACACCCATGGGTGACACCCTGATGACCAGTAATGTGCCATGCACCCACATCACAGAGAACCCAGGGAGAAGACTTTGGGGGAACATAGGTCAACTCAGCAAGCATCACAAACAGGAACATCACTAGGGATCCCAGCATGCACAGCAAAATGGAAGTGAACACACAGACATGCTCATACAACACACACCTTGGGCGCAGGCGATGTCACAGGAGTACACACTGCCATGAGGGGACTCCACTCCTGTGTGAGGAAAGCTGTGCCATATGTCGCCTCAGTAGGGCTCCATCATGTCAGCAGAACACTTGGTCACACAGTCAACAATTAGCACCAAATGAAGGCTCCCGTCACATCAGCCTGGTCATGGGAGTGTCAACGAAATCATCAGCACAGATCCAACACACATGTACAGCAAGTTGCACTGACAACACAGATGAGTCCTTCCCCATTGATGCCCAAACCTGCATGTCCAGTGGAGATGGCCACGCGGTCAGGGAAGTAGACTAATTGAACAATGGCAAGCACAACAGATGTGCAGGGGTGGAAGCCACAGATGTGACATTGCTAATGTAAGTTGGAAATCCCATTGCCAAATATTGAAAACATGACACCCTCAGATGCTGCTAAGGATGACATGGATACACCACAGGATAGGACACAGTCCCCCTGGACCACATGGGTTCCTGCACAGTAACACTACATATTCATGAGACCAAATATCACCATCACTGCAGCAAGGGCATGGTTAGCATCATAAACATCATGTACATCAGAAGCAAAAGCACTAGAGAACAGAAAGTTGCTTTATTCAGCATATGTGGGTTCAAAAGTTGAAGTCATGTAAAAAATAAACAAAGGCCAATGGCCAGTCCATCATGAAAGTCAAAACAGGGTGACAGTGGCAGATGTCACCCTACGCATGCCTGCACTGATGAAAACCAGGGACAATCCCCTCGGAGGGGCATACGGGGGGCAGGCCAGGCACCGCAGGGACAGGATCAGGGCTCACCAGAAGGAGGCAGGGAAAGGGTGGTGGGTGCTGGAGAGCCACTGACAACTGCAGTGGAGGTGTCTGACATGGTGTGTGCCGGCACAACTGGGGGCATGACTCAGATGGTGTGGGTGCCGGCACGACTGCAGTGGACCGTGCAGATGGAGTGGACAGGTTCGCCACTGCAGTGCCCAAGTCAGACAGGGTGGTAGTGGCCTCCACTGCAGTGCCTACCTCCAGGGGAGGAGAATGGGGATCAGGTAAGGTGGGCAGGACAGAGGGGGAGGACACCCTCACCACACCAGTGGCACAGACAAGCGCAGCGGGGGATGTGGGGCCGGAAGAGCAAGTGGCAGGGGGAGAAGGCCTGATCCTTTTGGGGATGGTGTATCTGTGGGTGGGGGAACCTGGGGCAGGGTGTGGTGGGGGCATCTGTGGAGTGGGGGCCTGAGGGATGGAGGAAGGAGACTTGGTGCCTGAGCTGCAGGGCGGCGGCGGGGTCTTGCTCTTCCGGGTCCGGGGGGACTTGCGGGTGGGGGCATCAGTCGGTCTGCACCTGGGGGAGGGTGTCCGGGGGCAAGGGGCACTCCGCTCCATGTGGGTGGGCTTCCTCTTCCCCCTGAATGCTGTATCAGCTGGATCGGAGGGGAAGAGGCGGAGGTCACTGAGGAAGAGCCGCTGTGTCTTTGGGGTTGCAGGTGAGGCAAGGGAGGGGGCTTTGGAGGGAGAGGCAACTGAGGACTGCGCAGTGCTCGTGGATGCGTGTGTGTGTGCCTGGGCCCCATCCCCTGTGAGTGTGGTTTCAGTCCCCTGACTGCGTGCGTGTGCGTCTTGTTTGTGGCGTGTGTGTCTGTGTGCTGCTCGTGTCTGTGCTGGTGTGTGCCTGTGCTGGTGTGTGTGTGCTTGGGACAGGTAAGGTGCTGGGGAGTCTGGATGGGGCAGAGGCAGGAGGGGTGAGGGACTGTCGGAGGAGGGACACTGCTGCCGTCAGGGAGGAGTCCATGGACCTATTGCCCCTCTGTAGGGTAGACATGCCCGATGAGATGCCCTCCATGAACGACACCAGCTGAGTCAACAGAGTGGTGTGGGCATGGAGGACACTCAGCATCGCTGTCTGCCCAACATGGAGCTGGCGAAGGAGGTACACAGACTCCTCACTCAGGACAGCAGGGGACACAGGGGCAGGGGGTGCGGTGCCTGGCCCGAAGGAGACACGCTCCCGAACATGGGAGCCTCCACGGACCTCGGGAATGGGAGCCGATGGGAGGGCGGTGGTGGTGGTGGTGGTGGCGGGGACAGCAACACTAGCTGGGGTGTGGTGGCTGCTGACACCCGCCTCCATAAGGGAGTCATCCTCCGAGCTGCTGTGGTCCTCAGCTGAGGTGGATGGTGCTGAGGACTCCTCGGTGTGGCTCCCTCGCCCTCCGTGCCACTGGGTCCCTCCGACCACTCCTCGGCTGCTGACCCAGTCTGGCTCTGCGGCTCCTCCTGGTCCGTGGAGCTGTCCCCTCCTGTGGCCGTGGATGTATCTGCAATCAATAGGGAAACAGACAGACATCAGTCACCTGCACCGAACGCACACACCACAGTAAGTACAGCACATTACAGAGCAAGCCCTGGCATCCTTAGTTGAACATTGCTAAAAGTGCCCAAACAGAACAGGAGAAGCCAATTGTCAGTCTGATGGTCAACCATGGCACTCACATCCCACCTGGCCTTGCACCCATCTGTCTGGTGTCTGTTGGATGGCAATACCCCAGTGTGGACACATGCACCACCTACACAGTAGTTGGACAGTGCAGAGAACCCGGTTAAGCATGTGAACATGCACACATCACAACTCTTGCCACTGAGTCAGTACAGGTGTCCGGATGAAAGGGATGCCCAGAGTCAAATAGGGAATGCATGTGATGCATACCAGCGACAGACACAATGATGCACCCATGTCCTGATAGCCATTGCCACAATGGTGTGCATGTAGCACATGTCACTCCCCTGCAGGATCACTAATAGGAAGTCACATGCCCTGGCACAGGCATGCCTGCTAAGTCATACATCACTGTCTCCAGTCACATGGGCAGGGCAGCCAGACAACAACACTCTGCACTGTGTCACAATAGTAGGTCATGGGGAATGCAAGTCCTGGAGCTGAACAAGTGCACATGTACATCCCCCACACACCACATCATCTGAACCCTTATCTGTCCAGGTCATACCGATTGGACATATGGGAGACCTGTAACACAACCCTCTGAACCTGAGCACCTCACAATCTGCTGTGAATGGGAAACAGCTGCCTGAACTTCACATTCGCATACCCCAGTCTACACGGTCAGGTGATCAAACACCTATGTGTCACACAAGTATCGTCTCCTATGGTCACATCTCCGGTGGCATGCTGAGCCCCAACCGAGAAACACCCCAGCAGTCCTGACAACGAAGCCACAGCACACTGACACAGAGGCAGACACCTGAGGGGACAAATCACTGAGCACAACGTGTCAGCTGATACACGGGAGTGGGAGTACAGAGTGTATTGTATGGCCTGGAGTAGGCATGACTGTCCTGCCCCACATGAATGAGGGATGAGCCCTGGACAGTAGGCAGCTGGCTAAGTATGTGTGACACACGTAATATACTCACTCCTGGGGACAAAACATTGTTCCCACCCGCAGCATGGGTGTGTGCCAGATACCCCAGGCACATGTGGTGGATCAGCTCAGCAATTGGACCACATATCAAAGTAACACGCATATTACATGTCAGAACACAGGCATTGTGTAAGCAATGGACCCACCCATGATGCCCACCACAGAGTTAGGGAAACAGATGCTGTCCCCCACCTTGAGTCAAGCAAACTGCAAGGACACAGTACCCAAGTGACACAATTCCCTGACTGTAAGGGCCACACCTGGGTATCAGATGAGGAGTGGGCAGTGCACAATAGAGGGACATGGGTCCTGGACCACATGACTGATGTACTGTGGAAGTTTAACCAGGCCAGAGGAGGGCACATAGCATGGCAGACATAGTTCACAATGCAGTCATGGACTCATCCCCTCCTTGCTGCTCTCTGGCCTTCAGCTGCCCATCCAGATCAGGGAAGACCACCGCCAGGATCCTGAGCATGTGGGGGGTCAGGGTCCGGTGTCCGCCCCTCCTGCGAGGAGGCGACAGCTTCAGCTGGACCCATGCGATCCTCCGGGTCCAGCCCCGAATGTCCTGCCACCTCTTCTGGCAGTTGCGGATCCGGCGCTTGTAGACCCCCACAGTTCTCACTGCCCGGACCATGGTCAGCCATATCTGCTGCTTCTGGTGGGCATCAATCTGTGAGGATGACAAAGTGAGAATGCCATTACTACACATGCAACATATCCGTGCATTACACAGTTGTATATACATGTCTCAATCACAGGGGCACATGATGTACACAGGCAGTGCAACGATGGCCATGGACAGTATGCCAGCAGTTACTACATGGTATCATTGCCTGGGAAGTAAAACCTTGTTTAAATGCACTGTCACTGCACTATACCTGTCCAGTGCATGTAACTACACACTATGGGGGGTGACAACTACTCAGTGAGCCTGCTAGCCAGTGGCGTGCAGACTGTTAGCCTTGCTAGTCAGACAACATGTACATTTAGGAAGGCAGTGGACAGAACACTCACCTGCTTTCCCATACAGCTTGCTGTACTGTGGAATGAGGCTGTCCAGCAGGGCCTGGTTCTCCTCAGTGCTGAAGGCTGGGGCTCTCTCCACAGTACGTGCCATTGCAGGGTCCACAGGGTGCAGATACAGCAGCAGTGGTGGTGGCAGATGTCGTCCTGGAGCATGTAGTGCAGGCAAGTGAGCTCTCAGGGGAACAGCCAGCATTATATGTGTGCTGCAGAGGCAGATACTGTCCCATGTGTCCAAAGTGATAGGTCCAAGTCGTTTGCATCTTCTGAATCTGGCCAATCCATGGAATTGCACCACTTACACACGCCCACAGCATCCTTCAAAAGTTCAACTTCATGACACCCATGAATTTGCAACATTGTTGTGGGTGACCAACTGAATTTACAGCATCAGACTCGTTCAAAATTTGAAAACGCGTCCGTTGCCAGGCCAGGCCATAGCCAATGGGTGCGCACCGATCGGTCCATTGCTGTTCAACGCGTACCTAGGATACAACGCGTACCCGCACACATTGAATGCAATGGGCCGGCCGGGCACATCGATCGGTCCATTGCTGTTCAACGCGTACCCAGGATACAACGCGTACCCGCACACATTGAATGCAATGGGCCGGCCGGGCACACCGATTGGTCCATTGCTGTTCAACGCGTACCCAGGATACAACGCGCACCCGCACACATTGAATACAATGGGCCGGCCGGGCACACCGATCGGTCCATTGCTGTTCAACGCGTACCCAGGATAAAACGCGTACCCGCACACATTGAATGCAATGGACCGGCCGGGCACACCGATCGGTCCATTGCTGTTCAACGCGTACCTAGGATACAACGCGTACCCGCACACATTGAATGCAATGGGCCGGCCGGGCACACCGATCGATCCATTGCTGTTCAACGCGTACCCAGGATACAACGCGTACCCGCACACATTGAATGCAATGGGCCGGCCGTGCACACCGATCTGTCCATTGCTGTTCAACGCGTACCCAGGATACTATGCGTACCCGCACACATTGAATGCAATGGGCCGGCCGGGCACACCGATCGGTCCATTGCTGTTCAACGCGTACCCAGGATACAACGCGTACCCACACACATTGAATGCAATGGGCCGGCCGGGCACACCGATCGGTCCATTGCTGTTCAACGCGTACCTAGGATACAACGCGTACCCACACACATTGAATGCAATGGGCCGGCCGGGCACACCGATCGGTCCATTGCTGTCCAACGCGTACCCAGGATACAACACGTACCAGCACACATTGAATGCAATGGCCAATGTGGGCACACCGATCGGTCCATTGCTGTCCAACGCGTATTGCGAATACAACGCGTACCAGCACACATTGAATGCAATGGCCAATGTGTGCACACCGATCGGTCCATTGCTGTCCAACGCGTATTGCGAATACAACGCATACCAGCACACATTGAATGCAATGGCCAATGTGTGCACACCGATCGGTTCATTGCTGTCCAACGCGTATTGCGAATACAACGCGTACCCGCACACATTGAATGCAATGGGCCGGCCGGGCACACCGATCGGTCCATTGCTGTTCAACGCGTACCCAGGATACAACGCTTACCCGCACACATTGAATGCAATGGGCCGGCCGGGCACACCGATCGGTCCATTGCTGTTCAACGCGTACCCAGGATACTACGCGTACCCGCACACATTGAATGCAATGGGCCGGCCGGGCACACCGATCGGTCCATTGCTGTTCAACGCGTACCCAGGATACAACGCGTACCCGCACACATTGAATGCAATGGGCCGGCCGGGCACACCGATCGGTCCATTGCTGTTCAACGCGTACCTAGGATACAACGCGTACCCACACACATTGAATGCAATGGGCCGGCCGGGCACACCGATCGGTCCATTGCTGTCCAACGCGTACCCAGGATACAACGCGTACCAGCACACATTGAATGCAATGGCCAATGTGTGCACACCGATCGGTCCATTGCTGTCCAACGCGTATTGCGAATACAACGCGTACCAGCACACATTGAATGCAATGGCCAATGTGTGCACACCGATCGGTCCATTGCTGTCTAACGCGTATTGCGAATGCAACCCGTACCAGCACACATTGAATGCAATGGCCAATGTGTGCACACTGATCGGTCCATTGCTGTCCAACGCGTATTGCGAATACAACGCGTACCAGCACACATTGAATGCAATGGTCAATGTGTGCACACCGATCGGTCCATTGCTGTCCAACGCGTCCCTGTACAAGTCACTGGCATATGTCAGCATGCCTGTCACAGGTGAACATATGCCAGCCACATATACTTCCCAGGGAGTGAGGGGCACACCTACAACACCACAGCCTGTCCAAACTGTATCCTAAGGCATGTAAGGCTGCATTACCTATTCCGTGTATGGGGGTGAACATGTTGTTCTGTGGGTGTCACTTGGGGGCAGCCACCCCCAGGCTGTGCACGTGTTCATGGGGACAGAATCCTTGGTGTTTCGTGTACATGACCACTGTGATGTGCAACTGTTCATATCTGAGCATGTGGCATGGTCACATTTCACGGTGGTGTATGTGTATGTCATGTCACATACCCCCTGAGTCCCATGTGGGACGGTATGTTTAACCCAGGGTGACCCATTGGCACAATAGTGATGGTCCTCCACAGTCTGTGTGCATGTTGTGTTTACAATGTGTCTGATTTCATGTGCACAATGGGAGACAGTCTCCACATCCACGTTGTTTGTACATGGACTTTGATGTTGTGCGTGTGTGTGTCACAGACGTCCATGTCTGTCCTGCCGAGGCAACAGGGACCACTACCTGTGGGGGTCATGGTTGTTTTGCTGTGGTGTATACATGATACACCATGTCATGCCAGTGTCCATGTGGCAATACAGGGTCCCTGGGAATCTACCTGTCGTTGAGCTGTGATGCCTGGGGCACATCTGTCCTCACATGTCACTGTGGGGTGTGTTTGTAACGTGGCAGCAGGAGATGGGAACTGTGACACGGCCTCATGATATCCAATGGCACAACCTGGGACTTATTGATGCCACTTGTTGAACTGTGATGTTAGATGTTGGCCATGTATGTGCCATACATGTCCTTACGGAACTGCACACATCATGTACTTGTGCCTCATAATGATGTATCATGTGATATTGAGTGTGTTCAATGCCACATATGTGGGGTGACTGACAATCTTTCTTTCTTCACCTATGCACTGCAGGGCACCAGCTGTCCATAGACCATTCCCTGACCTGGCAACGATGGTGGAACGTGACAGCATCCGACGGTACCGCTTCACCAGGCAGCTGATTGAGGATTTGGCAGTGCGCTTGGCACCACATTTGCAACCTGGCCGGCCGTACCCTACAGCGCTGACCCCCAAGGTGAAGGTGATGGCAGCCCTACACTTCTTTGCCACCGGTACCTTTCAACACACTGTGGCGACTGCTGGTGGGATGTCACAGACCATGTTCAGCCGTGTGCTCCGCGATGTTTTGGAGGCTATGTTGATATACCTGAACCAGTACATCTATTTCCCTAGACTCCAACAACTCACTGACGTGAAGAGTGACTTCTATGCCCTGGGGAGGATGCCGCAGGTCATTGGCTCCATTGATGGGACACATGTGGCTTTGGTACCACCACAGGCCCAAGAGCAGGCATACAGGAACCGCAAACACTACCACTCGGTCAATGCACTGGTGGTCTGTCTTGCAGATATGAGCATCTCACATGTGTGTGCACGTTTCCCCGGTTCTGCACACGATGCCTACGTGATGAGGAGTAGTCGCATCCCGAGGATGATGTCACAGATGCGGAACCAGCGTGCCTGGCTTGTTGGTGTGTACTGACTTTGTACCATTGTGTGTGTTCTGCAATGTAGTGTTCCACCCTCTTTTCCAACTCAGCTAATGTGCAATTGTCTGTATGTAGGTGACTCCGGATACCCCAACATGCCGTGGTTGCTGACGCCCCTCAGGAACCCTGTGACACCAGCCCAGATGCGCTACAATGAGGCACATGGTCGGACGAGGAGAGTGATTGAGCAGACATTTGGTCTCCTGAAGAGCCGCTTCCGCTGCCTGGACAAGACAGGAGGGGCCCTCCCATATGCCCCAGCAAAGGTGTGCAGGATTGTCATCATCTGCTGCATGCTACACAACCTGGCAGTGCGGAAGGAGTTGCCTCTCATCCTGGATGACGATGACCAACATCCGCCACCTGTGGAGGATCCTGGCCTGGACCACGATGCCAGTGATGATGATGATGATGATGATGGTGATGGTGATGTCCGCACACAGCTCATCACCAACTTCTTCAGCTGAATGTGAGTATCCAGAGATGTCATGTCAATGATGTGAGTTTGCATGATATGTGTTGGTGGTGCTCTGGTGCTGTTTGAGTGTGTCCATGGGCTACATGACTGTATGCGTGTAGCGATGTGTCCTTACAGGTAGTCTGTACTCCCCAACAGTGTTGACATGCTAACTTGGTTCTGGGTGGGTATCTTGTGACATGTATTGGGCATGAGTATTGCAGTTCTGTCCTGTTCTTCAGTGCTTTTGACTGTGTGTCATTTCTGTCCTACACAGGTTACTTTCAGAGTCGTTTGGTCAACTGTGATCCCCGACACCGTGATTCGACTTCCAGGGTGGTAGCTGTCGTGTCCCTACAGGTGATGTGCGCCACACCCATGGACTTCCTTCCTTCTACACTTGTTGACTGTGTGCCCGCTGCCAGGTGGGATTACCTTGCATCTGTAGTGGTTACAACATGTTGCAAATGTGTCATAAACCTGTGCTTCACTTTGTGATGTGTGTTGTCTGTGGTCACACATTTGACTGACATTTGCTTACTGCACCAGTGGGCTAGTTGACTAAGACTGTGAATAGGTGTTGTGTCTGTGCATTGCACCGTATTTCCTGGCAACATCAGTGTAGGCAATGAGTCATATGGCCTAGGTGTGTATTTGTTGTGTAGCCCTGGTGGTGTGTCTCCCTCATATGTGTCACGTTGCCATGACTCACATGCCTGTGTTGTACTTGCTGTAGCAGTTAGCATGCACAGTGTAATTCGCTAATCATCATCTCCATGACAGAAACCACGTTGGAATCACGACAGAGGCAGGTATGGTGTATTAGTGTGTTTATTGTCATACATGTGTGTGAATAGTGCACAGGATGGTGAGTGCTGTACATTTTGATTGCAATCCAAAGTTCCTAGATGAATTGGAAGTCCTGGTAGCAGAAATGTCCTGTATCAAGTCCACAGTCATCTGAGACATTCGTCCAACTTGTACTCCCCATGTCATGTGGGGGAGTTGTGTTGCAGTCAACAGGGTGAACAGTTTGCACACAAAGGTGATTATCCAGAACAGGTGTTGGCTTCCTGGGGGTTGTGTATGGCCATCAGCCTCTCAGTTGTCCTTCCTCGGACGACCCCTCTTCTTTGGGGGGGGACCCTCAAGTGCAGGCTGCTGCGGTGCTGGGGACTCTCCGCCAGAGTCAACCTGCCTCCCTGTGGCAGTTGCAGTTGTTTCAGCACCAGATGTTGTGGGCACACAGGGAGGTGTTGACTGGTTGCTGCTCATCTGGCGGAGGCATTGTAATATGTCCCTATGCACCACCGTCATCTCTTGCAGTGTGTCCCACTTGGACTCCACGCGGGACATGTGTGAGTCCAAGCGGGCATGATGGGCAGCCTGCTGCTGTTTAATGTCCCTGAGGAGCCCCACTACCTGGCTGAGCTCTCCGGTGCTGGACTGGTACGCATCGGCTATGCATGCCAGTTGTGGGTCATCATGCAGTCCAGACCCCTCTGCGAGCAGCGACCTAAGTCTCCCACCCCTCCCACCACCCCTGGCGACATGTGCAGTACCTGAGGTGGCACGCACAGGTGACCCTGGGCCCCCTTGGGAGTTGTTGGTGGTGTTGGTGTCCATGGCCCCACGTTGGTCCAGGGTCCCTGTGCTGGTGGTGGTGGTGCTCCTTGGTCTGTCCATGTCGGCAGGGGTGGTATGTGTGTTGACAGTCATTGGAGGGGTGGGTGCAGGGGGTGCAGCTGGTGGTCCTGCTGGTGCTGCATGATGACTTGCTCCGGAGGTGCCAGGTGGGTCTTCTTCATCCGAGGAGGGCAGAGGCTGTTCCACACCAGTGAGCTCCGTATCCTCTTGACCCTGGGACGGGGACTCCTCAGCGTCTGCTGCTGTGTCCCCATCATCACCTGTTTTTGGGAGACACACACAATGTATGTTATGTTTCTGCAGGCATCAATGGTTGACACACCTGACAGTTGTGACTGTGCCTCTGGATGCGGGCCTGTACATTGCATTGTCCTAAGTTGTCACAGTCAGGGGTTGATATTGGTGTAGCACATTGTCCTGCATTATTTGGGCATTTCTATGTGAATGTTGGGGTGTGTACATGGTCTGCATTGGTTGTATTTGGTTGACATCCGGCCCTCCTTCCCACCCAGCCAGATATTCCACCATGGAACGTGCTTCCATTGCAGGGAGTGCAAGTTGTCTTTCAGGATGTCAGTCAGTGGTGTCCTGCTGTTGGTTGGTGCACAGTTGCCAGCAGGGCCTTATGCTCCCCACAGCAGTAGCCAGTGTCAGCCATCTTGTGTGTTGTTTTCCACTCCCTGTGATGTGTGCATGGTTCAGGGTGGTGTTGATGGGACAGTTGTGGGGGTGACCAATATCTGTGACTACCACTCCCATCATGCTATTGCCTCCACCCCCCTTCCCAGCATGCCCATGCTTCCTTCCCTTTGACTCTGCTTCCCTGTGGGGTTGTGTGCCTGTGCTGACAAGATGTCTGACAGTGTTATCCTGGGGTTAGTTTTGCTACAACTCCCATGTGTGTCCCTGTGCTTCACTAAGCATGACCCAGGGTTGTGGTTCTTTGTGGGATATTTGATTGGAGTGTGAGGCAATGCATTCTCCCAGGTGAGTTTTGTGGTGTTTGTGTTAGGGGTGTGTGTGAGAAACGCTGCTGGTAACTATGGTCAGGGCTGTGAGTCCTCCTTCCCACCCAGCCAGATATCCCACCATGGAACGTGCTTCCATTGCAGGGAGTGCAAGTTGTCTTTCAGGATGTCAGTCAGTGGTGTCCTGCTGTTGGTTGGTGCACAGTTGCCAGCAGGGCCTTGTGCTCCCCACAGCAGTAGCCAGTGTCAGCCATCTTGTCAGTTGTTTTCCACTCCCTGTGATGTGCGCATGGTTCAGGGTGGTGTTGATGGGACAGTTGTGCGGGTGACCAATATCTGTGACTAACACTCCCATCATGCTATTGCCACCACCCCACTTCCCAGCATGCCCATACTTACTTGCTTTTGGGTGGACTTCACTGTGTGTGGGTGTGAGAGCAATGGCAAGATGGCTGTAAGTGGTGTCCTGCTGTTGGTTGGTGGCCAGTTCCCAGCATGGCCTTGTGCTCCCCACAAAAGAGCAGCAGTGTCAGACATCTTTGATGGGGCTTTCCACTCTCTGTGGGGTGTGCATGCTTGAGTGTGAGCTTGCTGGGCCATGTGGGTGGGGGATGTTGAGCTGTGACTACCACTCCCATCATGCTGTTGCCTCCACCCCACTTCCCAGCATGCCCATACTTACTTGCTTTTGGGTGGACTTCACTGTGTGTGAGTGTGAGAGCATTGGCAAGATGGCTGACAGTGGTGTCCTGCTGTTGGTTGGTGGCCAGTTCCCAGCATGGCCTTGTGCTCCCCACAACAGAGCAGCAGTGTCAGACATCTTTGATGGGGCTTTCCACTCTCTGTGGGGTGTGCATGCTTGAGTGTGAGCTTGCTGGGCCATGTGGGTGGGGGATGTTGAGCTGTGACTACCACTCCCATCATGCTGTTGCCTCCACCCCACTTCCCAGCATGCCCATACTTACTTGCTTTTGGGTGGACTTCACTGTGTGTGAGTGTGAGAGCATTGGCAAGATGGCTGACAGTGGTGTCCTTCTGTTGGTTGGTGGCCAGTTCCCAGCATGGCCTTGTGCTCCCCACAACAGAGCAGCAGTGTCAGACATCTTTGATGGGGCTTTCCACTCTCTGTGGGGTGTGCATGCTTGAGTGTGAGCATGCTGGGCCATGTGGGTGGGGGATGTTGAGCTGTGACTACCACTCCCATCATGCTGTTGCCTCCACCCCACTTCCCAGCATGACCATACTTACTTGCTTTTGGGTGGACTTCACTGTGTGTGAGTGTGAGAGCATTGGCAAGATGGCTGACAGTGGTGTCCTGCTGTTGGTTGGTGGCCAGTTCCCAGTATGGCCTTGTGCTCCCCACAACAGTGCAGCAGTGTCAGACATCTTTGATGGGGCTTTCCACTCTCTGTGGGGTGTGCATGCTTGAGTGTGAGCTTGCTGGGCCATGTGGGTGGGGCATGTTGAGCTGTGACTACCACTCCCATCATGCTATTGCCTCCATCCCCCTTCCCAGCATGCCCATGCTTCCTTCCCTTTGACTCTGCTTCCCTGTGGGGTTGTGTGCCTGTGCTGACAAGATGGCTGACAGTGTTATCCTGGGGTTAGTTTTGCTACAAGTCCCATGTGTGTCCCTGTGCTTCACTCAGCATGACCCAGGGTTGTGGTTCTTTGTGTGATATTTGATTGGAGTGTGAGGCAATGCATTCTCCCAGGTGAGTTATGTGGAGTTTGTGTTAGGGGTGTGTGTGAGAAACGCTGCTGGTAACTATGGTCAGGGCTGTGAGTCCTCCTTCCCACCCAGCCAGATATCCCACCATGGAACGTGCTTCCATTGCAGGGAGTGCAAGTTGTCTTTCAGGATGTCAGTCAGTGGTGTCCTGCTGTTGGTTGGTGCACAGTTGCCAGCAGGGCCTTGTGCTCCCCACAGCAGTAGCCAGTGTCAGCCATCTTGTCAGTTGTTTTCCACTCCCTGTGATGTGGGCATGGTTCATGGTGGTGTTGATGTGCGCATTGTGAGGGTGGGCAATATCTGTGACTACGACTCCCATGATGCTATTTGCTACACTGACTTGCCCAGCATACACAGAATTCCTTCCTTTCAGTGGGCTTCACTGTGTGGTGGTGTTGTAGTGGTGGCTACATGTCTGGATGTGTTTGTTAGTTATATTTGTGCCACTGCCTAGCTGTAGTTGTAGTTGTGTTTGTACATGTGATGACACAGTTACATGTCACTATGAGATGGCATGTGTTGTGTTTATCTGACTGACATACACATTTTGGGATGATTCTGTTCTGGTTGCTGTGTATTTGCTAAGGGTGCATGGTTTGACTCTCCCCTTGACAGTGATGTGTGTGTATTGTCGCACAATATTGTGTACATTTGTTGTGTACTCACCAGGCTCTGGGATGTTTTCTAGTCCATATACGCTCACTGGTGGTAGGATGGCCCGCACCTTCTACTCCCAGGGCCTGAGGTATACTGGCTTGGCAGGAGGGCCACTGCCAGTGTGTTGGCTCAAGAGGTAGTCCTTCTTCAACAGCTTCCTGACCCTCCTGCGCACGTCATACCACCTGTTCTGGATGTCTATCTTTGTGCGCAAACATGGTGATTGTGCGTTCACCCTGTCGACGATCCTCTCCCACATCTTGGTTTTCTGCGACATGGGTGTCTGTTGGACCAGTGTACCAAACAGCTGGCGCTCTACCCTGAGGATCTCATCTACCAGGACTTCCAATTCACTATCTACGAACTTATGATTCTTCTTTGGGGGCATGGTGATGGGTGGTGATGGTGAGTGAAGTGTGTGTTGGTGTGCAGGTGAAGGTGTGTGAGTGTTTGTTTTGCTGGGAGTATGTGAGGTTGGTATTTGTTGGGGTGCTGATGGTGTGTGGCTTGTGTGATGGATGAGCTGTGGGTGTGTGGTTGCTGTCTGTTGAGTGCTGGCAGGTAATTTGAGTTTGCAAAGGATCATGGTAGGGATTTGTGTCCTTTGTATGGGTGGAGTTGTGGGTGCGTCTTTGTTCCCTGCCCCCCCCCAGTATTTATTGGCTTTGTAATTGCTTGTTTGGCCTTTTTTTGTGTATTTTCCCTTTGTACTTTGTGTGCATGTAGGAGACGTTCTTGTGACCGAGTCGGACCCTGCAGTTGTCTCGTACGAGCTTCTCCGATTCGTTCACGCTGTGTTTGTGCTGTTTTCTATGCTGCGTACGCGTCGGTCGCGGTGTTTTGGGTTGCTTCGGCTCGCAGTTTTCTATGCGTGTCGGTCGTACGGCTTGTCCTCCGTGCGACTCGGTCGTGTTTTTCACGCGTTGCATCGTACTTGGCGGGTAGGAGTTCGCGGGTACGTTTCGTTCGGGATTGTTCCGGGTGCATGTCGGTCGGTTCAATTCGCGTGTTTTTCCGGCCGGATTGCTGTTTTCCGCGCGGCTCGGTCGTTCGGCTTGTGTTCCGTACGAGTCGGTACGTTTTCCGGCCCGAATCGGAATCGACCCCATAATGTTTCCCTTCTTTCTCAGAATTCAGATGATAAAGGTAGTTGGTTGACTGTTCATCTTAAAGATAATAATATATCTATTTCTTTGTTTAATGTTTATGCACCTACTAAAACTGACAATACATTTTTGGCCTATCATATCTACTCATTTGATGTCTACTTCTACACAATATGTTATTTTTGGTGGCGATTGTAACTTAGTTGTTGATCCTTACATAGATCGCACTTCCAAAGTACCTTTTATCCCCTTTCTAATGCAGCAACACTTTACTACGCTAATTAACCACAGCTCTCTTGTTGATTCTTGGAGATTATGTAATCCGCAATTACGAGAATATACTTTTTTCTCACCTACTCACTTTTCTCAATCCCATTTAGATTACTTAACTGTCTCTAAATCATTAAAACAACACATATTACAGGCAGATATTGGTTCCATATTAATTTCTGGCCATGCTCCAGTAATTTTAGATTTAGAATTGCTACCTATTACTATGACCAATAAAAGATGGTGTTTTAACACTTCTTTATTAATTGATCATACTTTTATCTCTACTTTCGAATCTTTTATTACTGAATTCTTTAATTGTAATACTTCCTCAGTTCTATCTTTCCCTGTTGTATGGGATGCATTTAAAGCCTCATCCAGAGACTTTATTATATCTTATATTGCTAAAAAGAAAAGATGTAACTCCCAAAATGCACTTGAAATTCTTAAACGCATCAAATTATTAGAAACGCTCTATATTACCACTAATTCTAAAGCCGACCTTAATAATCTTTTTTTTTTTATATATATCTTTTTATTGACATTTATCAAAGAAAACAATATCATGTTCAATACAGTATCATAGTCACGGCAAGAATGTCATTTTTAGTACATTTCTCAATCGTTCTCTCCTCGATACATTATTTATATACTATAATTATTAAAATATGTTTCTTCCACATCGTAGAGATTACTATCGCTTGTCCACTAAGTTCACTGTCTCAATACTATAATCAGGAGGTCTTGCATTCTCGCCTCCTTAACATTTGTGGGAGGGAGTAGCTGGAGTTAGTAATAGCACTCTCTATGCCAAATATACATGTATTTAATATGCATACACAATTGCCCCATGATAAGTCAAACAAAGAAAAAAAGAAAAGGAAATGTAAAAAGAAAGGAAAACAAAAAACAAAAGAATAAGAAAGCAAAGTAACTCTGTGCATCCGTAAATTGCATGCACAATGAACAACTATAAAACCACCAGGGGTCCACAATCAATACTGCTATCTTAAACACTGTAATCGACGCTACTGTAGAGCTAGGGAGGAGCCCCCAGAGGGAGGGGGGGAAAGGCGAGGAGCCCCGAGAGAGCCCCAAGCGAACAGGGATAGTGACCAGCAACTCACATATCCAGGGAGATATTTACACAGTGGCCCGATTCGGGGGGTAAAGCCAACTAGTAACCCGGGATTCACATTCACATTCACACCTCAAGATTACAATAATTATCGATTACTCAAGGGTTGCATGCCCCCATGATCCTTCCGAGTCAGTCGTATTTCCTTGTGAGTCTGTATCGGGCGTGTTGCGCGTGTCCCACGCTCTCACTATATCTGCCCACGGCTCTGCTAAGGGTTTGCGCCTCTTCGTAATCTTGTCTTCCCGGATCAGGGCCTTCTCCTCTGCTCTTGCCCAACAGGAAACATCTTTTTCCCAATCTATTACCAAGGGACTCTGTTTCATTTTCCATCTAAGGGCTATCCTTCTTTTAGCTAAGAGGAAAGCCAGATCTATAAACCTGTGTCCCATTTTTTACGATTTGGGTCTCGGGAATAAGCCCAGTAGGCAGACTTCCGGTGAGCGCTCCAAATTCCGCACCAAGACCTTGTTGACCGTGTCCACTATCTTGGTCCAGTAATCCTGAAGCCCTGGACATGCCCACACCATATGATCAAAATTGGCATCAAGTAACGAGCATCTAGCGCAAGCCTGATCATCTCTGCTATACACCACATTCAGCTTATGCGGCGTAAGATATGTCCTATGGAGGATATTAATTTGTAATAGTTTGAATGCTGCATTTCTAGACACCTTTTTTGGGCTAACCAGGACCCTCTTCCACTCTTTCTCGGTCAGCTGCTTGTTTAGGGTGCCCTCCCATTTCTCCTGCACTTGAGGCAAAGGCCGGTGGGTCATCTCCATTATTGCTAGATAAAGCCATTTTACGAGGTGTCCCGCCGTCCCCAACGTCACCATTGCCTGAAGGACCGCATGGGTGGCAGGTTTTGTCACGTCTCCTCCCCATAGCTCAGCCAACGCCCCCGTACCTTATGGTAGTTCAAGAACTGTCCTTGCGGCAATTCATGATATTCTAGGAAATCTTCCAATGGGAGCACCACACCATCTCTGTGACAGTCTCCAACTGTCAACACTCCCGCCTCCTCCCATCCTGCCAGCTGCCTTTGTGTAAGGGGGGGCCCCATCCCTACCTGTGGGAGTCCCGTAATGGGAATACTGGGTGCATACAGCGGTCTATCTTTAGATCGCGCCGAGCATCTATCCCAGCACGCGATCGCCACCAAGAGTAGCGCCCCCATGTGGTTGATCTTCTGGCAACGGTTAAGCATTCTTAGGGAACAGGACCGTTTGTACAGTACTAGCCGGCAATGATAGTGTGTCAAGCCCTTTCCCAGCTAGCCACTGGGCCAGCCACTGGAGCTGTGCCGCCAAATAATAGGCTTCAAAATCCGGGGCCCCCAACCCTCCCCCGTTAATGGCAGCTGCAGGGTCTGCAAGGATACTCTATTACGTCCACCATCCCACACCAAATCCCTCAGTAACACGTCCAAAGTTTTAAACCTGCTTTTGGGGATCACAACCGGCAAATTGACAAAGAAATATAACAGTCGTGGGAGCACCACCATCTTAGATAGCGCCATCCTGGCCATTACTGGCAGCTTGAGAGATCGCCAAAATGTGATATTCGCCCTCAATGCTCGGAGGGCACTTCCAAGATTCCCTTCCAGGAGGTCCACCTGACGATGGTAGATCTGTATCCCCAAGTACCTGAAAGAGGTCGATGCCCATTCCAGGTCTAGCGGAAAATCAAGCGGCCTGACAAGGTCTGGATGCAATGGGAACACATAAGTTTTCTTCTTGTTTAGGCATAGTCCCGAGAGCCCAGCAAATTCCTCCAAAATCTGTAATGCTATCGGGAGCCCAAGAGACCCATTCCGTAGGTAAATCAGTATGTCGTCCGTGTATAAGGATATTATATGATGAGTCCCATCAAGGACCACCCCCAGCCTCTCACGCTCCTGTCTAAATCGTTCCGCTAATGGCTCCATTGCGAGTGCAAAGAGCAGCGGGGACAGGGGACATCCCTGGCGGGTTCCTCTATATATGGAGTATGGGGTAGAAACCGCAGTGCCCGTGCGCACTCTGGCTCTTGGATCTGTATATAAAAGGCGGACCCATTGTGACCAACCATCCCCCATGTGCATTTTCCCCATGACCGCCAATAAAAAGTCCCATCTCAGGGAGTCAAAGGCCTTTTCCAGGTCCACCGCTATTACCACCACATCAGGATAGTCCCTCATATCTCTGTGGAACATAACATGATATAGCCGTCGCAAGTTGTTGGATGTGGAGCGGAAGGGGATTTACCTGTTCTGATCTGTATGGACCAGTCGCTGCATCTGCGGCAGGAGTCTGGTGGCCAACGTTTTACTGAGGATTTTAAAATCCACGTTCAACATAGATAGGGGCCGAAATTCTGTTACTTCTGCTATATCTTTTTTCGTCTTCGGTAGGGGAATCACCAAAGCTTCCCTGATCGATGGCGGTAGTCGCTTTTCCTGCAGTGCAGCTGCATACACCTGCTCTAACCTCGGGGCCACTATGTCCATGAAAGAAGAGTAAAATTCCGTCGGGAGGCCGTCAGGCCCAGGCGTTTCCCCCCGCGCCATTTCCTTAATGGCTGCTCTAATTTCCCCAGCCCTGACCGGTAGCGCCAGCGAGTCTTGAGCGTCACGGTCTAGGCTCTGAAACCCCAAGTTTTGTAAGTATTCCAATATGTCCTCTCCCCTCAATTCCCTCGGTTCCCCATAGAGAGTTTCATAATACATCCGGAACGAGTCGTTTATGTCTCGTGGGGAACACAGTACTCGACCGTCAACGGTACGGATACTAGGAATAGGGGCCCCTCGACTTTCTGGCCTAATCAACCAGGCCAGGACTCTCCCCGCCCTGCTCCCTTCTACATGCTGCCATTCTTGGTACATTCGGTGGTCTAGTGTACGCAGCCTGTCCCACGTGGAGTTACAGAGGCTCTTCGCCTCTGCCAATCGATCCTGCACATCAGCCCCCCGCCATCTCCCTATCTAACGCCAGAATCCGAGCTTCCTCGGATTCAAGTTCTCGGAGAATCTCCCGTCTGGTCCCCACCGTCTTTCCCATACATTGCCCTCGGATTACTACTTTAAAGGCATCCCATTCTATCAGGCTAGAGCTAGCGGTCTCCTGATTTTCGGCAAAATAGACGGTTATAGCGTCCGAGAGACATCGTTTAAATCATTCATCTTCCAGCAGGGTGGGGTCCAGACGCCACAGTGGGATCGGGGCCCTCTCAGGTGTAGGGGCAAATCGTATTAGCAAGGGACTGTGATCTGAAAGATATCTACTAAGGTATTTGGCCCCAGCTAGCAGCGGAGTCAGTCTGTCTGAACTGAAGAACATGTCTAATCTTGTATGTAGATCATATAGGGAGGAATAATAAGAGTATTCTTGTTAAAACGAATTGTGTAGTCTCCAAACATCGAACAATTCCCACCCCCTTATCCAGTGCCGAAGTCCCGTTGCCGTGGCGGCTGCCACTGTCCCCCGTAATGGGGGAGTAGATCTGTCCCAGCCTAAGTCACATACACAATTAAAATCACCCCCTAAAATCAAGTCATCTTGCGCCACTCCTGCCAATGCTCCAGAAAGCCGTTCCAGGAAGGAAATCTGATCACGATTTGGTGCATAAACACTTCCCAGCGTTATGTCCCTGCCCTTCAATGTACCCCTGACCACTACGAACCTCCCTTCTGTGTCCATAAGTTTCCAGGAGAACTGAAAGGAAACCCCAGGCCTGATCCACACAAGCACCCCCCTCGCAAAAGCCGAGTAAGTAGTTGCAAATAGCTGCCCTCGCCATCTATGCCGTAGCCTAGTCAGCTCCACCTCCGTGAGATGGGTCTCCTGCAGCAGCACCACATGGACACCCCGCCTTTTTATGTATTTTAGGATACTGTAGCGTTTAGAAGGAGAACCCATACCCCTAACGTTCCATGTTAGGAATCTAAATTCCTAAGCACAACTATTATTACTAGCCATCCTCTGACGCAATCCCCCCTCCCGGCAACCCCCCCAGCGCACCAATCCGCGTACATGCTGTGAACATCCTGGTGTAGAACAACAAACCCAACAGTACAACTCCCAGACCCACGAGCAGACTGACAACGGTCAGCTGCCCAAACCTGCAAACAAACTGCATCGCACTAAGCTTCAATGATTCAACAAGGCTCTGAGCCACGTGCGTCTGGACCTACACAGAAGGCCCAAAGCTGCAGAGCTCAGACCTAGGGGGAGCGTGACCATCACTACTGGCGCTCTACCAGAACACCCGTAAACACCCAGCATGTGCCAGCCTTGATAGGCTGGTCGAGCCCGCACCCAGGGGCGCACCGCGCCCTTTCCACCACCCTCTCCCGGATCCCCGGCAAAGGAAATAAGCACATGATCACAAGACATTAGGGGGGGGAACAACAACACCAGACAGGGGGGTATTAGAAAAAAGTTCAAAAAGGACCTGAAACCATCTCCCACAAGTTAAATAATGTCATCTGCTGTGTTCGGTGTCACAATCGGCAGTTGAGGACTATCACAGTGGGACGCATCAGAGTCTGTGTCTACCATCCATCCGTGCCTTCTGCAGTAACACATCTCTGTCCCTGAAGTGGAGCAGTCTGGCCACCACTGGGCGCGGGGGCTTCCCTGGGCAGGCGGCCTGGCCGGGACGCGGTGCGCCCTCTCTAAGGCGTAGAACTGTGACAAACCCTCCGGTGCAACAACCTCCCGGAGCCAGCCCTCCAGGTATTGGACCATATCCGCACCTTCCACTCCCTCCGGCAGCCCCAGGACTCATACATTGTTCCTTCGATTTCGTCCCTCAGCGTCCTTGGCCCTTCGTTCTAACACAGCCACCTGGCTAGACAACTCCCCCACCTGGGTAGCCAAGGATTGATGTGTGGGGGTGATCTCTGCCAGGGAGGATTCGGTCTGCTTCACCCTGTCTGCCAATTTAGCGTGCTCTGTTCTCAGCAGCCTCAGACCCACTGCTACCCTGCTGATATCCTGGTGCAGAGTCACCTTAGTATCTGCAATGGCTGCTAAGAGTTTGGCCAGTTGTTGATGAACAGGGACCTCCGTGGGTTCATCTTCCAATTCCTTATGGACCTGCTCTGATGATGCATCGTCGTGGTCTGGGGGAGGCCCCATCTGTTTTCCCCTTGATTTCCCTATTGTCAGGCTAGCAAATTGTCCAACAGAGGATCTGGTGCGCTCTTCCCTGGGCGGTTTAGGGGCTTCTGCCGGGATGTCAACCCCTCTTCACCTCAATGCTGGGGTACAGGATTCCAAAGGCAGGGATAACGTACTCCGGTATCCTACACTATGTGACAGACACCCCCACTGTGAGAAGCGCCGTCTAGGAATTCTATCCCGCTGTTTTGGTACCCTGTGACACTCAATACAGGATCACCGGACCAGTTCCCCTCAAAAGTGCATTTCAAGCAGGTGGCCACAGCAAAGGGATCCACTGCACTTCGGTGTGACTCTGCAGCGGCACCACCCCTACTCCACAGTCCAGGGAAAACCAGGTGCTGTGCTCAATTCCCCAGATCACTATTAACCTACTCTGTCCGGCACTTGCATATAATTACAGTTCGCTCCATTCCCCAGATCACAATTATCCTACTCTGTCCGGCCCTTGCATGTAATTATAGTTCGCTGTGTGTGGTCCTCTTTCAGTGCCCACTATACGTGTGCCAACCAGCTTCAAAGCAGTGTCTCAACCCCCAGGGCCTTCAGAGGAGAGTATTGGTCACTGTCAGCAGATCAGGCCCAGGCTGCCCCAGCTGCACCAGTATGCGAGGCGCCAACCACCGCGCAAATCCACCCACCGCTACCCGGCACTGCTTGGGTCAGGTGTCCGTTCTAGATGTAGTGTACCACTGCACAGCCCCACCTCGCCATCACGTCTCGTGGCAGTGTTCCAGCCTCCGGGTCACCGGTGCCGCTTCCCAGGTCCCTCGCCACTGCTAACAAGGTAAACAGAAAAAAACAGAAAGGAAACAGAGGAAGGACTCCCAGCATGGCCGCTCAGAGCTGATGCTCCGTGGTGAACCCTCGCTCCACTTTCCGGAGCGGCATCCCGCCGCATTGTGGTCCCACTCAGCCCAACGATTCATCTGCCTGAACACTTGCTGACTCCCAGAAGCTGAATTGTGCCCTTCTCGGACCTTGCTTCGCGGAGATATGAGCCGCGATATCCTGGCCTTCCTATTCTCCTTGATGGCACCCGGGGAGCTGCGAGACCGTGCCCGGTGCCGAAGGAGGTGTTCCGCATAGCCGCCTGACCGCCATTCCCCGGTTCTCCATTCCACACAGGAGACAGGATTGAGCTTGCACTTTGGACGGGGAATAGAGTATCCCGAACCGAGTCCCAGGGAGCGGACGCGCTGGACAAGATGGCGCCTCAGGACTCCGGTGACCTCCTTTGAGCCGACGGTGAGTGGGGATTCCGTGTAATACCCCTGTTACCATAGGGCTCTCTCCTTTCACGAGAAAAATACTGATTCCCGGCCGTGCCTGACTCCAACATGGCGCCCATGCTGCTTTTTCTTCGGGCAGGACTTTTCGGCTCTCTCCAACTGGTGACCTCCTCCCTGGATCATCATGGAGTCCCCTGGTCGACCATAATCTCTATCCAGGGAACTGGCCTGTCCTTAACAACAAGGGACTTGAACAACACTCCGCTCCTGACCCTAAAATGGCTGCCACTGATCCCACCTAGTCAAGGACAAGTCTTGTGGTTGAAAACCCCCAGCCTCAGAGTCACAGTGATCAACAACCTCGACCTACCTGACCTAAAGAGGGCAGCCAAGCCACATATCCTCTCCTACCCCCCCCACCCTCGCCATCTCCACTCACCCGCACATGGACTCAAGTCTTTCGTTCGCCTCCAGATCCTCACCCTAAGCCGGCGGAGTCCGAACCGCATGGCCGATCCCCGGTAGAGCTGCTCCGACAGCTATAGGGGAGACTGGCTCTGGCACACCCAGCCGGTCTTCGGACATTTGTCTCATCTTCTCCTCCACTGCTGTCTCCTTCCTTTGGACTCCCAACTCTCCCTGATCTGTTTGGATCCTGACTCTCGTTTTCGCTAATAACTCCTTTATTGAATATGTATTCATTCTGTTATTAATGTGAAATCTCTGTAATTTGTAACACACTGTTTCCTTATGTAAAGCGCTCTGATACCTCCGGGTCTAGCCAGCGCTATATAAAACTCAAATAAATAAATAAAAAGGTGTACTCACGTCGCTCTCTAGTCCGGGATTTCCGCCACCCATCGCAGGCAACACAGGCCTCTGCGCTTCACATGTGTCCCAAGGGTTCGGTCCACAGCCCCCGCTTCATGGCCCCAGCTGCATGGTGTGGCCCACTTTGTTCCCAGCCAACCACCTACGTTCCGTCGTAAATCGGGGGAAATGCGCGCTTCTGTATGTGTCTGCGTCCCACAGTAGTCCTTCACCTGCCGCCCGGCCCCTTTCAGCACCATTTTCTCTTGTCCACATAGTCGTCTCTCGCTGGTGAGGGTAACAAAGTGCCCCAACCCCACCGGTCATTTCCTGGGCCCGACAGTCATCACTGGGGGAGAGTGTTCCACCTTGTGTGCAACTCCGCGTGAGGAGGTGTCCCAGGCAAACCGCAACGCTCACCTCTTCCTGGTCCGGAGCAGCCGCCGTCAGAACCGAAGCGCAGCCTAATCTTGTGCGCTTCCACTCCTCAGAAGCGGGCGCTTCCACTGCTGGGTCACGGTCTCAGCGGACTGGCAGCGTTGCCGCTCAGCTACCGCTATCTCGGAGCAGGTCCTCGGTGCTCACAGCCCCATCTGGCTCTCTTCCCCTCTGCTCATCCAGCTCGTTGCTCTAACCTCGGGCCGCCATCTTTATTTCAGCCACGTCCACTCATCATAGCCTGTCCGGGATCTCTCGGGTGTCTCCCAGATCACCAGGGACACCCCGGGCTTCACCAGGGCCTCCGGCAGGTCGGGCCACCAAGTACTCGCCCCCGGGCACGGCCGAAGTCACCGTTCCACAGGATAATTGAGCCGGCCGGCACGGAGCACTCAGCTCACGCGTCCGCCATCAATGGCTCCGTAGCCACGCCCCCAACGACCTTAATATTCTTATTATAGAAAAATTTAAATATGATAAATTGGCTACAGAAAATACTAACTCCTATCTTCTTTGAGGTAGTGCCCGTTATTATGGAGGCCAAAATAAAGCATAGCAAACTTCTTGCCACATACCTTAAAAGCAGGAAAGAACATACGAATATTGATTATATATTAAATTCTGACCCGTCTTTAGTAGTCAAAGATTCAGATATTTTAGAGGAATTCAAAAAACATTATACTACTCTCTATGCCCCTGAAACCATTCCGGACTCTACTACTATGCAAAACTATCTTTCTTCACTACAAAAACAGTTTCCAATTGCTCTTGACTTTTCATCATTGGATAGTGATATTTCTGTAAAAGACATCTCTCATGCATTAAAGCTCATAAAGATTGGGTAAGCTCCTGGACCGAATGGATTTCCGGTTCAATTTTACTCCCATTTTTCTAAATCCCTTCTTCCACATCTCCATTCTTTATTTACACATTTTATTTCATCTAAAGCTTCAAGTGGTACTTTTCAGGAGGCTCTTATTTGTCTAATCCTTAAAGATGGAAGAAATCCTCATTATTTTAAGGACTATAGGCCAATCTCTTTAGTAAATTCTCACTATAAAATATTTGCCAAAATCCTTGCGCTTCAAGTAGATCCATTCTTACCTTCTATTATTTGTAAAGAAGAATCAGGTTTTATTAAGGGCAGAAATATCTCTGACAATACTAGAGTTTTCTTTAACATATTGCATAAATCTAATAAATATTCCCATTCACTTGCAGCTATTTCTCTTGATGCAGAAAAGGCTTTTCATCGTATGGATTGGTCTTTTATTTTTCATACGCTTTCCTGGTTTGGTTTCGGTCCTAAATTTATTTCTTATATATCATTATTATATACATCACCAAAAGCTTTTATTTTTGCTAATGGTTCAATTTCCACTATTTTCCCCTTGAAAAGGGGTGTTCGTCAAGGATGTCCTCTTTCTCCACTTCTTTTCATTCTTGCATTAGAACCTTTTCTTGATAAACTTAAACAAAATTAAAAAATATAAGGTTTTAACATAGTAAAACTCATATCAAACTCAGTGTCTATGCAGACGATATCCTATTATACCTATCTAATCGAGAGTCTTCTCTCCCAGTTTTCACTGCGGAAGTTGATGCCTTTGCTTTACTTTGTGGTTATAAATTGAATCATGATCAATGTGAAATCCTTCCTCTAAATGTTTTCTGTATTAAACAAGATTTTCTTCTAATAACTTTACATGGAATTCTCTAAAAATTAAATTTTTGGGCCTTTGGCTTGCTCCTTCTATAAAAACATATTTTATCAATAAATATGAATCAAGTTCTCTCCACCTTATCTAATTCTATTTCTAAATGGCACCCTCTTTATCTATCTTGGTGTGGTAGACTTGACACTATGAAAATGATGCTTGCCCTTGTTGTCTTTTATACTATTTCTGCTATTCCTTTCACTAGTCCTTCATATTTTTTCAAAAACATTTTTTCTATCTTATCTACCTATTCATGGAATCAAAAAATACCACGTATGTCTCTAGTTATGCTTAAATGCAATAAATCATGCAGTGGTGTAAACTTACCCGATTTTCAATCTTATCATAAATCCTCCCTCCTTAAACAACTCTCTAAATGTTTTTATCAATCAGTTTCAGATCCATCACCATTGTGGAAGGACATTGAACTCTCCTTTCTTTCTCCTTTTTCACTCCAAGAATCTCTTTCATTTACTCATAAGACACACTATTTATCCTCCTCTATACACAAAACCACTTATAAACTCTTTCAATCCTTGCTTATTTCTCACCTGTCAGACAATGACCGGTTTCTTAATTCTTCAATTTGGCATAACCATCTTATAAAAATTAATAATAAACCTATTTTTTGGAAGACTTGGCGGGATGACGGTTTACTTTGGGTTCATCAACTTAACTCAAATTATAATTTTCTCACATTCCAGGTGCACAATTACTGTACAATTTACCGAAATCATACTCTAATACATTTATTACTTTGATCCAAACCATATCCTCTTCCTTGTCTTCATTATCCTTGATTTCTCCCCCTCTACTGCCTCAAAGTAATAGTCTTCCTATTTTAAGTGCTCAATCAAGTGCCTCTTTATTTACAAATTCCTCATTAAACTTCCAGAATATAGGAATAAGACCAACATTGAATTACAATGGGAGCAGGACTTTCATACCTCTTGGTCCATTAAGTTTTGGGATAAATTGCGGTTAAAAATTTGAAAAACCTCAAGATCTGCCAGTACAACTCAAATACTTTTTTTTCTATACAATCATCTTATGATTACTCCAACTACTTTACATAAATTTAACTCTATTGTCGCCCCAAATTGTTGGTCATGTAATGCTATGTATATTGATTTATTTCATATGCTTTTTTGCTGACCTTGTACTCATCAATTCTGGTTGAAGGTATGGTCTCAAATTAATATAAATTTTCACACCCATTTTCCATTTACTCCTATAAATATTTTTCTACGCACACTTTCTGAACATTGTCAATCTCTTACATGTAACACTGCCATTGCAGAATTACTGATTGCAGTTGCATTCCAGCAAATAACTAAAAATTGGAATCAATCCACTCAACAATCCACACATCTTTTCTTAGATGCTTATGCTCAAAATTTTACTCACCATCACCCATTGTTGGAAGAAGTCCCCAAACCACCATAAACTGTCTTAACTTTTACATTTTTTGTTTCTATTTATCTTTTCTAATCCTATATTACAGCCATTATTTCTCACATTGTTGATATTCTTCTTTATGCATTATGCTCTCCTGCTCTTATTGTTGTTTTACACATATTGTCAAATCATTACTTCACTTTGACTTTTTTCTCTTTAGATTTGCTGTATCCTCTCCCATATATGCAACTATTTTGATTTTCTTGATTTTTATTGTATTACTAGTTAATCTATTATTAATAGTACATTTAACCTTTAACTGATTGTATATATTCTTATTTTGTTTATTTATTTATTTTGAAGGTTTTATATAGGGCTGAACATGACCCTTGCGGGTATCAGAGTGCTTTACAAGGGAAGAAATTCTGTTGCATTCTTTCTTCAATAAAGTTTTCCTTCCAAACTTTAAAAGGCTTAAAGAGTCTGCCCCTCAAGATTTGGACTCAGATCATTCTGAGAAAGAAGGAGGGCAACGGGGCAGATATATTTAAGGAGCAGATTTAAATGAATTGGTTTCCAATCTCCGGGGAATCTATAGTTTCCTAAAGCACCCTCAAAGGTGGCCCATGATGATTTTTTCTATTAAAATAGAAAAAAGGAACCAGGCTTTTTACCTGTGCATGAAGTCAATGGAGGGTCATTAATCAGAGAAAGGGTAGATATGGAGAAAAACTATTTTCTCACATTTCTGGTTAGGAGATATACCCTTGATAACTTTTCAGAAGAGTTTCCAACTGTCCAGGTGGACTTGTTGATGGTCAACCTAGCATTGAGTGTCATGAATATATCTGAGGATTCAGCACCCTCTGATCATGTGGATAAAAAGTAGAGGGTGCAATCAAAAGAGCATACACGACTTCCAATTTTGCTCTTGGAGCTAAGGCATATGCCACACACTCAGTTCAGTAATTGCTCCAGGATCTCCACACTCTGTTGGGGAATTACAATAAGGTGGTTATTGAATGGCTAGACTTTACATGATAGAGCAACGAGTCAGATTTCTATATGACATTTTATTTGATTCTTTGCTGCTGCTTCCTCAGATTCATCCATTTCAGCTATGTGTTACACCTGGATGCACTCTTGGAAGGTGAATAATTCTCAATAATCAAGGGAAGACGTAAACCATTTCCTTTTAATATATATGTCACTCTTAAGGTAGGCCCTAAAGGTCCATAGGGCAGGGTGAATTGTATTTAAAAAGTAGGACATGTGGGTTCAACTTTTACGTGTCATAGTAGTAAAAAACTCTTACGTTCGTATTTCTTTATGGTAAGGCCTAACTGTCTCATTGAATAAAATTGGATTGCCTTATTACATTTAATAAGTGGTAACCTGGGATTAGACACAGATAGGATATCATGTTTAGACTCAAATGAATTGTACTTTAAATACAGCTTTAATGCTTAAAGTCGGATTTTAAGTCACAACTATAAAATGCAACTTTTAGAAAGCTGGCATTAACATATATTAACCATTTGTGCCTTCTACCAGTGTCCTGGATCACATAACTAAGAATGGGTACTCTATTGGGCTTTCTACTTCTCCCTCGGAGAGTGAGACAAAAGTGTTGGCGGTATGGTCCATCTTCCAGGATGGCTAGGGGTAAAGCTGTTTCCTGCCCCACATACACTTCAATGGGTTTGCCTCCAGCACACACAAAGGAATCTGCCACTAGTATTATGTCATCCCAGACTCCTTAAAACCTTGGCAGGGAAAGGTCTAAACTTTCCAGAGCAACATGTGAGGGTAGTATAGGGAATCCCACCATTTCTAAGGCTGAGTTCATCTGTAAATATTGGTCCCTCTGGACACCTCCTCAATACATTTCTGGACATGTGGATGACTTCAGAAGAACATCTCTGAACCCAAGGGGGCTGCCCTGCTGCTTGAAGCACTGCCTTGTTGCTTGAAGGAAAGCTGTACCATCTCCTTAAACCAAGGATTACCAGGGTTAGTTGTCTGGTCTCCTGTGTGAGCTATAGATACATAGCAAGCGCCTGAGGCACTTGAGTCCTGCCACTGACCTCTGTTGGAGGGATTACTAGCCCTTAAGTTGTGGCCCCCAGGTGCTGAACACTCTAAGTGGTGTTGGAGGGGAGCTCCTGCATAAACCTAAAACTTGGGCCTCAGAAGATTTTTTCATCAAATACTTCCTGGAGAACCAACAGAAGACTGGGACCTACCTGACCTACCTACCAGCACATCCGACCTCCTCGGCCTGGAAATCCAGTTTTCGGGCTCACAGCTTTGTCCCCGCCATCATTGATGGCTTCATCAAGACTTCATCCAGTGGCTTCTTAGCGATGACTACTCCTTGGACACAGCCTGCTGCATTGCTAGTCGGAATTCTATATACTCCTGGAATTCTTCCAAGAAGTGTTCTAAGTCTGAAGGTTAGCCAAGACCAGGCCTGATACACCTCGTGTATCTGACCCTCACTCCATCGCGTTTGACCAGAGTATTTTACTTTGCCCCAGTCTTGCACAACGAATTACCCGCCATTGGCGCTTTGATCTTTTAGTTGATAAATTGCACAAAAAACTTACAAAATGTATAACTCCATTTCTACTGATAGGATTTAATTTCTTTTGTGTCATTTATTCATTAAAAATGTCTTTTGTGACTTTAGTGGTTCACCCTGGTAAGTATTGCAGTTGTTGCCCAAGTAGGGCTTCCACACCCCTCAGCCAATAACCCAATTTCTTACTTTTTTTATACTGACGGCAGCACTTGGTTATGGTAATAAGCTATATGCCTGTTTGATGCACTGTAAATGTTATGTTCAATGCCAAAGGTCTGGTCTTCTTAGTAAGATAAAAGCAGCTGGTCTAGCTCATTAATTGTATAAAGCATATGTCAAAGCAAGTACCCTTTATCAGTTGATTGTTATCACATTGTGTTACAGACTTTAGACAGGTATTTTGTTGCCTGCACCCTCACAGATTCCTATCCTAAGCAAGGGTTTTGGCATTGGCTACTCACTCTGACAAACTCTGGGGGTTTTCACTGTTATAATTCTTGTTAGGCCTTGATGGGATGTCTTGGATATTGTTTTGCATGCAGTATTTTTCTACATATTTGCAATCTTACAACTGTGTGCATGATGGTTGCCAGTTTAGTTGCACTTTAATAGGCCAATTTTGGGTAACGTGTAATTGGTTCATTGGGAAATGTCATACCAGATTTCATAGATTCAATTTATTTATTATAAAAAGTTACGACAAAGCTAGCAGTCCTTACCTACGAATCATGAAAATCATGAGAACAAGCTTTTAATGATGGATTGCTATTTCTCTGTGCTAAGGCTTGTAGGCAGGTATTTTGTTACAGGAGTTTCACAGATTACTGTAGTCGACATTGTTTTGGTGGTGGTTATCCACCAGAGCAAACTGTAGGGAAAAAGTACTACAATAATCATTTTTGGAATCTCTTAGGAGAGGTAGTATTTTGCTTTCCAACCTGTAATTTTGTATATATTTGTAATTTTATGACTTTTGCCAGATGGTTGCCTTGTGGAAAATTTACACTCAGTACATTGGGCATTGGTGGTTATGGTGACAAGCCAATGATAGAGGCTATACACCCGATTGTTTGTTATAAAACGTTATGAAGAAGGCAGTAGGACTGACATATTGATTATCAAAAGCATGTGTTAAAGTTAAAAGGCATGTAAGGGTGGATTCTTAATGCTCCAAAGAAAATCCTACTGATATTTTTGTTATATGGAATTTCATCAAAGAGCTTAGTGCACAAGGGTTTTGCTGCTGGTTACCCTGTCTGACAAACCATAACTATAAAACATTTGTTCTGTGAGAATCATTCTTCAGCCCTGGCAAAGTGAGCATGTTTTGATTTGACAACTGTCATTTTGTATACGTTTGCAATTTCATGACTGTATGCCTGATGGTTGCTTTGTGGGAAACTCTATGCTCAGTACAATAGGCCTGTGTTTGTTATGATGACAAGCCATAGGCTTGATTGGTGTGCCGGGAAATTGTATGCCTGGTACATTAGATGAACCTGTTTATTATGAAAAGTTATTACAAATGCATTAGGTCAAAAGCATATGGTAAAGCCAATTGGCCTCAAACAGTGGATTGTTATCACATCGTGTTCCAGGCCTTAGAAAGATAATTGGTTACATGGAATCTCACAGATTACCATAGTGGGCAAAGGTTTTAGTGTTGGTCATGCACTCTGACAATACTGGGAGCAGAGATTCACTGTGTTGATTCTTGTTAGGCCCTGGGGTTTTTGTTGTTTTGCCAATTGTACTTTTGTACATATTTGTAATTATGCCTGATGGTTGCCAGCTTATGCGCACTTCAGTAGACCTGGGTTATAGAGTCAAGTCATCAGTAAAGGCTGGAGGCCTTATCGGTTTATTAGGAAAAGTTATGCCAGATACCTTAAGTGTTATGTGTTTATAATACATGGGATTCTGCAATCCCTCTATAAACACCCATCTATAATTTCTTTATAGTCAGTGACTTGTGACACACCCAGTCATCGATTATAAAGAAGAGAGTCAGAACTCAACTTTAATAAGTTATTGCAGTCGAGTTCTGATGTCACAATACCTGCTGCCAGAGCAAACAGCCAAGGTGAAAGGCAAGTCAGGTCACAGAGCAGCTGGTTAAAGCAACGGAAATGAAATGCAACTTTTCTTTCTTATGCTTTATTTTTCTACCTTACAGTGACAAGCAGAAAGAACATGTTTATTTTTGCACCCTTAAATAATTGTAGAAACGTTGGAATCTTTCTGCATGCTTCACACATTCTGAGCTACTGAATCTTTTTTATTTTTTTATTGAATATTTTAATATCTTTTTGCACAAATATCTAACAGGGTTTTGATGTTCTAGAGGTTCTATTGACACTCTTCATGTTTACAAACATGCTCTCTCTTTCACATGAAAGAGCCACGCACCAAGGTTTTAAGTGGTTTGGTTTAAAGGTGATGGTGTGACCATGTATTATACGGGATAAACAGTCCCTGCCGTACATGATAAGGATATTGCAAGTCACCTTGGAGTCCCATAACCTTATAAAGGAACTCAGCCTTTGGCCTCTTTCCTGTATATGGCTGTGAAACTCCTCAGTGACTTGCAATATCCTTATACTGTAGGGCAGAGAGTACGTTATGCCTTATATAATGAAAAGTCATAACAAAGCAAGTAGACTTACTAAGTTATTGTGAAAAGTATGTGTTAGCAGTAAGCTTTTAAGGGTTGATTATTGTTACACTGTGCTAAAGCCTGTAGGCAGGTATTTTGTTACATGGAATCTCCTGGAAAACAATTGTAGGCAAGGGTTTTGGTGTTGGTGACCCACCTGAGTAAGGAGATAGGTGATTAGTACAATGGTAATTCTGATTTGGATTTGGATTGTTTTAAGTGTATTTTGTGCATGTTTGTTATGTTATTATGGTATATATGATAATTACCATTTAGGAAGGCTTATAAAACAACACCGCAGATCTGAGTTGATTACAGTGACAAGCCAATGATGAAGGTTATAGGCCTGGTTGTTTATAATAAAAAGTTATGATAAAGGTAGTAGTCCTGACATATTGAGTGCTATTTGAAAAGCATATGAAACCATTTAATGGTAGATTGTCATCACTCTGTATTAAAGCCTACAGATAGGTATTTTGTTACATAGACTTTCACAGATTACCATAGTATGCAAGTGCTTTTGTGCTGGCTGCAACCTCTGACACAATGTGGGTGTAGAAGTTTTGTATTGTCAGAATCCTTGTTAGGCTCTCTTAGGAAATCTAGTATTTTACTTTACCAGCTGTAATTTTCTATAGTATGTCATTTTGTGACTGTATGGCCAATTGTTGCCTTGGGAAAAGCTTACGGTTAGGACAAGAAGCCTCAGCTAGTTATTGTGATAATCCATGCATAACAACTACAGGCAGGATTGGTTCACTAGGAAAAATATTTCTGTTGCCATCAGTCTGATCTGTTTTATAACAAAAAGTTATGAAAAATGCATAAGGCCTGGCATATTGATTGTGAAAAGCATATGTTAGAAACAACTAGCATTTAAAGGTTAATTGTTTATATTAAAGCATACAGTGAATACATTTGATGACATGAAATGTCACAGATTACCTTGGTATGGCATGATTTTGGTTACTGCCTCTGACAAACCCTAGAAGGGGAAGATTTACACAGAAATATTTCTATTTAGCTGCCAACCAGTGTCTTGTAATAAAAAAATAATGAAATACAACCAAATATGTAGATACATAGAGTACCTTTGAGTCAGCTCTCTCTGCCAATGGTTTGTCTGCATGCCATTTACACTCATCCATCCATGACAGTAAACTGCATGGGGTAATGGTTCAGTCCACATCAGTCATTGGCTCTCTTGCCTTGTGAATGATGGCATTTTCTGATCATGTGTGCACATCCACCTGAAAATGGGTACTCTTCAGTGTCAGGGCTGGTTACCAGTATTTTATTTTTGAATTTTCTCTTTTTATAGTTCACCTTTTATGTCTTTACTTCTCTTCTTTTTATTTGAATGTTTCTTAAGAGGATACAACAGCAGACCAGGCAGTGCAAACGGGGCACTTGTTTGCCACTCATTTCATCTGCAGTGAGCCACATCCTATGTGGCCACCTCTTATAAACCAGAAGACCGTTATGGAATAGTATATCTTTGTTTTACCATTCTAAGATGACCAACATGTTTGATCTCAATGCAGCAGCCATGAGATAATTTCTAAACAACAATTGATTTTTTACAGTACCTTTTGTAGATGGACACCTGCTGCTGTGTTTAGTTTTGAATTGCAAGTATTTGCCCGCTGTGTTTAGACAGCAGCATGTTGTCTTTTTTTTACTTGTATTTGGTTAATTCATCTTTCTTTTGTTTTTAAGTTTGTGTGTGGTTTATTGTGATGGATTATTGAATGCATGAATGAGAACAAATAAGAGTGAAAGCGTGCATGTACAATGGCTTACTAGTTGTCTAAAACCATCATTGATACAAAAGGCAATTTCATTCATAAGCCAGGCCTATAGACATTGCCAAGCTTGTTAACACTAGTGAAAAATTTGAAAGTTTATGGCTGCTCAAATGGCCCCTTTTCTTCATACTATTTTCTTTTAAAGTATAAATTTATAGTATGAGGACTTATATAGACTTGTTTTATGGATGGAAAACCTATATACACAACACCTTTTCAACAACAAGGCTTTAATTCCTAATATGTTTACAGCTTCTAGCTACTTTTGAACATTGGCTGACATTTACACTAGTTTGCAGGGTGTGATTATTGGTACCTTCTCCCTATTGAGACCAGAATTCAGGACCATAAGGACTGAACACACATCATTCATGCTCCTTTAAGCATCAAGGGCTTGAGTCCTTTCTAAGACTGTTGTTGTAGACCAGACAAACAATGGAAGCAGGATGTTAGGGCTAGATAATGGCAGGGAAATAGTTACGGATGATAACTGCACGCACATGTCCATTTGTGAGCATATGATTGTCACTGGTCACAACTATACCTTATTATGTTGGTCAGGAAATCTCATTAGGTTTACTAACAGAACATGCACAAAACCTTCAGAGCGTGCACATGCATATGAATCAAAACATCTTGCATTTGCTCTGCCAATTCGGCGACCTCAACTTCCACATCGACGACTCCAGTGACCCCAACTCCGTCGCCCTCCTGGAGAACCTCAACAACATCAGCCTCACCCAACTGGTCACAGAACCTATGCACAAAGCCAGACACACACTCGACCCCATTTTCACCGCCAGCGACAGAAGCAAATACAGCCATACCACAGAACTCACCAGGACTGACCACACCATCATACACTTCACCATCACCGATGCCCAGCACACCTCTACCAGGCGCCAGATCTCCTCCCGGCGCAGCTGGAGCAAGGTCACCAAAACTCAGTGGTCACAGGCCCTCATCACCTCCCAACCCGAGGCCTCAACTGACCTCAACCTGGCCATCCAGAAGTTTGTCACCTGGATCTCCGACAGTGCCGACAGAGTCACCCCACTGAAAGCTACAAAATCCAACAAGACCCCCAAACATGCCAGGTGGTACAACCCACAACTCAGGACCACCAAACGCAACCGCCACCAACTGGAAAAACAATGGCGCACCACCAAGGACCCCGCTGACAAAGCTGCTCACAAAGCAGCCCTCAGCAACTATCACCAACACCTCAAAGTAGCCAAAAAAGCAGCCATCACCACCTGCATCGAGTCCGCAGCCAACCACACAAAGGAACTCTTCAAAATAGTTAAAGACTCCTCCAACCCAACAGCCACACAGAACACCATCCACCCCTCACAAGATCTCTGCGCCACCCTTTCAGACTATTTCCACCGCAAGATCACCAAGATCTAGAACAATTTCAACCTCCAACCCGCTGCCCACAGCCCGACGACCTCAACCAACCAGTGAATCCCACACAAACTATCACCACCTGGTCACCACCCATGCCCTGACCACCTCAGCCATCATGTTTTACATCCATGCCGGGGCACCCAACGACCGCTGCCCCCACCCCCTCTAAAACCTCTCATCAAATCCAATCAGCATGCAACTCACCAGCATCCTCAACACCTCAATTTCCACAGCAACCTACCCAGACAGATGGAAACATGCATACTTCAGACTCCTCCTTAAGAAAGCATCCTCTAACCCTTGACAATCTCAAAAATTATCATTCGATCTCCCTGCTCCCCTACCTGGCCAAAGTTCTCGAGAAAGCCATCAACCAGCAGCTCAATTAATTCTTGAAAAAAAAAACACCCACTGAACACTTCTCAATCAGGATTCTGTGCCAACCACATCACTGAGTGAGACTGTGCTGATTCCCGTCACAGATGGCATCAGAACCCTCCTTGACCTTGGAGAAACCGTGGCCTTGATCCTCCTCGACCTCTCCGCGGAATTCAAGGCAGTCTCACACAAAACCCTCATCAGCAGACTGTACAACTTTGACATACAGCAAAACACCCTCAAGTGGATCGCCTCCTTCCTTTCAGGACACACACATAGCATCCTCTACACTCAAGGACATGTAATGCGGTGCACCACAAGGATCCTCCCTCAGCCCCACCTTGTTCAACATTTTCATGACCCCCCGAACAGACATCATCAGATCCCATGGACTCAATATAATCTCCTACGCAGATGACACTCAACTGATCCTCTTGCTCACCGAGGACCCCAAAGCCAACTTCTGCAATGCCACGAGCAAAGTTGCCGAATAGATGAGAGACAACTGCATCCAACTCAACTCGGACAAAACGGAAGCACTGATCTTCCAGAACAACACCTCCGCATGGGACTACAGCTGCTGGCCTACAGAACTCAGACCCACACCGACTGACCACACACGCAACCTTGGCATCATCCTCGACAGCCAACTGAGTATGAAATGACAAGTTGATCCAGTTGCCTCCTCCTGCTTCCACACACTTTGCATGCTCCACAGAATCTTCAGATGGATCCCAACCAACACCAGAAAGATCATCACAAAGGCCCTCGTCACCAGCCGCCTCGACTACGGCAACACTCTCTATGCTGGCATCTCCACCCAGCTCCTCAGAAAACTCCAGACCATACAGAATGCTGCAGCCAGACTCATCCTGGACCTCCCCAAACGAACCACCTCAATAACCACCTGAGAGACCTCTACTTGCTCCCCATCCAGAAAAGATGGAATTTCAAGCTCCTCACGCTCGCCTACAAAGCTCTCCATGACCTAGGACCTGTCATCCACAAACATCGACTGAACTTCCAAAAATCTGCTTGTCACCTGCAGTCCTCTTCACTCGCCCTAACACACACCCCGCGCATCCGTCACAGCTGCTGTGGTGGCCACTCCTGGAACGACCTCCCCCTCGCTGGCAGACTCCAGAAAGAGACTCACGACCTGGCCCTACGATGGAGACACTTCGCCCAGATGCCCCTAGTGGTGACAGTGCTGCACTTTACAAATGCTGATTGATTGATTGATTGATTGATTGATTGAAAGTCCTCTGGTGCTGGTTTCTCCTCCCTCTGTACATAATTTTACATTCCATCTCACATACAGGTCCAGTTACTCAAAACCCTTCACAATCAAAACAATTATTTTCACAGCAGCCATGTCCGCATCCCAGACTCATAACTATTTCTTTGGGGACTTAAATATTCCAGCAGACAATGTTGAATATGGCATGATGGAGCCTTTCATGCATTTCTACATCCTCGATTTTAATAATTTTACACCTAACCCTGGTCACAATGAAGGCAGAAGAACAAAATGAGTGAGCCAGTATCCAGAGGTTTACGGTCTTGCCTTGGTGTAGATGTGCTCATTTTTGCAGCAGGAACAGGTTTCCAGACAATTTGCTGGCTAATAGTGACTTCCTGTTAAAAACAGTGTACCGCAATTTCAATGTGTATATTAATGCATGCTGTACTACTACCCATGGAACAATAGTATCTCCTTTGTGCAATGATACATTTTTTCCCGTAAGAACTCAGTGCCTTATGATGCTGCCAATTTTTTCTGTGTTCCCTTCCCACTCTTTTGGGGGGGTTTACTCCCTTGTCATGACCTTTTCCAGAGAAAGAAACAATAGAAGAGGAGTGCATGTGTTTCCCAAAAATGTATAGGTTTAGGGTTGGTGGTGAGAACCACATGATCTATAGCAGAACTGGAATAAAAACTTCTATTCAATCCACCTTCAGTCGCTAGCTCTATCACTCTTCCTTTGCCTGATCAGTTGCGCTCATCTGCCCAAAAGAAGGACCCTTCAGTGGCAAGGCTGGTGGGCCAACAATTGTCTTTCCCAATGCCTTTTGCTTCCACTGGGCCTGATTATGACTACGGCTGTAAAACGGAACATGGGAGCCACTGTGGCTACAAGTTGGGCAGTCAGATCCCTGGCGGTGTTGCGGCAGGCTGGAGGCTGCAATTTGCTTGGTGGTGCCCCTACGGCACCGCCAAGCATATTACAAATTTCCTCTCCACCACGGTTTTCATGGCAGTGAGCCTGCCATGAAAACTGTGGCGAAAAGAAAACAACGTGGGCCATACAGGGCCACCTGTTGCCGCAGGGCCATGGGGTGCATGCCTGTGTGCATGCACCTAGTTTCTGCATGGCATGGACTGCAGAGTCCATCCGTGCAGGAACTACATTTGATGGTCCCATTGTGGGGCCCTTTTTCAGCTACACGGCCGTACTACCGCCAAATAAACGCCCGCCAGACACGATAAAACTCGTAATCTGGCAGGCGGTGTTCACACAGCTTTGGCGTTGTGGTAGTGGGGCGGCAGCGTGTCGCCCCTGCTCCCACACCGCCAAAGTCGTAATCTGGCCCTGTTTCTTCAAGAAACAGTCTTTGCACCAATAAGAATCATATTTCTTGTGTTGTGTATTAAAACTAAAAAAGGTTTCTATACCTATTCTAAGTAGATCTGCCTACTATGAAGACATTTTACTTCTCTATTACAATATCACTTTTATGTGGCAGCTTGTTATCTTCTTCTTTTGGGTGCATATGCTTGCAATAAAAAATAACCATCACAACAGCTTATCAAGTGCATGCGGATTGGCTATGCCGAAACCTGCTGTTATTGCTTTGGATGTCTTGATATTTGGTAATCTGTTTTTGTTTTTGTTTTTTTACATAATGCACCCTTCCGTTGATTCTCTTCATCTGTACCTCACTAAGCATCACTCTCAGCCCCGCCCAACAAACTCTGTCCTCCGTGTTCCATTAGCAGATGTGGTTTATATTTTATTCTGTGCAGCTGTACCTGAAGCAACCCTCTGCACTCTGTGGCTAAGGTTTTGTGACAGCAGCCGTGAGCTGCCTTTTCTGACTACAAAAATGAACACATGCATTAACCCTTTCTCCAATGAGGAAGGGGCAGACGTCACTGTATTACAACATAAAGTTCAGATTCTGGTCATTGGTGGAAAACACAAACTTTTTACTGTTGTAACTTTTATGTTGTTAGTCGCTCGGCGAATTGAAAAAAGGTGAGTGGATTCAAGAAATGCTAAAAGCTTAAAAGCATGTCCCTCAGATGTTGTTGTCATGGTGATTCGGACCAGTATTGCACTGGGCAGTGGGATTAGCAGCTGCCTTTAGATCTTTAAATAGCAAGGCAGTGAGTCATTAATGAAAATGGATTTGTCATCTGTACATTTGTTGCTAAGGGCAAAATATTGCATTCTTCAAAACAAAATGGCGAACTGTATGCCTCCAGAAAATTAAGGCTCAGCAAAAATATGTTGCGAATCAAATTCACGTTAAAATCGTTAGTTATATATCTTTTTGCATCCTTAATGCTTTACTGTATTTCCAATCTATTCATGCTTGAACTTATCCACTTGAACTGCTGCTAACGATGGATGTGTTTGTTGAGGATAGATACAGCATTAAGAAATCTGCATGCCATGGATGATGCAAATTGTGGGGCAGATTTACAAGCCCCCTGCGCCACCAGTTCGTCACTTTTTGTGACGTACTGGAGGCGCGTTCCACTTCTCCATATTTACAAGGAGAGGAAAAGCCACCCTGCGTGACTTTTCCTCTCCTTGTAAATATGGCCCCATATCATGCAGCACTTTGCGTGGAAGGGGCGTTCTATGGGTGTTGTTGTGGGTGTTCCCATGCAACACCCATGGAACGAGACACATTTCCAGATTTACGAGGAATCGTAAATCTGGAAATGCGTGTCAATGCTACGCCTCCCCAGGGGAGGTGTAGCGAGGCGCAACGAGGAGAAATGTTTTCATTTCTCCTCGTTTTTTCCTTTTTCAATGCGTGCTGCATTCTACAGCACGCATTGAAAGAGGTAAATGCCTGTAGTGATTGTTTTTGTGCGGGAAGGTGCCCCTATCCTGCACAAAAACAATCTCCCCATGGCGCAGGCATCCTTGCACCATGGTGCAAGGGTGCCTGCGCTGGTGCATGGCTGCAGTTTGTGCGCCAGCGCAGGGGAGAGCACAAGAATGCGACATATTATTGTAAATATGTCGCATTCCTGTGCTTCGGAAGTGCTGCAGCGTGGCGCAGCCAAAAGGCTTGCGTTGCCGCGCTGCAGCACTTCCTTGTAGATCTGCCCCTGTATGCTTTTTTGTAACTGTAGGAGTTCCAAAAGATGGCAATAAGGGCAAAATATGCGTGTATGTTAGTGAAGAGTTTGGAGAAAAATCTCTCTTTTCAAATATATTTAGAAGCATATTTTGTACATTGAAGTAAAGAAGCACCAAGGGGGTTTTGCTACGAATTTCTATGTTTGTTTCCCTGTTGTCATCATTTATATCAATGTCATTCTTACAGGAGAATACATTTATTTAAATTAGTGAATGACTTTCTTTTCCATGTGATTTTGTTATGATCACCCGTCTCCACTGCGGGAGAAAGTATAGGATTAAAGTATAGGATTTACGCAAATCTTGTAAATATAGTGATTTAGTTATACTAAATTCAATTTTTCAGCTTAATATAATTGTAAAGTTGTTATCTAATCCTTGGCTTATCTTGCAAAATCTGCCTGACTAAAATCCAAAAACGGAAATCAAATCCACAGGTTGCTTATTTACATGGAATGCGAATTTCGATCAATAGATTGTTGTACACATGTTTCTCAATAAAATGAAAGAGCATACAACTCACGCTGCATTTTCCACATTAACTGGTGTTGCCACAGAAACCGGAGAAGCTCCCACATCCATTGCCGTGTGATCTGCAAACTTGGCCTCCATCATCATAATAACTTGTTTTATGTTTCATGTGTAGTATAGGCTTTCGGTTTACTTGCTAAAAAGAACACCCAAATTGCCATGACTGCCCAAAAATATTATTCCATCATTTCCCTGGGTCCTGGAAAAGACACAAGACCAGGCTGATTAAAGAAGGAGCAAACTAAGGAAAATAGAAAAAAATAATCCTCATAGCCAATAGTAAAACCACTATTATAACAATGCCTTTCTGCAACTTATCCCCCTACGATGGGCCGCTTATAAGACTCCAGACACATTTTACGCCAGAAGCGATAAACAGTAGAAAACAATGTCAAAGCAAATGTATCATTGTAAGTACTCTGTTAACATTTAGGTCATTTAAAAACAAAACTATAATAAATAAGTGTAGGATTATTAACATAAAAAGTCTCATCTCCCGGTACTCAAGCAAGTGATGACGAAGGAACCCTCCGAAGACACCTGACCAGAATTAGTGAATTCCCATCATTCATCTGCACAAGAAGTGACATCACCGGTTTCACGCCAAAACTACTTTTAAAAGAAGAAGCCAGGCAAGAGCTGCATTTCCATCATCTATCTGCACAGGAAGTGACATTACTCATCTCCCCTCCTAGGACCTACTTAATGGCTGCCACAGCATGGATGCGTAGCGGATGCCCGCAGCAGGCATGCCTTAGGTCTTTTTGTTGTGTAACGATAAAAGGTGCGCCAAAGTGAACCCCATATGCTCCCATTTGTGCATGGATGGTGTCCAGCACCGGGAACCCTTGTTCCCCCACTTCCTGCCGCTGTCATGCTGTGACCCTCTATGGTCTCAACCCTGGCCACCATTCCAAATGCTGATGCCTTGTTACACACACAAAACAGAGAAAGCATTCTCCTGCACTTCTTGCATGTTTTCATGGACTTACCCACACCCAGCACTCACTCCATGAACAGCACCCAAAATCCCACTCTCTCACACTCCCAGTTCTGTAGCCACCCACACAATACTCCATACTCGCATGAATGCTCCTCAATACCCACTCACTCACCAAGCACATCACAGATAATTGGGAACTGCTGCACGGCAGTGCCCCTGACCTACAATCCTCACAGAAACCTGGCTGAACCCTCCATCGAAACCTGACATCGTCACAGCCAAGCCCCCAGCTACAAGATTGCCAGGCAAGACAGACTTCACAAGCTACCATATTTTTCCAAAATTGCGGAAAAAGTGGTTAATATACACCTTGAGGGGCACATAAAGAAAAATAACTTACTACATCCTACCCAATCGGGTTTTTGACCAACTTATTCAACAGAGACAGCTCTGCTCTTTGCGACTGAGACGATACGGAAGAGAGTGGACGAAGGGTTGACAACTGCGCTGGTCTTATTAGACTTGAGCGCGGCTTTCGATACGGTGTCACATAAGCTGCTCATACACCGTCTCAGAAGAGGGGGTGTGGTGGGGGCTGCAATGGACTGGATGGTATCCTATTTACAGGATCGTAGCTTTCAAGTGATACAATCTGCGTACAGATCCAAACCCATTACCTTGGCACAGAGGGTGCCACAGGGCTCAATTTTGAGCCCAACTCTCTTCAATCTATATGTCGCACCCCTGGCCGATATTGTAGAAAAACATGGAGTTTCAATTGTGTCGTATGCAGATGACACTCAGCTAGTGGTCACTTTGGCTCCCAATTCACCTCAAGCAGCTAACAGTTTTGCAGACTGCCTGAAAGACCTGGCAGGGTGGATGTCTGATAACTGCCTAAGTCTAAATGGCAGTAAGACAGAGGTATTAATAGTAGGAAATTCTCCCTCTATATGGTCGCCGGCTTGGTGGCCAACTATGCTGGGACCTGCTCCGTCTCCGAAGACTGAGGTGAAAAATCTGGGAGTATGGATGGACTCTAAACTATCCTTTGATGCCCAGATCAAAAGAACGAGAGGGAAATGTTTCGGAATCCTGAAGATCCTCAGGAAAACCCTGGACATTCTTCCTATTTCTGCCAGAAAAACCTTGATCCATGCTCTGGTCACGACAAGACTGGATTACGGGAATGTGCTGCTCTTGGGCGCAACTAAAAAGGGTCTTCAGAAACTGCAATCCATCCAGAATGCAGCTGCCCGTCTGGCTCTGAACCTGCGAAGAAGGGCACCTTCTAAGAATGCATTGGAAACACTGCACTGGTTGCCTGTTCAGAAGCGGATCATGTTCAAGGCACTGTGTTTTGGTCATTGTATTCTGCAGAAAAAAGGCCCTACATACCTGCACAACCTACTCCTACCATATATGACGGAACGCCAGTTAAGATCTACTGGGACACATCAGGTCAAAGTCCCAAGGATAAAGAGAGCACGCATGGGCGCACGCTCTTATAGCTATCTGGCAGCCAAGAGCTGGAATGAGCTTCCCATGTCCCTTCGGGAGGAACAATCACAGAAAGTTTTTCGCAAAAAATTAAAAACATGGCTTTTTACACAGTAGATAAGAGCCATATTCGAACTGCAGGTAAATGATTCTTGGAAGTGTCAGTTGAAGGATATAGCGCGGGGACACACCAGTTGGTGTAACCAGGCGCTTTATAAATCTAAAACTCAAACTCAAACTCAAGCACGCCTCAGGCTTTCCTACCATACCTTAAAGGTGCTAAGGAATATTTTTAAATGGCTCCTAATCAGCACCCGGAAATCTGTCCCCCACTCCCTGGTTGCAAGCAAACTGGACTACAAGAATACCCTCTACTGGAATCAGTAAAAACCTCACTGGAAGGCTGGAGACCATTCAGAACACAGCAGCCAGAACTACCCTCAACCTCCCAAACTGCATTCACATCACACTACACCTATAAGAGCTCCACTTGCTCCCCATTCACAAATGAGCACAATTCAAACTCCTCTCCCTCACATTCAAGGCACTACATAACACTGACCCAACATACCTCAACAAACGCCGCAGCTTTCACAAACCTCCTGCTCGTCCAGTCTCCTACGTGCACAAATCCAATAAATACGGAAAACCAGATCCAGCATTCAAGCCTTCTTCTACATCACTTCTAAAGCATGGAATGACCTGCTGCTACACGTAGGAGACTCCTCTTTGTGTCTTGAATTCCACAAGAAGCTGAAAACCTGGCTTTTCGAGTAGTCCCTCAGGGCCCTTAGTGTGACTCGGCACACCCCGGATCAGCGCCATGATACTCTCCTGGGTGCGCTTTACAAATATACACAGCATAACATAACATAACATAGCAGTTAGCTGTAGGATTGGTATGCATTTGAAACTAGCACAATATTACTTAGAAAATTCTGATTGTGCTCTAAAACTGCTTTTGCTTGCTGTTTCTTAAAAAGAAGTAACTATTTCTTTACCAAAAATCATATCTCCTGATACCACTTTTATCATTCTGATGTATTTTACTTCTTACTTTTTAAAAATAATGTATTTCTTGACCATAATATTGTTTTTCTACCTCTTACACACCTATGCCACCATTGGTAAATTCAGTATTATGCATAAAAAGCTGCATAGAAAGTTTCTATTACATGTAGGTGCTCAGTTGCTTACATCTCAAATCCATTAAAAGTCATTTTTCACCTCAGTATCAAAGCCTTTCTTTTTTTCATGCTGCCCAACTTAGTTTGGATGATTCAGGATAGGATATCACTGGCTCAATCCTCACATCTGGTTCGCTGCATCCTCTGTATTTTCCCACCTTTAGGTGGTAGAGATATGGGAAATATTATTCTGTTCCAACATTTTGGAAACTATATGTTGCCTAAGTTAAAATTGACCAACTGCTTGAGGAATATCATGCAGACATAGCTCTTTCAAAAGAAAGTTTGTTAACCTAACAATACACACAATTATTGCTAAGAGGATGTACAGTCAACAGGGCATTTAGAACTAAGGGACAGATGTACAACTAATTTTAGCAGTCGTAAACGGAAAATCGGCCCGTTTGCAACCGCAAAAAAGGGTGGTGGTGTTTTCAAACAGTATTTTGGGAGTCGGTTGCACACAAAATAGTGTTTACGAGTCACTATTAGGAAGGGGCGTGCCAAGGGCGTCACGTCCTAATAGCGAGTCAGAATGGAATGAACCATTGTTTTACGACCGGCATTTGTGGTCGCAAAACACTCGCAGTTTACCACCTACTTCAAGTAGGTGGTAAGCCACACGCAAACAGGAAAGGGTGGCCAGGGGACCCCTTCCCCTTTGTGAATGGATGCGAACATATTTTTTAAGACCAGGCAGTAGTCTACTCTTGAAAAAAGAAAAAGGAACTTTTCATGTTTCTTTTTTAAAGTCATCCCGTTTTCCTTTAAGAAAAACCGGTTGTATTGAAAAAAAAAACCTGCTTTATTTAAAAAGCAGTCACAGACATGGTGGTCTGCTGACCCCTGCAGGCCACCATCCCTGCGAGTGCTAGTGATTCCTAATGGGTCGCAAATTGCGACCTGCCTCATGCATATTGATGAGGCAGGTCATTTGGGACCCCATTAAGGAATCGCAAACCGTGTCTGAGTACATTCCATTTTGCGAGTCGCAAATTGTGAGTTGCAAAACGTCGGAATTTATGACTCGCAAAATAGAATGGTCGTACACCTGGCCCTAAGTATACGTAGATATTAGGGCCTATTTATACCTGTACATAAATATTATGAATTATAAGAATCTGAGCAACATAGGAAATTGCAGAGTGTAATAGTCACTGTGATGTTGCCACAAACGAGAGAAATTAAAGATTTTTAGGAAGCTGAAAAATGCAAGGTAGATTAACTAATTCTGCTTGAAATGTATCATTGGCAGAGCACTACTAAGCAATATGAGTGCCATTCTCAACTGGCATGTAACACAGGTATAAATAATATTCTCGGGGTGCGTTTAACGATGGGAAATAGTGCTCATCCAGAAAGTTGTAAATGTTCTCTGCGCGAGAGGTTGAATGCAAAGCATTGGAATACTTGCTAATGACCCTCTACCAGAAATTCTCAGCACGGAGACATGTGTGTCATCAAAAAGTGGTCACAGACCAATGAGTAGCCATCTGGGAGGAGGTCAGGAACAGCTGGCAGAAAAAAGACCAGCTTTCTCAGCTCTTTCCATGAATAATAAATGGAAAATAGGGTTGTCAGGCACTGCAATCTTTTGGATTCTCAGAGTCCCCTACAATCCCTGTCATCCCTCCCCCAGTAGGAGTGAAAGGGAAATCAGTTTCTAACACTGACAAAGAAAGAGGCAACTTATCTTCATTGGGGTGTGAGTAGGAAAATGACCAGAATTACAGGTGGTTGATGGCTTAGGCCATCTTTTTTGAGGGGTTCTGGAAATGTTTAATAATGGATGTGCTGAAAAAAGAGGTAGTAATTCTGTAATAGATAGGACAGGATGTAGGAATTTTCCAGTCACTGGCTAGTGCACAGGATATGTCTGCCATGTCACCATGACCTCGTCAGAGCATTCCTGTACCTGTGAAGAACTTACCGGAAAAACGATTCTGCCTATAAACTAGAACAAGGAAGACTCCAGGAATCCTGTCTCCTTCTAACACCCAGGGATTGGAACTCCTCACCAGGGACCAAGCAGTGTCCTCGTTTTGCCTGCTACAGGAACACAAAAAGTAGAAGGACGCCTGACTCCAAGAAGGCCCAGATGAGCAGTCAGTATTGGACCTGGAGCCTGATCTTAGAGCCTGAGGGCTGCAGGCATTCCCAGTATGAACATTTGCCCCAGTTGGAACGAAGCAGCTCTAAGTTATTTTATTGGACTCCAAATGACCAAAAAAGGTTTCAAAGTTTGTCCTGTTCTGTGTTTCAACATTCCCTCACAGCACAAATATGTGGCCTCGTTTCCACGGAGTCCCGCCCACTTCTGCTTTTATTTGGTGTCTGTTAATCCAACAATTGGGTCCAGACCAGATGATTTACTACTAGGCTTTTCGATATTATCAACATAACGCTTTTAGCCTATCAGTCACGCATACTTTTTTATAGTCATTTCACTGTTCCTTGACTGGTTGGTTTAAGTGAGTTTCATACTTTGGGTTGCTTATCATAACAGTTTGGACATTCAAAAAAACTCTATTAGGTTCTGCTACAGGTCATACTTTTTTATTTGGTGTCAGATTTACAAGCACCTTGCACCGCCGGTGCGTCTCTTTTTGTGACTCACCGGCAGCGCATTTTGCTGCCCGATATTTACTAGGACAGGAAAAGCCACCCTGCGGGACTTTTCCTCTCCTTGTAAATATGGCCCCTTTGCACGCAGCACTTTGCGTGAAAGGGGCGTTCCATGGGTGTTGCTGTGGGTGTTCCCACGCAACACCCATGGAACCAGACACATTTCCAGATTTACGAGAAATTGTAAATCTGGAAATGCGTCTGAATGCTACGCCTCCCCAGGGAAGGCGGAGGGAGGTGCAACGAGGAGAGATGTATTAATTTCTCCTCGTTTCTTTCCTGTTTCTATGCGTGCTGCACTCTGCAAAACACATAGAAAGAGGAAATCACCTCTGTTGATTGTTTATGTACAGCAAGGTGTCCCTTCCTGCACGTAAACAATCAGTAAAACAATGACGTTTTGCAAGTTCTATGTGTGGTAATGCAGCACACATAGAAGTTTAAAAACGCCATCTCTGATTGTTTATGTGCAGGGTGCCTGCACCGGCGCATGGCAGCAGTTTGTGCACCAGCGCAGGAGGAAGCACAGAGATGCGACATATTGTTGTAAATATGTCACATCCCTGTGCTTTGAAAGTGACTCAGTGCAGGGATGCCAAATGGCTTGCGGAATGCACTGAGTCACTTTCCTTGTAAATCTGACCTTAGTATTTAACTCTTTCAATATGGTCTTCACCAGACGAGACCATCAACTTGTTTATTATTACTTCCAACATGGCCTCTTTAATGAAATGTCTGCTTAGGTCACCATCTTACGGTCTCGTTATTTATTCATGAATCATTCACTTTCTTCAACAGATGGGTAATTCACCTCTTGTTGGGAAATGCTACAGCGCATTTCACTATTTACATTAGCATTAATTTTTCTAAATGTCCAGGTAACATTCGGGATGTAAATGCCAGCGAGCACACGTCACAAGCAATAGTCCATACAGATTTTCTTTAAGTTGACGCGCACTCTCTTTGCATGTTCATGAAGGATATTTTTTGACACATTGGTTACCAGCTGCACCATAGACAGCCAAGTGGCATTCTGCCCAGTTCTTCACTATTTGATTAATTACACAATTTTGGGCGCCCTTAACTTAAGCCATAGCCGTTAATTGGATTGTTTATTATGGACACTTCCATAATTCAATCTATGATAAATAGTTTGTTGATACTATTGATTCATGGAATTAGAGCATTGCATTAGGTTAATTAACCCCTCTTTAAAAAATGTCACTTTTTGTGGATTAGTGCAAACATATATCTTGCCACAGAAATAGTTGATGTATATTTATGATAGGATAATCAGTTTTGCATTTGAAAATGTGCGACATCTTCACCGGCATATTTGCCTCTTTGTTTGACAGATGTGGATTTCATGAAAAGATTTTAAAAGTCCTTGATTAACTGACCCTTTAAGTCCCGGAATGCGCTGGGGCTACCACTTTCATGGGCAGGTTGAAATGAACAAATATGACATAATGAAAATGTAGTACATGAAAGCCTGGGTGGATTTTATTTTTACTGAACTGTTGAAAATTATTAAATCCGAGGCATTCCACAGCTGTGCGCTGAGTAGTGTCCTAGGAAGATCCTGGGGATACTGGAATCATTTTGCATTTAGATTGGCAGAAGTGTCACCTAGGTGAAGGGTAGAAATTTTGGGTTAGATGACCTATCCCTGGTCTTTTAACTATGTGCATACCATGAGATGCAAGCACTTCATGCACCAGGACAAACCTTCGCAGGTTGTGATTCCCACAAGAGACTAGAGAACGATTTATTTTTCAGCATGAGAGGCAGCAAGAATTTAACATTCAATATCACCAAAACGTATTACACCCTAAGCAACATCATTGCAATTCAGCACAGCGTTGGATAATCCTAGCCCTCTCACCAGGGAAAAATAATGCCACACTCCCTCCCAAACGAGGCATGCAGGCACATAGACGCAGATTAAATGAGTGCCCTGGTCCTTGATAACTGCTGTTTGAAATTAGGTGTGGTGGCTGGTTGTCACCTTGAAGAGCCCTAGAAGTATCTGAATCCTCAAAGTGTTGCGGTCTAGATGAGCTCTGTGTGATGGGAAATGCGGGTGGTTGCCAGGTTAGAGAGTGCATGATCTGTACGTTGCACATCCATGCACAAGCATGACTTGCAGCTTCTGCATTCTGGTACACTGCTTCTTCAGTATCACCAGTGTTCTTTTTCTTTCATTTGGGCGTTGAAGCAAAAGCTGTCTGAAAAAATATGATGAGAGGGTGGCAGAGCCAAGAGTTGCAAAAGAAGCAGCTTCCATGGCATTAGTGCTTATGGTCTGGCTTGACAGCATAGCTGTCGCCAAATAATTATGTGGAGAGGGGCGTTGGCTCTGTCCGCATGTTGGAAGCCAGCAGTACATGTTTTGATTGGGCATATGCTGTGTGCTTCCACAAAAAGGTGCTTGCCCTCCATGAATCTGTGATCATTTTGTTTATTTATCCACCTGCGTGAGCTTGAGCGTTTAGGGGCACACACAATATTGTAATGCTATTAAAGTGTCTTAAATACCTAGAAAGTTTGTTTTTCTGTGGCAGCAGCACAGATGTGAGAAGGTCAATCATTAACCTACAAAGAATTTTTGGTCTGGCATGACAGTGCAACTATCATGACAATAAGGGGCCGATTACGAGTCTTGCGGTTCACAGACTGCCAGACTTGTGGGGTCGCAATGGTGGCGGTTTCCCGACCGCCCTATTACAGTAAGGGAAGTCGGACCGCCAATGCCCTGCCACAGATGCCAGGGAACCGCCATTCACTAGCAGTGTTGCGGCAGTCAGGAGGCAGTAATATGCTTGGTGGGACCGTCGCGGTCCTGCCAAGCATATTACAAGTTTCCTCTCCACCACCGTTTTCATTGCAGTTCCACCGCCATGAAAATCATGGCGGAGAGGAAACAAAGGGAGCCCTACAGGGCCCCCTGGTGCCTCACGCGCAGTGTACATGCACACATGCACGACATGGACTTTGCAGTCCATGCTGTGCAGGAACAGTTTTTGGCGTTCCCATTGCGGCGCCCATTTTTAGAGGCACTGCTGTGAAAACACCACAAAAAAGCCTGCAAGGCAGGAGAAAACTCCTAATCTTGCGGGCGGCCCGACCTTGGCTTTGGTGGTGCTGGGTAGGCAGGGCGGTCCCGCTGCCACACCCCCAAAGTCATAATCAGGCCCTTAGAGATCAGCATAAAACAACTTTCAGAGTCCTTATGAGAGAGGGTACCAGATTTAATTGGGTTGAATTTGTGTGTTTACACTTAAAAGACTGCATGTATTCAATTACATTGTATTGCACGTTTTGGTTTTGGCAAGGTTATACTCGATGGAGCATAACTGAGTTGGTTATTGTTTCAAGCCAGTGGCCATAGGTACAGGCCTGATATGTTTATTATGAAATGTTCTGATAAATGCACTAGGTCTGAGGTAGTTACTGTGAAAAGTATATGTTCAAGTCGCTAAGCATATAGGTGTGAATTGTTATTATTCTATATTAAAGTGTACAGATAGGTATTGTGCAGCATGGAATCTTGCATATTACCTTAAAAGGCAAGGGTTTGATGCTGGCCACCCACTCACCTACACTCATATACCCTGGGAAGGTTCAATGTGGTAATTCTTGTTATGTCCTGCTGAGAGGGGCTGTATATTATTTTGCAACCTGTGTTGTTACGTGTTGTTTTAAAAGTCTTTTACGTTTTATTTTAACTGTCTTGGCACTGTGAATTTCGGTTTTATGAGACACCTGCTTTTATCTACATTGTAATATATTTTATTGCATTAACTTGTTGCTTTTATGGTTCACATAATTTGTGCAGAATAAAGCTTTTTTGACTTGACTTGACGTGTTTGTAATTTTATAACTGTGTGCATGATAGTTGCCAGTATATGCATTTTTCTATTTGCTGATGTTGGGTAGAATGTAAAGCCAATGTTAACCCCTTTACCGCGGCGGCAATTCCGCCGCAGTGCGGGGCGTTCCATTGTGTGGGCGGGGCCGCGTCGGCCAACGGACGTGCGCAGCACTACCGAGGTAGTGCTCGCGACGGCCGTTGGCCGACGGGCGCAACGAACGGGTTAAAGGGTAAAGCCTTCAACAGTTCATTGTAAATGTAATTGTAAATCAGTTTATTGTTCAATGTGAAGCCAATGTTAAAGGGTAAAGGACTTCATCAGTTCATTGGGAAAAGCACGCCAGATTTCCTAGGTTTGATCTGTTTATTATGCAACGTTGTGATAAAGGGAGTAGGTCTGATCTACTAACTCTGAACAGCTTTTGTTAAAGACAATAGGCTTTTAAGGATTGATTGTTACTATACTGTGCTAAAGCCTGTAGGTAGGTACTTTGTTACATTTCAGATTACTGTAGTAGGCAAAGGAATTGGTGGTCTTTTTGAACAAACTGTTGTGATAGAAGATATGTACTATAATAATCCTTATTCGGCTCTCTTAGAAGATATAATATTTTGCTTTGCCAACTGTAATTCTAAATACATTTCTAATGGTTTCTGATGGTTTCTTTGTGGAAATCTTATGCTCAGTACAATGGGCTTACATTCGTTATGGTGACCAGCAAGGATAAAGGCTATATGAAAAGTTATGATAAAGGCAGTAGGTCTGACATATTGATTGTGAAAAGCATATGTTAGAGACAATAGGCATTTCAGGGTGGATTGTTACTAGTCTGAATTAAAGCCTACAGATTATTTTTTTGTTAAATGGAATCTCATAGATTACGTTAATAGGCAAGGGTTTTTGTGTTAGTTACCCATCTGACAAACCATGAGTTTAAATGACTTTCACGGTGAGAATCATTATAATGCCCTATTATGATAGATACTATTTTGGTTGGCTAACTGTATTTGGGATAGCTGTATTTTGTAAACACTTGCAATGTTATGACTGTGTGCCTGATGGTTGTTTTGTGGAAAAAAATATGAATCACAGCTCCGACAAGACGGAAGTACTGGTCCTCGGAAACAAGACATCCCTGTGGGACACCACATGATGGCTGACAGAGCTAGGACCTACACCAACATCCACTGACCATTCCAGAATTCTGTGGGTCATCCTGGTTTTCAAACTCAACATAATAACACACATCAATGCAGGGAGTGCTGCCTGCTTCCACATCCTACATATTCTGCAAAAGATCTTCAAGTAGCTGCCAGGGAACATCAGAGGAACCATCACACAAGCACTTATCACAGAAAACTTTACTAGAGCTACACACTCTATGTCACAATACATTTGCAACTCCTACACAGACTTTAGACCAAAGAGAATGCTGCCACAAGACTCAGGCTCAATCTCCCTCTCCGCACCCACATATGACCCCATCTCAGGGAGCTCCACTCGCTCCCCATCCACAAACGTAGCAAATTCGAATACCTCATGCACACATATAAATCTCCGCAGAACACTGGACCAGCATACCTAAACAACCACATAAACTTTCACCAGCCTACCAGACACCTACGTTCAGCCTCACTCTCACACAAACCCTGCATTCACAAAAGCAGAACAGGAGGTCACTGGTTTTCATACATCAAATCCAAAACATGGAACGACCTCCCACAGCATATCAAGCCTCCTCCTCAGTTCCTGAGTTCTGAGAGAAGCTGAAGACCTGGCTCTTCGAATAACTGCAGGAACCATACACCTACACACTTGCTCAAGTGCCTGGTTACACTCATGGGTGATTAGTGGGCTTTACAAATTGACATAACATAACATAGCATAAGATAACATAACACATAACATTTGCTCAGTACTGTAGGCCTAAATTGGTTATGGTGACAAGTCAACGACAATAGTCTTAGGTTGAATGGTATACAGGTAAACATTATTCCCCATGCATAGTTCTGGCCTGTTTATTTGTTGCAGGGATTCTGCTCAGGAACAGAAATATGCTTGGGACCATATAACATAAGTAGATAGGGTCTGAGTCACCATATCACCTCAGTACCAAGAGGCCAAGTCCGACTAGGTATAGTCTCTCACTTGCCCTCCTACTCATATCCAGAGAGACATGTGAATTGACACTCCAGTACACAACACTCCCAACCCCCTCAGGGCTCACTCACGTACTCATACTCATCCACAATAAGATATAACAGTCACAAAAGGAAGTTTGAAATGTTTATATAAACTATCGTGCTCTAGAATGGAGTAAACGTTCCATAATCAGAAAACAACTGGCTAGCAAAAATACCATCAGCATAGTCAGTAAACCGTTTACTATGAAAAGCCCTGCCATTTTGTAAGACAGATTGGCCTAGCCCTCTCCCCTTCTACAGAAGCAAACTTATTATACAGCAAAGATCTCTGGGATTAGTAGCGGACCCCGTACCTTAGCATTAACAGATGGACATTATAAATCTGAGGTACAGCTGTGATCTTCTCTCAGAAAACATCTCTGTGTTACATTACTGTGCATACCTATATGACAAGGCTTACATGCTCATAAACAGCAGCTGCATGTCTGCAATGTGTGTAGGTGTCAGTGCCTGAACAGAACACAATAACAGAACATAACAGCTGAGTTCCCCACTCGTTACGGAGGGAAAGCAGACCGGTATCCTTAGCTGGAAATACTTGTTTTATCTGTCGCGAAATTGGGGGAAACTCTTAAATTGGTTTTAACGGTTTTTACCATTACTGTTGTCTATATCATGTACCTTTTTAGATTGTATTAGCACTGATAGTGAAAGCGCACATTCAATTAGCTCTTACCCGCACTTTAAAAAGAATACTCATTCGCACCCCGCTGTTTTTCGCGGGATTCAGGGTCTTAAACTTCCGGTAGCGCCATTTTGGTTAGCGCTCTAGTGGCTGAAGATCCTATGTACCAGCCTATAATAGGAAGTCCAATGCAAGCGCGCAATTGAACATAACAGCTGATTTCCCCACTCGTTACGGAGGGAAAGCAGACCGGTATCCTTAGCTGGAAATACTTGTTTTATCTTTCGCGAAATTGGGGGAAACTCTTAAATTGGTTTTAACGGTTTTTACCATTACTGTTGTCTATATCATGTACCTTTTTAGATTGTATTAGCACTGATAGTGAAAGCGCACATTCAATTAGCTCTTACCCGCACTTTAAAAAGAATACTCATTCGCACCCCGCTGTTTTTCGCGGGATTCAGGGTCTTAAACTTCCGGTAGCGCCATTTTGGTTAGCGCTCTAGTGGCTGAAGATCCTATGTACCAGCCTATAATAGGAAGTCCAATGCAAGCGCGCAATTGAACATAACAGCTGATTTCCCCACTCGTTACGGAGGGAAAGCAGACCGGTATCCTTAGCTGGAAATACTTGATTTATCTGTCGCGAAATTGGGGGAAACTCTTAAATTGGTTTTAACGGTTTTTACCATTACTGTTGTCTATATCATGTACCTTTTTAGATTGTATTAGCACTGATAGTGAAAGCGCACATTCAATTAGCTCTTACCCGCACTTTAAAAAGAATACTCATTTGCACCCCGCTGTTTTTCGCGGGATTCAGGGTCTTAAACTTCCGGTAGCGCCATTTTGGTTAGCGCTCTAGTGGCTGAAGATCCTATGTACCAGCCTATAATAGGAAGTCCAATGCAAGCGCGCAGCGCGCGTGCGCAGCGGGCACGCCGATGGCGCGCCAGAGGCATGCCAGAGGCAAGCCCGTCTGCGCCCGTCCGCGCCTCGGCCGTGCACAGTGCCTGCCATGCTACCTGTTCAGGATCAGGTAGGATCGTTTACTCCCGTACACAATTGTTCAATATTGGTGGAGAAACGTATGATAAGCCACACATTATAGCTCAACCCCAAGCAATTACAGAGCTGAAGAGCGGCCTGATTAACTGTAGATCCTTAGTCAAACATCATCAAGATATATTCAATCTTTTAGAAGATATGAACCTTGATGTACTATTTCTTACAGAGACCTGGACTAGTAATAATTCTCTGGTTGAACTGGGCCTTGCGTGCCCAGAGGGATATAGAGTTTTTCATAAACCCAGGACGTCGGGAAGAGGAGGGGGATCGGGGTCATTTATAAGGAAATTTGGAACTTCGCCCCTCTCATGGTTGAGGAGATTACAGGGATTGAAACGCTAGGCTTCTCAGTACAGGAGACTGGGAGAAGACTGTTATCAGGCATGGTATGTTATAGACCCCTGGATCAGCCACACAATATCAAAAATTATTAAACACTATAGCTGAACTAAGCCTGACCCATTCTAGAATAATATTTTTGGGGGATTTTAATCTATGGGAAAATGGTACACTTGGGAACCATTTAAGAGATCTTAATCAAATCTGTGATAGTTTTAATTTGTCTCAGCTTGTACAAGGCCCAACTCATCAAGAAGGTCACCTATTGGATCTGCTATACGCTGATCAAGCAGAGACAGTGGTTCTTAATGTTTTACCCCAGAGCTGGACCGACCACTCGTTAGTCCACTTTAGAGTATCTTTACCTAGAATAGAGCAAAAAGTGTCAGCTCAACTGCTTTTCGGATGGGCAGGGACTGGGCAAAACTAGTGAAAAACAGCTCAGCTCCATTTTTGCCAAAGGAAACTTCTTTTTTCCCCGACTACTCTGTAGACAGAAACTACCAAACCCTATGTAAGGATATTACAGATGCCTTGGATGTAAAAGCCCCTTTCAAAAGAATGAAGGCTGGGCGTAAACCCTCAGCCCCTTGGTACACTGAGGAACTTAAACTTCAGCGTAAGACGTGCAGAAAGGCTGAGAGGAGATGGCGGAAGTCATATTCCGAGGTGGACAAATTAGTGCTGAGGGCTGAGCAAGCACGCTATAAGGAGAACATTACTAAGGCTAAGGCATTTTATATAGCTGATTCTATTTTACATGCCTCAAATAGTACCAAAACCCTTTTTAAGATTGTAAGAGATCTCTCTAATCCCACTTGTACTAGCAACAAAGTGGTGGCCTCACAACAATTATGTGATAAGATTGCCACTCACTTTGAAGACAAGGTTGCTAAAATCGTCGGAGGTTTGTCTGAGGATAATATGAATGATAAAGATTTCTTACCCCACTCATTTGTAGGAGAACCATGGGCAGATACATCCTTGGAGTGCTTTCCGCTATTTACTATGGAGCTTTTTGATAGGACGGCACAAAGTGTTTCCTCTGGATCCCCCCTTGACCCTCTCCCACATAAGATCTGGAAGTATTGGGGGCAAGAGCTTTTTCCTCGGCTACGTTTGATTTGCAATCAATCCCTAGAGGAGGGAGTGGTCCCGGAAATTTGGAAGCAGGCAGTGGTAACTCCCCTGTTGAAGAAACCATCTTCCGATCCCATGGATCCGGTTAACTTTAGACCTATATCTCTTCTGCCATATCCTATAAAAGTTTTGGAGAAACATGTTAGCAAATCTCTGTCATGCTATCTGGAGGAGAATAGCCTCCTAGATAGGGATCAATTTGGATTCCGCCCAGGTCATGGGACAGAAACAGCTCTGGCAACGGTAATGGACAACCTCCGTAGGCGAGCCGACAATGGGAACATCTCGATACTAGTATTGTTAGATATGTCGGCCGCCTTCGATACCGTGAGCCATGTAGTACTGTTGGGAAGATTGGAGAGGATAGGGGTGAAAGGCCGAGCATTGAAATGGCTACAATCATATCTTACAGAGAGACAGCAGATGGTTTCGATGTTGCCATATGCCTCTCCCAAATCCCAGGTTCGCCATGGGGTGCCACAAGGTTCGGCAATTAGCCCCATCCTCTTCAACATTTATCTGTGCCCACTGATTGCCCTAATAAAAACATTTGGGATTGACCTGGTTAACTATGCTGATGATACTCAACTAGTTTTCTCCATAGAAGGGAAAGACGCAGTGACTATGGACATCTTCCAAGAATGTATGTGTCAAACCTCTATCTGGCTTAAGGAAAATTCCTTGCAATTTAATAAAGAAAAAACTGAAGTGGTATACTGTGGTGGGGCCAAACTGAAACACCAGATACCAATGGAAATTAAGTTTTCACCTGGGGATGCATCTCTTCCCACAGTTAAAACGGTTCGAAATTTAGGTGTCTTAATTGATGATAACCTCCAGATGGCATCACAGGCCAACAAAACAACTAATGTCTGTTTTGCCCTTTTAAAGGCATTGAGGAAGATCCTCCCCCTACTACCAGTGGAAACTAGACCCTTGGTAGTAAGAAGCACCATTTTATACAGACTGGACTACTGCAACTCCCTATACTTAGGAGCCCCACAATATATCCTGCAGGGGTTGCAGAGGGTCCAGTCTATGGCAGCCAAGTTGGCGTTAGGAAGACAACGTAGGGCTTCCACTACGCTGGCTCTAACTGAATTACACTGGCTGCCAGTTAAGGAAAGAGTGAGTTTTAAAACCCTATGTATAGTATATAAAGCGGCACATGGCCTTGGTCCCCTTCCTATGCAGGATAGATTTACGTGGTATAAACCAACCAGATCCCTTCGATCCTCTGCTGCTTACTTAGTTAATACCAACAGATTTAAAACATCTAGGATGGGAGGAAGAGCTTTTAGTAATGCGGCATCTCGTTTGTGGAACGAACTCCCACAAGAGATCAGACAAGCCGACACTCTGCTATGTTTCAGAAGGAATCTGAAAACATGGCTTTTCCCTAGGAATGCTAACATCATTCCCTAAATGTGTGATACTCTGTAGACTGATGAATTCCTCTGTTATGTGACAGCGCCTGGATACCCGTAGGGTGACAGTTGCGCTATATAAAAATGCAATACAATACAATACAATACAAGGGCCATTGTTGTTTGACCTTGTGGGCTGTGTTCAGACTAAATCCCAAGAAAGAAAAGATCATGAAAACAAAAGCAGGTTCTGTGTGAAAATATAATGTGGCACAAAAGCAAATGTGTTTATATAGTAATGTGTGCAAAGCTATTGCGGCCTGTGTCATACATAGTTAGGCTAACATAGGAAAAACTACAATGGGCCATGTACGGAACACATGACATTATAAATATTGATTAAAAAGACAGTAGGCCTGGTTATTTATTGTGAAAAGCATATGGTAAAGCCAGTAAGCATCTAGCAGTGGATTTTAGTCACATAATGTTACAGGCGGTAGAAAGGTATTCAGCTTCATAGAATCTCACACATTACCATCGTATAAAAGGGTTATTTCGTTGGTCACCCACTCTCGCAAAGCTTTGGAGTGGGATCTCACTGTTATGAATCTTGTGATGCCCTATTAAGAGAGGCTGTATATTGCTTTGCCAACTGTAATTTTGTACACATTTGCAATTTTATGACGTAATGCCTGATGGTTGCCAGCTTTTATACACTTCTGAAGGCCTGGGTTGCATATGCTCTCTGACCATTGGTAAAGGGTAAAGGCCTTATCAATTCACATGAAAAAGTTATGTCAGCTTCCTTATGTGTAATCTGTTAATAATTAAAAGGTAGGTACTTACCCATTGTGAAACATTTATGGTAAAGGACAACACCTTTTAAGGATGGATTGATATTTTGCAGTGCTAATGTCTGTAGACACGCATTCTGTTACATGTAATTCCATTTCAACAAACCATAGACAACTAAGCTCTATTAGAAGGGATTTTGTATAATTTTGATAACTGTATTTGTAGGAATCTGGCTCTCTATATAGTGTACTAAAACAAAGTGCAATGTGTAAAGATACTAGTGCTCTTTTGTGGTAGTGTGGGCGAGTAGTTAGACTTATTAGAGGGTGGTGCTAAGCATTTGTTGTACTCACACAGGCAATAAACGAGACACACACCCAAGAAGAAATCCAAGACCAATTTATAAAAATAATATTGATTGTTGTGTATTTTTTAAGACCAAGAACTTGGATCTACAGTAAGTGCTTTAGGAGTTATGATTTTTAAGAGCTCGGAAAATATATCACTTTTGTGCGCAATTATGCACCATTGACGTCAATAGGGAAAAGCACAACAAGGCATGTCAATTCTGGCAATGCAATAATGAAGTTCACATTGTCATTTTAGGTCGATAGCAGGACCAGGTCCAAAGTTCCAACAGCAGAAGATTGGGAGCATCCGGATTCAGCAGGGAGCAGGGTGCTGAAGGTGTTGGTAGTCAGTGCACTATGACGAAGAGGGCCTCCTGGAAGGACACTGCACAGGAGGATGTAGAGGTAAGTCTGGTGGGTCCCACTGGAGGGCGGAGTTTGCAAGGGTTGCAGGACCACAGGAGCACAGCTGGTTTGTCGTTACTTGGGCCAGTGGGGGCAGACAGACCTGACCTTCCGGAGCTGATGTGCCTCTTTTTGGTGTGGGTGTTGCATCAAAGTCGTCAGGGAGCAAGGGAGTGATACCTTCACTCCAAGGGAGGTTCTTGCTGATTTCTCAAAGTTTGGATGAGCTCCGGGGTTCTTGGAGTCTTCACAGGTTCAGGACGGCACAGCAGCACACCATTATTGTTGAGTCCGAGAGGCAGCATAAAGCATTTGGCACCAATTTCTTTTGCAGCAGGGCTTCAGGTCTTGAAAAGCGAGTCTTCTTTGTCTTGGTCTTCTTCTTGTCCTTTGAAACTAACATCCAGGGCCAGGGATGCCACCTAGATACTAGATTTAGGGGTGTTAAGAGGAGTGACAGCTAGCAGCCAATGGGCTACCAACAGTTATGGTGTCTACACCCTCTAAGTGACCACTTCCTGTGGGAAGGGGCACTACCTAGCCCGGATAAGTTATTTTTTCAGGAGAGGGATTCACATCACCTGCAAAACCTTAGGGATGGTGCTGGCTGAATGTGGACACTCCTCCTCATCTAACTAATTTCCCAGCCTGCCCTGCAGCTAAATGTGGAGCAGAACAGGGGGGGTTGGCATCTCCCAATATCTGGGGAAACCTGGGCTGAACTTCAAAAGTGGCAACTCCTTAGAAGCCTACCACTCTGGGCGACCATTCCAGTCTGGAGGAAGTGTGAAGCACCTCCGCCCAGAGCAGGCTTTGTTTATGGCATCTGAGAGCGCAGGTTCTCACCCCAGGAGGTCAGAAACATGTCTGGTGGTGGCATCTGGCTATGACTAGTCATAGACTGCACCAGTGCTTGACAGGTTATGAGGGGACCCTCTCCTGTTGCATTTAATAATAAATCCAACACTGACATCAGTGAGAATTTATTAAGACAGAATATTTGCTACCAAACATCTTAGGGTACAGTGAAGCCATCATGGAGCTAGGAAACTTGTAATGACAAGTATCCAGCCCATGTACTCTTTATGGCTTCCCTGTGCACTTACAATATCCAAGAACGGATCAGATATTGTACAGTCATATATGCTCATGCAGATATCAACACACCTGGGATATAGTGCACCCTGCCTTAGGGCTATAAGGCCTGCAGTAGGGGTGGCATACGTATATCTCATGCAGTGCGTGAGGGCATGGCACACAGGGCTGTGTGTCATGTTGTCTCTTCAGTTTTCTCTACACCAAGACATGCAGTCTGCAATGGCAGTTTGCAAGGTCTTGGAGAGGGGTCCCTAGGGTGGCACAATTTGTGCTGCAGCCCCAGTGCATTCTCTTCAGTCCCAGTGCCCTAGGTGCCAGGGATTCCATTGACTAGGGACTTAGAGGGGAAGCTGAAGTGGTGGCAATTGTGGTACATTTATATGGAAAGAACAGTGGTACAGGGAAGCTGGTTAGCAGGGACCCAATACACCCCAGTCAAAGTGGCATAAAAAAACAAGCAAATAGTGTGGGGGGGGGAGGGGGCGGGGAGAACAGCAACAGATACCAGGTTTCCCACAGTATTTTGTACATATTTGTAATTTTACTACGATATACCTGGTTGCCTTGTGGGAAGGATTACGAACCAACAAAGTAGGTCTGAGTTGTTGATGGTGACAAGCCAATGATTATAGGCTTGATTGTATATAGTGAAAAGGTACAATAAAGTCAGTAGGCCTGACATATTGAATGTGAAAAGCATATGTTTAAGTCATTAGGGATTTAAGGGTAGATTGCTATTGCTCCGTATAAAAGAGAGCAATTCTTGCTTCATGGAAACTCACAGATTACTACAGTAGGCAAGCATCTTTGTGCCAGTTAACCCTCTGTCAAAACCTGGGTACAAAACATTTGTACTGTCACAATACTCTTAGGAGAGATAGTATTTTGGTAAGCTAACTATGATTTTGTAAGCTGTGTAATATTATGACTGTATGCCTGATGTTTGACTTGTGGGAAAGTATATGCTCATTACAGGAGGCCTCAGTTGGTTATGGCGGTAAGCCATTGATAACAGCTACAGGGCTGATTAGTTCACTAGGAAATCATATTTCTGTTGCAATAGGTCTGATCTGCTTATGATAAGTTAGGCTAAACACATTAGGGTTTACATTTTGATTGTGAAAAGCATACCTTAAAATCAACAGGAATTTAAGGGTTGCTGGACTTGGCCCATTCTGCATGGTCACTCCAAATGTTTGCTTTCCCTTGCATTCGTTTGCTGCCTGGGCAGCCATTTTGTTTCCTGCACACACTGCTGTGCTGCGGGAATTTAGCTCAATGCAAAAAAAGTTTATTGTGTAGTTAATTAAAACCATAACAATATAAAACATTTAAAACATTTAAAAGTCCTTGCGATGCCCTCTAGCGTGGCTAACAAATAGAACCTAAAAGTAGAACTCACAGTCAGCGATCAGCTTTGTTTTGCTTTTTAACAATGTGAAACCAAAATCGTAAATATATACAAAACAGTGAGTCATAATAGGGCTATCTAACACGAACGTGCTTGTGATATCCAAAGAATGAAATCCACTACAATTGTGTTGGATAAGTGGCAGTTGTTAAATCTCAATTGCAAAAGTATCAGAGTAAAAAATGCCTAAAGTCCATAATACGGGAAGTAAAAAGTTATCAAATGGCAGTCATCTCCAGGCTTTATTGTGTTTTTTGAGGAGGTCCTGCACTGCTTTAAAAATGTAGCAATTATTGCCAGTTCAACAGGAACTGCATTGTTACATGTTCTTATGCCATGGATTAAAAAGAGTGGCTTTAATAGTGTTCTCCGAAAGTGTAGCAGCGACTGACAGCAGCAAAGTGGTGTGTATAACTTTCAAATTTATAGCCGCATAGTCTGCACTTTACAATATTGGAGAACAGTGGCCAGTTTTGGTTAAAGTCTTTAATTTGTAAAGCCAACGTCCTTACGGCCAGAATTTGAGTTAAACAGGCTTTCCCAATTGTACAAGTAAGCTAAGAATGTGCCTAGAGGCCAACATCGCTGGCATTATTATATGAGGCTGCCAGGGCCCACAGCGGCGGTGTGGACTTAATATTTTCCATATCTGCAGTCATCGAGAGAAATTTTATCTGTTTTTTCAGTATGCTTTTTATTGCAGTATGCGTAAGTGATGAGGTACTTAGAACAGTCAGATCTATTTGAAGAGAGGCTGCTGCTTCCATTAAATAGGTGGACCAAGGGCTGTTTTTAGTTTTAAATACATTTTGCAAGATAAATTTCAAGGTGCAGGGCATGGCCGTGATGCATCTATGATAGTATTTTAGAAAGGACCCCATGCTAGACCATTCAATGCCCTCCAGGCCAAATGCAAGTCTCACCAGAGATCCCCTGTTGTAATAAGGCAGCTTAAACACTCTGTTGTAGGCATTTAGATGTCGTTTTTTCATGTTTTTAATAAGTTGGCCCGGAAAGGCCTCGCTGCTGTGAGTGATTGCAGATGGTAATGCGGCCCTGAGCACTTTTCGGATTGGGGCTGAGGTGGGGCTTTCAAGGGCTGTGTGCAGTTGGCAAAGTCTGGTGGTAATTAATGCAGCCTTGTCCTTTAAGTGGCGCAGGTGTATGGTGGGTGCACAATTTGCCGAAAACTATGTGCCCAGATAGTTATAAGATTTTGCTCCTGTGATTTTTAGAGGACCCAGAGACCAATTCAGAGTTGTTTGCTTTTGAGTCCTTCTGAATGATATCACCTTTGTTTTGAAAGCGTTTACTATCATCTTATTTGCCGTGTTGTATATGTGTAGAGCATTTACGGCTCTCTGGATTCCTATTTTTGAGTTGTCGAGCAGAACAATATCGTCCGCATACTACAATATCGTGATCTTAGTTTTGCCTATATTTGGGAGCATTAGGTTGGCGTTGTTGAGTGCCCGGGACATGTACGCTGTATATAGATTAAACAGCATTGGAGCCAAAACGCACCTTTGCTTTAGCCATTGTTAGTGTTGATCTTCCCGGTTAACGCAGTATCTGAGAGCTTAACGCTCACCCAAGTTGATGAGTATAATGATATAATGGCATTAAGCAGGTCACTTGGTATGCCCCATACCTGAAGTTTGCGCCATACGATACACCTGTCCACCAGGTCGAATGCTGAAGAATAGTCCACATAGCATGCATGAACAGCTGAAGATTTTTGGCTGTTCACCTGGTGGACGAGGTAAGATAGAGTAATTATATTATCCAGTGTGGAAGAGTTGGGTCTAGTCAAGTCAAGTCAACCAAACTTTATTTGATTTCTTTTTAGATAATCATAAAAGCACACAATATTACCCATCATTATAATGTTGGGTCTAAAGCCTGTTTGACAAAATGGGATTATTGCGTTTGTTGTTGCCCAAGTCTCAAGGTCTTTTAAAATTGCAGAGGCATAGATCTTGGTCTCTATGTCCAATAAGGCGATCATGCGATAGTTAATCAGGTTCTATCTTTCGCCCTTTTTAAAAATTGGATGCAATATTGATCCTCTCTAGGGGTGGGCAGAATTTGCGTAGTCGCGCTACTCAAAGCTCCGCGAAACGGTAAAAAATCTCTGCGTGCACGCAAAAGTTCCGCGAACACGCGGAATTGCTTGTTCCGCCCGTTCGCGATGCTTTTTTCCTGTTCGCGAACACTGTTTGCGTGCTCGGGGAGAAATATCTCGCGAACACGCATTTTGAAAGCGCAAACAAGCAACAAATTCCGCGAAGCCGTGGATCGCGGAATTTTTGGTAATTCCGCGTTCTCCGCGGAACGCAAAATTACCCAAATTCCGCAAATTCCGCGAGCGGAACGGAATTTACCGCCCAGGCCTAATCCTCTCCAGCTGTCAGGCACCTGATGAAACTTGAAACAAGTGGTAAACAGTGGAGAAAGTATTGCAGGTCATAGTGCTGGATCTTCTTTGAACAGTTGGGCTGGAAGTCCATTTGGGCCGGGTGCTCCTGAAGCTCGTGTTTTACGTAACACTTTTTGAATGGCATTGGTCGTATACTTGGGGTCATAGCTATTTAAGTCATCAACAGGGTCTAAGATTCGAGTGAAAAGACTCTCGATGGTGTAACTACATATAGCTTTTTTTACGTGCGAGGTCCACATAGCTTCACTGACGGCGTTACTCCTTATGACACCCTGGTGTGTTTTGTTTTTGATATCCCTCCATAAATCAGCCTGATTGTGCTTGCTCTTAATCGAGTAAACATGTTGCCAATGCTTGTCCCTCTGCTGATTTTTGTCCTGCCATACCAATTGCTTATGTTGTTTTCTTGCGCATTGAAGTTCCAGGTGCAACGCCGCTTTGTCTTCTTGGTTCTGAGTTTTCTTGCGTGCCTTCATCAGCTTATGGATAAGCCGTGAGCTAGACATTATAGATTGATTTTTGTTGAAGGATTTTGACAGAAATCGCCCGCAGCCTGGGCGAGAGTCCAGAGATTCATAAATGCCCCTGGTTATGGGTGCCCAGGGAGTTAATAGGTATTCGCCACTTTGGGCCTGCAGGGACTGTCCGGTGGTGTCTTTCCATGATGTTAGTTTCTGGAGATTGACTGGGCTCCATTTTATTCTCAGGATTAAATGTGCTGATTCATCATTATGGGAGATACCGAGGGGCAGATTTACAATGAAAGTGACTCAGTGCATTCCGCAAGCCATTTGGCTGCGCCGCACTGAGTCACTTTCAAAGCACAGGGATGCAACATATTTACAACAATATGTCACATCTCTGTGCTTCCCCCTGCGCTGGCGCACAAACTGCAGCCATGCGCCGGTGCAGGCACCCTTGCACCATGGTGCAAGGATGCCTGCGTCGTGGGGAGATTGTTTTTGTGCAGGAAGGGGTTCCTTCCTGCACAAAAACAATCACTACAGGCATTTTCCTCTTTCAATGCATGCTGCATTCTGCAGCACGCATTGAAAGAGGAAAAAACGAGGAGAAATGTAAACATTTCTCCTCGTTGTGCCTCCCTACAGCTCCCCTGGGGAGGCGTAGGATTCACGCGCATTTCCAGATTTACGATTCCTCGTAAATCTGGAAATGTGTATCGTTCCATGGGTGTTGCGAGGGAACACCCACAGCAACACCCATGGAAGGCCCCTTTCACGCAAAATGCTGCGTGTAAAGTGACCATATTTACAAGGACAGGAAAAGCCATGCTGGGTGGCTTTTCCTGTCCTTGTAAATATGGGGGAGGGAAATGCGCTGTCAGTGCGTCACAAAAAGTGACGTACTGGCAGCGCAAGGGGCTTGTAATCTGCCCCCCAGTACCTTCGCGATTGGATAGGCGAAGGTTAAAGGTTGTACGTAGGGAGAAGTGTTCACTCTCATTTGAGAAGTGTACTTTGAAAATCTCAAGGTGGTTAATAAGTTTTTCAGAGGCAAAAACATAGTCAATACTGCTTATCCCCCTGAAAGTTTTCAAAGGATCTGTTAACGGCTCAAGGTTGTTAGCTATGGTCTGTGTGGACTGAAGTCCATGTTTACTTAAAATTTTATTTAGTTGTGTGCTTAAGAAATTTAGAGGTAAACAATCAACGTTGGGAGATCCTAAATGTCACAGGTTGAAGTCACCACAGATTATTGTTTCATGATTTACATGATCGCAGGAATTTGATTCAGATTGTCACTCAGCTGGCTTAGTCTTTTAGCCCGTGCTGAGCCAGAGCTATTAGAGTAGACATTAATCAGGAGGATCTTAATTCGGGAGGCAGGTGTCCTCAGTCTCTCCAATACGAGCGTTTGAAGCATCTCCTCTTGGGTCTAAATTGGAGTTATTGTCGATTTCATATTCAGGTTTAGATAAATTGATAAGCCTCTTGAAGGCCTCCCAAAGATATTTTCTTTCTTTGCTACTTGGTGGATCTCTTGAAAGCCAGCAATTGTTAATGGGGTTAATGGGCACGTTTCTTGTAAGCAAAGGACATCAGATGACATTAGTAGTGATTTTGCAGTGTTTAAGCTTAATAATCTTGATAGCCCAGCTACATTCCATGACAGAAGAGTTATGAATTGTTGAGACTGTGGTGGGCACTTCTCACTGCTAGGAATAAGCTGTTGTTTCTCTAGACAAGGCATGTGGCACCCAATTCCAATCCAATTTGTGTTCGTGTTCTCCCCCAATTTGTCCTAGTGTGATTTTCCTAATGGGGCCTCTTGTTGATGAATGGGAGCAAGCTAGATGTATGTTTTCTGACAATGGATGACGGGGAGAGTGCCCAGTCCCCCTTAGTATGCTGTAGGGGTGAGCTTTTGGGGTGGAAAGATTGAGTAGCCTTCTTAATGGTGCTGGATATTTGGGTGGAGAGATTTTAGACATTCCTATACAGTTCTCAAGGATAAGCTTGCAGTCTAGTATGGCTTCTGCCAGTGGGTATGTGTTTAGTGTTAAGACTGTGGCTTCCCTCCCATTACTGCACTCCAGGGTGGATTTAAATTCTACGCTCAAGATGTCCTCAGGCGTAATTTTGGACTTGGGGGAATGGCCTGAAACAGCCTTAATAAATTGGAGCGATTCAGTACATCATGGCTGCCTTCAGAGGGATAATATGGAATGAGGGCCAGCTTAGTCGGTCGGTCCTCGTCTAAGCATTGTTTTGTTTGACCTTAGTTGTGAGTGTGAACGAGGGGGGTAATCATTGGTAATTGGTCTAATCCTCTTGAGCCCGGACAATGATCTCTGTGGATCAGCGCTTTCTATTGTGGGTGAGATTACTTCCTGCAGAACTTGTGTCAACGCCCGACCTAATGATTGCTGTGCCCTCTATATTTGGGTGATGGAGGCTGAAGGTCTAGATGGAGGGCTTCGATCAGTAATGGAACTTAAGTTTTGCTTGGGTGGAGAGAAAGCTAAGGTCACCGTACCATGGGATTGGGGTGCTGTCAATTGTCCTGATTCAAGGTCTTTTATCATATGTCCTCTGTTTCTGGGCAAGGTTTCCTTCTGCTCTTGCGTGATTGGTAGTTGCATCCCCTGTGAATTTGTTCCTTGCATAGTGGGCTGTATTGCTGGACTTTGTGCCGCATAAAGTCTGTGTCTGGCTTAGGTAGAATAGGTGGTAGAGTGGATGGTAAAGCCAGGTTTGGATGGAGAGGAGCAGACAGTTGAACGGATTTTACTATGATCCTCGTTTTTCCATTGCCTTTAAACAGTGGGTATACGCTAGGCAAGTTGTTAGCTGATTTTATTTGCTTGGGTAGAAGCTGATTAGAGTAACGTTCTTTCTCTGCTTTGCTTCTGGCCTTCTTTAGTCATTTTTTTGCTCTTTTTGATAAGGCAACGGACCATTGGTTTTCTTTAGGTGTTGTTTTGCCATTGAGATTGCCAGGCGAAATTTTTACCTTCGCTTCTGGGACCGGTTCCTACGCTGTAGGAGGTGTTGAGACTCCCTGGTCGTGATTTGCTGCTGGAGTATGTGGAGAAAGTTTTGTGAGAGCTCTCATAGGTGACATCATTTCCAGCTGTGCGATTTCCTGTGAGGTTTCCATGTCAGCTGCCTCCATAATGTAGGTCCCTCTTTGCTCAGTTTGGCCAGTTTCTGTATCTGTTGGTTTTGGATCGGGCCTGCTAAGGGTGCTTCTTAAGGCCAGTTTTATGTCCATTATCATTAGGTTCAGGGCGTCTGGTAAGATACACAGTTTCTCTGCAATCTGATAGCAAGAACATGATGAGCAAGGAATTTCTGTGCCTTCACCGTTTTTTTACCTCTCTTCCAGGGAACTGACTTTTTCCTCTATTTTTAAGATTGAAGTTGCCAGGGCTTGAATTAAGTCAAGTTGCAATTCCAGTTTGTCAGACTGCCATGAAAGAGCATTAACAGTAGTGGCTAAAGTAGCGTTTGCAGAAGCCAATAGGGTGTCTTGCTCAATGTTATTTTTGGTCATTTTGATGGCAAATGAAATAGAATTTTCTGATATGCTCATGCTCTTCTTGGAGCTATGGTTCGCTAATAGGTGGAACTCGTGCTGCTCGAAGGCTTCCTCAGACTCTATGGTATTTATTGTGTTTTTATCCTTGCTACAAGGTGGAGCCCTGAACAGGCCCTGGCCAGCGTCTGTTCTCCATTGGCCCCTTTTAAAAATTTCAGGATTGGCTTGTTCAGTTGACCTGAGGCTGCGACCACCTGTACTGTATTGTCCTATGCAACCTTTTTTTTCCCCATGGCTGTGGATCTGAGCAGCCTTAGTTATATTGTGTGTTTTAAGCGGAGGTTGAACCTTCAATAAACTATCCATGGAAGTTGAAGGGCAAGTTATAATATGGGTAACATTTTCGCCTCTTTGGTCTTTTCCCATTGTGTTAGTTGATAGGTCAATTTCTGCCAGCATACTATCCGGAGGACTTCCAGTCGATATGTCTATTGCAGTACTATTTATTAGTTGTTGGTTAGCCTGGTTATGCCTACTATTTGTGTTGGGGGACGGGGTTATGAGTGATATTATATCTACAGTGGGGGCAGGGATAGCTACTAGGCCTCCATTGGGTTCCTATCTCCTGATTGAGTCTGGAGAGTCTGGGTGGGCTTGCTGAGGAAGTTTTTTAAGGAAATAATCAGCTATTGATGTTTTTTTCGCTGTTTCTGAAATGCCACCATTGCTGATGATACTAGCCATTTTCCTGTCCCTGCCGTCCCTTGCTATGGGTGTATGTGTGGATGTTGATATTAATAAAGTGTAAGCAATTGCGGGGGCTACATCTTTATTGGGCTTGATAGCTTCCAAGGTCACTAAGGTTGGTAAGCTTGTCGGTAAGCTTATCTTGTCAAGTATGAAACTGGGCATTATACCAGAAGAAAGAGGTGTGCGTAATCCATTGTGAGTTGTCATCAACGCTTCCATTACTTCACGTAGGTTTTGGTTTGAACTGTGTGTCTTAGGTTTTTGATCCTTCCTTTTTGCAATGGCGGTAGCACATCATTGGTGGAATATTCTGTGTGATATTTTCCATCCCTGGAGAAAAGGACATGCCTTCCTAGTTACTTCGCGGTTGGAGGCCTTAGCAGCCCTATTGTGGTCTCGAAACCTCAGGATGGACTGATCCTCAGGCTGGGCCTCAGGTGAAGGCATTCGGGCAGACATGGGAAATTTTAGCTGTAGTAAAAACTACAGTTGCAGCTGTAGTTGTGACGATGACGATGACAATGGTTGGAATTAAATCATTAATTATGTTAGCTATGACTAGCAGGTATAGTTGTGCTGTGCTGTGCCAGGCGGGCGGTAGTAGTTAATCCGGGTAGGCGCCACCCCTCACTCTACACTCACTGTTCGGAGTTCAGCGCATTTGTTTGCTGTTTTTGTTGACTTTTACCCATCTGTGCACTTTACTTCTGCTATTCAGTGGCAAAATGGTTGGGCTATCAATTGAAACTATGGTAATATTGGCTTATACCTGATCGTTCATTTAAATCACTTTTCAGTCCCTAGTATATGGTATTACATGTACCCAAGGACTGTAAATTAATTGTGAAAACACTGCTTTTAGATAGCTGACATTTTCCTGCCTAAAACAAATCTGCCCGTCTGCCAGTTTCCAGATTCCCATGAGTGTGTACAGCTCTTCTGTTGTGGGTTTTGTTTTATTTCCAGACATTGGGACAAATGAGGCCTAGTTGTGAGGGGAGAGGGTCTTTCTGACAGCATTGAATAGATGGGGAGGAGCTGTACCTTGCCCTGATTGCACTTTAAAGGGCCCTGACTGCAGCACACACAAAGGAACCTGACCCAAGGCCTGCCCTTGACTTTGTCCCCCTAGACAATTTGGAGCAAGAAACAGGGGAAGTGGAAAAAGTGACCAGAACCAGTTTTGGGGGTAGGCTAGGGAATTCCCTCAAACAAAGGCTGGCACCAGTTGCAAAGGTGGCACCTTGAGAACCTCTCGTCAGAACACTCTCAGAACTGTGAAAGATTCAGAAGAAGAACTGGCCTGCTGCCTCAAGAAGACAGATTAAATCTGCTTTCCTTGAACCCAGGCTCCCCAGAAGTAACTCTGAGGGTCAGTTGGCTGACCTCCTGTTTGAGACATGGGGACACAACAAGTACCCAGAGGCCCACCTGTAAATGCCCTGCTGACCAGCACCAACTGGATCTGCCAGGACCTTTCTGAGCCCTGATGCTGGCCTCTGGTGGAGTGAGTCCTGATCCCCAAGAGGTGTCTCCAGGTCCTGGACTTGACGTACATCAGAGTGAACTTCTACTGAAGAAGGGGTGAAGTAAAAGATGTTTGGGCTTCTCGTGACTGCAAAGTGACCTCTTTAAACCAACAAAAACTGCCTGCAATGACTATACCTATGCAAAGGTCCAGTAGGACCTGCTCTTGGCACTGACAGCGACCGCCCATGATAACTGCCAATGTGAGGATTCAGCACCTGCACTTCGCATCAAGAGCATGGCCCGGCAACGGGAAGCCACAGCATCGACCGTGATGCCTGACCTGCATCGCACACCAACAACAACCTCCTTGGGGCCCCCACCAATGCGAATGGCAACTCCTCACAGCAAACCGGATTCCTGTACCTGACCCACGCTCTATTGCATTCAGCCTGTACTTGTCACTTTAGCCAGGTCAAGCGCCACAGGATAACCGCGAGTGGTGCTTAAGTTCTTTTTGGCGCTATTTTCACCGAAATCATTAAAACTCATATCACTGGATTTTTGGCATTTTGGTGTCATTTTACTTATTAAAATGTGGTCGATTTTCTAAATGAATTTGGGATTTTTCTTGTGTTATGTTTCTACTTTAACATATCGCCTCTAAGTAAGCCTTTTTGCTTTTGCTCTAAGCTACCAGAGGGTTAAGCACAGGCTAATTTTATGACTTTTGTGATTCACCCTGACAAGTATTGTGATTATGAGCTCAGCTGGACTTCCACTCCTCTCAACTAATACTCCAATTTCTTACAAGGTTGGATTATTATTTCTGGGTATCAAGGCCTACAGATAGGTAATTTATTACACACAATGGCAGATTAACTCTGTGCAGAATTTTTTGGTGTTGTTTACTGCCTGTGACATCCTAATGGGAAGCGGATTTGCACTGTAATAATAATTCTTGCCAGAATCTCTTCTAACATGTCTGCCAGGATCTTGTAATAAAAAATAATTAAATAATACATATAGCCATACATACAAATATACATCCATACAGATACATAAAGTGTCTTTGGGTCCACTCTGTTTCTGCCACTAGGTCTTTCTTTACTCTTTTTTTTATTTTAATATTTCTTCAGAGTATACTACGGCTCTGCAGGCAGTGCTAACAGGTTGCTTGCTGGCCACTCATTTAGTCTGCAATGAGCCCCACTCCACTTGGCCACCTTCTCTAAACCAGGAGATAGTTATTGTAAGATACTGGGTTGCAGGTCGAGGGTGGTAAACCCCTACTCAAGCAGCAACCACAATTCTTGTCAGGGTGAAGTCACAAGCTAATCCCAAATAACTTGATGTCAACCCTCTGGGAGCTTGGAAATTTGCAAAGTATTTGCGCAACAATCCAAACAATAACACAGTGAAAAACGACAACAAGATCCCACACCAGATCAGAAAATTCTATTGAATAAAGCAAGACCAAAGTGACAGAAATCCCATCAGTAGAACCAAATATGCAATATTGAAGATTTTAATGAAAATAGGACCAAAAAGCACAAAGTGCCAGCTACGGATACTTGATCATGCAGTACCAGAACAAAGTCATTAGTATTTTTTCCTAGATGGGCTGGCTACAGGGACCCAGTGAGGCCCACTGAACAAGAGTGGCTTTAATCCTCATTGTCGAATGTTGCTTGGTCCTGCACAGAGGGTTATGCGTTGATTTCGAGGTGCTTACAAATCTGTGATGAGAGGACCTGTGTTGTTGTCGAGAATCCTCTCACCGAGGGCTTGCAATGGGTGGTCTGTGTTGAGGGTGAATCGCTCAGTTGAGGAGATGCACCAGTTCCGAAGAGCTGTGAAGCTGCAACGCTGTGATATGAGAACCTGCATCATCATTGAGCAGTTCCGATGCAAGTTGCAAAGTCAACGCGGCTTCCTTCAGCTGAGAGAACCCTTGCAGCAGAAGTGATGCATTGGTTTTGCTCGAGTTTGTGCCGCTCAACAGAGGAGATGTGTTGGGTCTGCTGGGTCGACAGATGGGCTGGCAGAGCACCTTTAGGCCCACTTGCAAGCGTCCAGGACTGCGATGGCACCACTTGGTAGGGTAGGACTCAAAAATGACAGAGTCCAGGTGCAGAGTTCAAGGTTGTTGGAGCCTTCTGTCCCTGCGGCTCAAGTCAATAGGCCACCCAACTAGCTCTTGGAGTCACTCTGGAATCCTGGATTCAACAGATGCAGATCCATTCCTTCTCACCCAAGCAAGAGGGCAGCAGTCCTTTAGGGCAGCAGTCCAGCAGCGTGGCAGTACTTTCAGTAGCACACCAATCCTTCTTTCTGGTAGAATATCTACAGATCCAGATGTGTAGTGAGGAGCTGGTGTTTGAGGTCTAATACTATAACCCAGTTCTGCCTTTGAATTGGGAGAAGCTTCTAGAGATATCCCTTTAAAGTCCACAGGCACCTGCCTCCCCCACCCTGGCTCCAGATTAACTACAGGGGATATGCAGCCCTTTGGGTGGAGGCAGGACACAAACTACTCTAGTGTAAGTAGGGCTGTGCCCTTCTCCACCCCCCATCCTGCCAGTGATGACCCATCCAGGCACACCTAAGCTCTCTATTGTGTGCGGCTGTCAAGGAGGAATACACAAAGCCCAACTATCAGCTACACCCTGTCATGTGAACCAAAGGCATGCTGCAAGTACTAAATGGCTAAGGCAGGAAAATGCCAACTTTCTAAAAGTGCCATTTTCAAAATTGTAACTTAAAATCTGACTCTACCATAGATAGGATTTTTCATTACAATTCCAAAGACATTAAACATGAATTGGGTGCCTGTACCTATTTGGAAGTTAAAGCTTATTAAATGTACTAGGGTGACTCCAATGTTATCCTATGAGAGAAGTAGGCCTTGCTGTAGTTAACAATTAATTTAACAGGTTTTATTAGCAGGGAATGTTGAACTTTCAAAATACACCCCACTCGGCCCTCTGGGCTGCTCAGAGCCTACCGAAGGGGTGACATGTATTAAAGGAAGGAATGGGCCGGGCAAAAGGCTTATTTTTCCATGTTAAAATAACAGTTTAAAACTGCAACCACAGGCTGCAATGGCAGGCTTGACACATGTTTAGAGAGCTACCTAAGTGGGTGACACAATAAGTGCTGAAGGATCACTTGTAGCATTTAATATACAGGCCCTAGATGCATGTAGTACCACTTTACTATGAAATTATAAGTACATTAAAGATGCCAATTGGGGATAAGCCAATGTTACCTTGAACGTTATTATCATTTTATTTGTACCTGCAGCTGGAGTTGGCGGGGCTGTTCCGATGACAGAGCAGGGCAGGGGAAGAGTGGTATTGCCACTCCTCTGTGCATATGACTGTGGGCCGGCCAAACAGTCATGCACACCTTCTCTGTTCGCCACACTCTGCATTACAGCCAGCGTGGAGAACATGCCCAGGCTCCCTGTTCCTGGCTAAGCATTGAACCACGATGCTGAGACCAACCACAATGCTGCATTGCAGCAATGTATTTGGTCAGGTGAGCCTGGGTGCTTACCAATCACAACGCCACATTGCACCTTTGTGATTGGTCAGGGGAGCCTGGGTGCTTCCTGGTCCCCGAGTCCTGACGGAGGAGAGATGTGACAGGGAGAAGGTAAGTTTTTTCCATTTCCTTTTTTTTTACATCCCCCGGCCCTCCACCCTTAATAAGTGCCGGCCGCCACTGATCCAATAGTGACACAAAAGGCACTATTATTCATAAACAATACCTATCGGCAGTGCCAATGCTTTTAGTCCATACATTGCAATAGGTTGCGCTAATGAAGTTATTTGTTCACAAATGTTCCAGGATTGCTCTCCTAGCACTATGTTATGAGCTGAGCAAATGTAAGTACTGCTGTGTTGTGTACCACATGCAGTGCAAAGGTGGCTATTTTGACACTGCAAAAATTTAGGGTACAAATCACATAACTAATATGTCGAAGGTATTTGAATGTTAACGTGCAATGTTTTATTAATTAATAACAGAAATTGTCATAGTCCCCAAATAAGACGTGTATAATGTTTCATTTACAAGTCTCTATGTTATCTGCACAGTGAAACAAAACTGCCGGGATTGCCTGACATATGAATTTTATTAGCTCTTGGAAGGAAGCAAGCAGAATATGATTTTGTAGAAAGCAAATGAATCACTGTTATACTGATATAAATAATGGCTACACAGTGAGCCTCTTGACCTATTTATAACCTTCCGTCGTGTGATTGGTGCTATATTTCATCTTCAATTGCAGCTGCCATCATATTCATTTGGTGATATTTTTATTCAGCTCTGAAAGAATATTTTTGCATTTTTTCAGCAAAATTATTTAAAGCACAAATGAGAAAAGGGACATGGCTCAAACTAAACTAAAAAGCAAAACACACAAGATGATGGACGGAATGCTGCACATTGGCAAACATTCACCCCCAGTCACAGATCTGGGTTTAAGCCATCGTTATTTTGCTTCACCACGCCACCCCAGTTCAGACATAGCCATATGCAAATCAGTCTTGACCCTGTGCCTCATGAGAACAGTCCAGACCTAACTGCCAAGCCATGTCTTCCCTGGACCGGAATCAAGCATCCTAGGACCGGTTTCAGGCTATCAGCCTTCATCAGCCAGGATAGCTTGACTCCAGTGGCGTAGTGAGCACGGGACCCACGTCTGGGCATACCCTTCCCACATAGGGCGAAATGCAAAACACACAAGATGACGGACGGAATGCTGCACACTGGCAAACATTCACCCCCAGTCACAGATCTGGGTTTAATCCATCGTTATTTTGCCAAACTAAACTAAACCAAATCAAATAATAAAAAAATAAGATTGGCAAATGCCAATATGTTTTTTGAAAACATAACCAATGGACGTCAAAAGTGTAAAAATAATTACAATTCTAGAAAACTGCCAAAATCTGAAGGTGGAATAGGTTTAAAACAAAAACACTAAATGAAAAGTGTTCCATTGCTGTAGTAAATAAAAATTAAACAATTTAGAAGAAATGAAAGCAGAGACTTGTCTACCTGGGGCTGTATTACACAAAATGCCCCGGGGGAGCGCACATTTGCGCCCGCTTTGCATGCCCTTGGGGCACTTTGGTTTTACAGAAGGGGCCGCAGACCCTTATGCGGCCCCTTCTGTAATACAATTAGCGCTGGCGCACATAATTTGCCAGCGCTATCTTCAGGGGGCATTCCCTAATTTACATGGGGGCATGCCCCATGCAAATGAGGGAATCCCTTTGCCTCTTCACCTGTGCCATATTACAGATGCGGGCACAGAGGCAAAGAAGCTCTCAGGGGATGCACTGACAGTGCACCACCTAAAAGGTGATGTACTTTTAGTGCCCTCTTGAAAGCAGACCTCTGGAGGGGGGGGGAATGGGTCCTATGGCCCCCCCAGATATCCCCATGAAGGCAGGTGTAGTCACTCACTGCACCCGCCTGCGAGGAGATCTCTAATCCCCCTTAAAAGTGCAGGCAGTTTGCCTCCTTCACTGTGAAAACAAGGAGCAGCTTCAAAGCAGCCGCTCTGTTTTTCACATGAATGCCCTGCCCCATAATATGGTGCATTTTCCTTCATTGCATAATGAAGGAAAATACACTGCATGTATAATGCGGCCCTGGCCAGGCACTGAAGAACCAGGACTGGAAGTCCAGATGTGCAATAGCAAAATACCACAATGAATCTAGCCATATCCCCACAGTGTGGGCTATGGCGGGCAGAAGCAAAACTTGAATGACACTACAACAGACAAATAGATAAAGAGGTCTGGATTAAAGTATAAATTCATATGAAATATATATTTTTAGGAAAATCAAAAGGTCTTGGCCTAATGGGTCCTATGGAGAGATATATTTTCTATTTTATGAGAAGGTTAGTAAGATGTTAAAAATATAGTATACTAAAGTAATGCCCCACGTTTACGTTTAGATATCAGCTTTTTCCAAAAATACCCAGTCTTTTGAAGGGTGAGCAAGGGCATATCCAAGGGGGAAATTCACAGTAAACCATTGTTCTGCTTTGTGGCATGTCCCCCAGAGGTCCACTGAGATAGCATGGTGTATGTAGTCCTACAAAATGAACATATAAGCATCCGCTGATGTGTAATTTTGTGGGTTATGCTATCAAAGTTGAAAATCCATTCCTCACCCACAAATTGTTAGGAATTCTTCAGAGACTTCATGGAGCAAACAGGTTTAATGCGACCTGAACGGAGGACTTGCTCAATGAATACCAATACCAATTGCCCTGCACTTGGTAGAAATACCATCATTTTCACCAATAATTTGCAACCGACCACATATCTTTATTGCTTTAGGTCAATGAACTAGGAGTAGAAGATTACAAACCTCGTGAGCTTCAGTATGAACTAATTACACTGCATGATTTTTCTAAACAAAATAATCATGAACACAGATGAAACCAAAGGGAACATTTACTAATGTTAGGCGGGGTTCTCGCATTGCATACAGTGATACAACACATGCATTTACTTACCTTTCAAAAGGCCTCGTAGCAAAGAGCACAATTGTGCAGACCTGCACAATTCGTTGTAGATCTAAGCCTAAGACTCTTGTTTCCGCTCTTGGAGGTTTCATCAGACTTGAATTGGACACCTGTTTGAGTTAGAGATTAAGGGGCACATGCATCAAGGCAAAAACCGGTCGCAAACGGGCAGATTCTCAGAATCTGCCCCTTTGCGACAGGTATTCTTGCATTTCGGATGCATCATCCCAAATGCAAAAATCGCAAATTGCGATTGCATTTAAGGAATCGCAAATTGCGATGCCTTAAATGCAATGCAAGATTGCATTTAAAATAGCGATTTCGCTACTAGGGTCAGCTAAATACCGAGGGGCATATTTACAAGCCCCTTGCGACACATTTGCGCCGCCGTTGCGTCACTTCCGTGACGCAGCGGCGGCGTAAACCATGCGCCACGTTGCGACTTATTTACAACGTGACGCATCTAGGCAGATGCGTCACGTTGTAAAGCACTGCGCCACATGAAACCTGCGTCAGGTTTCATGTGGGCGTTTCGTCGCAGAGTGGGCGTTCCATCGCAGGAAAGCCTCGTAAAACGGACTCAGTGAAATCTACAAGATTTCACTGAGTCAGTTTTACGACGCTGCTGCATCAAACCCATACGCCTGCTTGAAGCAGGCGTAAGGAGTGACGCACCACGTTAAGTATGGGCGGCCCCTGTGCATTGCTGGAGCTGCGTCGCGCTTGCGACACGACTCCAGCAATGCGCCGCCCTTACGCCAAAAGATGCGACACGCATCTGCTTATCCTTGCGCCACGGTGCGCCGCATTGTAAATGCGACGCATCCGTGGTGGAGCAAGGAGAGAATTGCGTGTCGCATCTCTTCTGGCGCATCCCTGCTGATTTGCATAGATGCGCCAGACCTTGTAAATATGCCCCCGATAATTTAAACCTGATGGTATTTAGCGAAAACTTTGAAAAATGCACTAAAGTGCATTTTTCAAAGTTCAGATTACACACACACATGCCCTTGGGGCATGTGTGTGCGCTAACTATGGGTGCACATATCAATTTCAGGGGTGCAACAGGGTGTCCTTTTGGCACCCTTGAAATTACATGCGCAATTTGCGAGTACCTATTGGGGACTCGCAAATTGCGCATGCAATTTCCCATTCATTCCTATGGGCCTGTAGGCCCATAGGAATGAATGGGAAGCCATTCCTTAATTGCGACTCGCAATTTGCAAGTCGCAATTAAGGAATGTTTGGGAATCGCTATTTATTTAGCGTTTCCTACATGCATAGGCTTTTGCGATTCCTTAATTGCGATTCCATAATAATCGCAATTAAGGAATCACAAAAGCCGACTTTGATGCATGTGCCCCTAAGGCCCTTGTTTAGAACTTGGCAGACGGTGTACTCTGTCAAAATGTTACAGATATGTCATCTGCTAAATTCAAATACCATAGGCTGCAATCATCTTGGGATGTGGCTGCTGGTAATCTTCCACATTTGTGATGGAATAGCCCACTGCCAAACTCTAAATAAGGCCCAAAGTCTCTGCAATCATTTATGTAGCTTGCACAGATTTTAGGAGGCCTGTTTAACAATATTGTTCTTAAGTGTGTTTAAAAAGAATGTTATTCCTCAAGCAGTATGTGGTATTGAATTACTGGTCCTGGACCGAAGAGTTGAATGACAAAGAGTTAAGCTGTGTTAGAACATTGGGATGTTGGGAGCTCCATTGAAGACAATGGAGTTGCTCTGGGCTTATAATGGCGGAGTCGGAGGAGGCATCGCCATCGTCCACAGGAACACCCTCAGAGTCTCAACCAACACCGACGACACCCTCAGCACCGCCGAACACATGCACTTCCAGATCCACACCGATCCCAACACCACCCTCAGAGGACCCCCCGGACCCCGACCACAGTTCAGCGATTCCATCACTGACTTCGTCAGCACACACGCCATCGCCTCCACGGACTACATCCTCCTCGGGGACCTGAACTTCCACCTCGAGAACAACAAGGACACCAACTCCACCACCCTGATCGACAACCTCGCCACCCTCGGACTCAGACAGCTCGTGACTACACCCACCCACGCCGCCGGCCACACGCTAGACTCCATCTTTTCCGCAAGCCCACACGTCTCCTTCAACCACACCTCCGAACCCCACTGGACTGACCACCACTGCATCCACTTCACCTACAGGAAGCCCACCACGCACCACCGCACCGAACAAATGCCTCGCCGCTGCAGGAGCAGAGTCACGGAAGACCAGCTAACCACAACCCTCGCCCTGAGCCCACCCGCCGAACCCTCCGACCCCGACACCGCCACCCGCAACCTCAGACAGTGGATCGACGACTGCGCCAACACCCTTGCCCCGCTCAAGAATCCGCCCAACAGCCACACCAGCAAGAAAGCCACCTGGTTCACCGAAGACCTCCAGGCCTCCAAACGAACATGCCGAAAACTGGAGAAGATCTGGCTCCACGAACGGACAGCGGACAGCTACGCCGCCCACAAGAGCGCCACCCGCAGTCACCATCACCTCATCAGATCCGCCAAAAGGGCCTCACTCAAAGACCGCCTAGACAACAACGCACACAACAGCAAAGAGCTCTTCAACATCGTGAAGGAACTCTCCAACCCCAGCTCCAACACCAACGACATCCAGCCGTCGCGAGACCTATGCGACTCACTGGCCACCTTCTTCCACCGCAAAATCGCCGACATCCACGACAGCTTCAACACCACGACCGCCCCGGCAACCACCGAGACCACTGCCCCCACAACCACCAACCGCCTGCTCTCCTGGACCAACATCAACGACGAGGACACCAGCGAGATCATGAACACCATCCACTCCGGTTCACCGCTAGACCCGTGCCCTCACCACATCTTCAACAAAGCCAGTACAGCCATCGCGCCCCATCTCCGGAAAATAATCAACATCTCCTTCGAGACAGCATCCTTCCCGGAAAGCTGGAAGCACGCCGAGATCACCGCCTTACTCAAGAAACCCAAGGCAGACCCCAAGGACCTCAAGAACTTCCGACCCATCTCTCTGCTCCCGTTCCCCGCGAAGGTCACCGAGAAAATCATCAACAAACAACTGACCCGCTACCTCGAGGAGAACAACATCTAGACCCTTCCCAGTCCGGCTTCCGCAGCAACCACAGCACCGAAACCACCCTCATCGCCGCCACCGATGACATCAGGACCCTGCTAGACAACGGAGAAACAGCAGCCCTCATCCTCCTGGACCTATCAGCCGCCTTCGACACGGTCTGCCACCACACACTACGAACACGCCTTCACGACGCCGGGATCCAAGAGAAGGCCCTGGACTGGACCACATCCTTCCTTTCCGGCAGAATACAAAGCGTCCGCCTCGCCCCCTTCCGATCCAAGGCCACCAAGATCATCTGCGGCGTACCCCAAGGCTCCTCCCTCAGCCCAACGCTGTTCAACATCTACATGGCACCCCTCGCCCACGTTGCCCGACAGCACAACCTCAACATCATCTCCTACGCCGACGACACCCAGCTGATCCTCTCCCTCACCAAAGACCCTCACACCGCCAAAGCCCACCTCCACGAAGGAATGAAGGCCGTCGCCGAATGGATGAGGACCAGCCGCCTGAAGCTGAACTCGGACAAGACGGAGGTCCTCATCCTTGGTTCCAACCCTTCAGCCTGGGACGACTCCTGGTGGCCAACATCACTGGGAACAGCCCACCACCCACCGACCACGTATGCAACCTAGGGGTCATCCTCGACCCCACCCTCTCCATGACTAAGCAGGTCAACGCCGTTTCCTCATCCTGCTTCAACATCCTCCGAATGCTCCGCAGGATCTTCAAGTGGATCCCCACCGAAACAAGAAAAACAGTCACCCAGGCCCTCGTCACCAGCAGGCTGGACTACGGAAACGCCCTCTACGCAGGAACGACGGCTAAGCTCCTGAGACGGCTGCAACGCATCCAGAACGCCTCTGCACGTCTTATCCTCGACATCCCCCGACGCAGCCACATCCCACCCCACCTGAGAGACCTGCACTGGCTCCCTGTCAACAAGAGGATAACCTTCAAGCTCCTCACCCACGCACACAAAGCACTCCACAACTCCGGACCAGCCTACCTCAACAGACGACTCAGCTTCTACACCCCCACCCGCCAGCTCCGCTCGACCAGCCTCGCCCTCGCCACAGTCCCCCGCATCCGGAAAACGACCGCCGGCGGCAGATCCTTCTCCCACCTCGCCGCCAAGACCTGGAACACCCTCCCCACCAACCTCCGACAGACCCAAGACCTACTGGCCTTCAGAAGACTCCTCAAGACCTAGCTCTTCGATCAGTAGCAGCACCACCCCCCTCTTCCCCCAGCGCCTTGAGACCCTCGCGGGTATGTAGTGCGCTTTATAAGTAACATGATTGATTGATTGATTGATAGATATAAGCCCAGCGCTCCAACATTCCAATGTTTGTCTTTTTGTTTCTCCATTTTTAATTTAGAACATTCTACCCTTAGTGGGTGGAATGTTCTAATAGCCTTATAGCCCTTCTGCCTCAGGCTATACCGGTTGTTAAAGGCCCTCTCCCTCGTTATAGGCCCTCACCTGCGGCTCAGGCCTATAACTCGGGATCAGGGCCTTTAACAGCCAGTATAGCCCACGGCAGCGGGCTATAAGGCTATATTATGTAACTCCCACTTACTTCAATGCATCCAATCTTTATGATTACATTTGTATCAAACTCTGAGATAAATACTTTACTGCACTGTGGCAGCAACTGAGTAACTGTGTGAAAGAAATGTTGTCATGCTTAGGTTAGTTTGGCAAGTGTTAGCAGTTATCAACCTCCTTTGCTTAGTATATGTGTATGTGTGGGGGCGTGGTGTAGCTGCCGGATAAGATAGCCGACTGAATGTGAATAGCCGCTGTAAAGAATCTTTTTCCTTGGCTGCGACATGAGAATACTTCAACGAAGGAATGACTGCGTCATATGTCCCGTGCAGGCCCATTGCCACTTTCTCTATGTTAGCATGAGCACGTTGCATTTTATCCTCTGCTTTGTGCACGTTACTATACAAACATATTTTGCTTTGTGCCACACTGTACTTTCACACAGAACCTGCTGTTGTTTTTACATTCTATTCTTTCCTGGGATTTAGTCTGCACACCATAGACAAGGTCAAACAACGATGCCCCTTGTTATTTTTTTCTGGTCAGACCTTAGCACCTATACAAAACACACAAATGCAGCTGTTGTTTTGGACCACATTGTCATATAGCTATGCACAGAATATGTAACAAAACACTTGGAGAGGGATCTTTCAAGGGAAAAGAGTGGGACGGCAGATGTAGAAATTTCATCTGTGCATGCTAAGGTACGGGATCTGCTGCCAACACCCAGAGATCTTCTGAGATATAACCATTTGCTGCTGTAGAAGGGGAGGGGGGCTAGGTAACCTTGTCTTATATAATGGCAGCTCCTTTTATGATTTATGGACTACTAACTATGCTGACCGTATTCTTCTTAGGCATTTTCTTACTTATGTTGGCACGTATGCTGCATACTAGAGCACGATAGTTTAAAATAAACATTTTACATTTTTCTTGTGCCTCTGTCAGATCTTATTGTGGACTAGTACGAGGGTGAGAACAAAAGGGTGTGTCCTGTAACCGAGATTCCAGGAGTGTTGTGTTCTGGAGTGTCTAATCACTTGTGCCACTGTGAGTGAGTAGGAGGGCAAGTGAGACACTATAGCTAGTCGGTCCCGGGCACATGGGTACTAAGGTGGTATGATGACTCAGTCCCTACCTACTAAGGTTCTATGGTCCCAAACATAGGGGGTCATTACGATGGCGGAAGGCCCGCCATCGACAGCCTGTCAATGGTGGGCCCTCCACCATTGTGCAGCTGTTTTCCCCCCCGCCAAATTATGATGGCGGGGGAATCATTGGTTGAGCGCAGCGATCGTAAAGACCGCCCACCACGGTTCCGACAGGCGGTCTTTTCCGACCGCCTGTCGGAACCAAAACATTGCCCAACATTGCGGCGGTGGGAGTATGATATCCCTTTCCTCCGTTCGTTTTGTGGCAGACAATCCGTAGCAAAACGAATGGCGGAAACGTATTTGGGGGCCCGCTACGGGCCCCCCTTAATCCCTGGGCCTGGGGCAAGGGCACTGGGGGGCATCTATGGTGCCCCCTACATATCCCTGCACCATGTGGCAGGCACGGCATGGTGCCTGCCAAGTAGTGCAGGGATATGCAAGTGCCTTTTTCTGGGCATTGCGGCGGGGGATGCTGACTGCATACGCGCTGCAATGTTAGGGATAGGGTCTGCGACTGCGGCGGTGGCGGTCACATCGTAATGTAGTAGGTGGGTAGGCCGCCTCGTAGGCGGCAGGTCCCACTACCACAACGATGGCGGTCGGACGAAAGTCCGACCGCCATCGTAATGACACCCATAGTTCTGTGACTCAGCAGAATCCCTGCAACAACTGCAGGTGAGTGGGATGCCGTTTTATATGGTTTCAGTGGCCCACTTTCATGTATTTACCATCTTGCTTTTCAGTGAGAGGAAAGGCAGCCATGTTGGGAATTCTTTCATGCGTACTGCACCACACATTGAGACCTTCTGGTGCAATTTATTTTGTGTTCTCTTTCAAAGATGTTTGTATCAAGGATGTAATTTTCTGCTAAATTACATTTTGGAAGTGTTCCAAGGTAGAATTTGCTACTTTTGAGGTGCTCCTCGTTTTATGTGCTCCTCTTTACTCAGGCTTGCATCCCTTGGTGCAGTGACTTTATATGAGCAGATCTACAAAGCTAAAACTCTCTAGGAAATCTGCTCTTGGCAAGTCTGTGCCTTCACAGCATTCACTGTGCAGTTCCTTAATGATGGCCTCACAAGATTCAAACAACATATTGCCTTTGGCCACCCCTAGGCTTTAAACCTCATCTTTAAACTCTAAATGTTTCCGAATGTAAAATACTTAAGCAAGATCCTCCCTCACTGTAGTACACATCCTCATCTATCTTTCTACAGATCTTACTTAATGAAATACGAGCTTTGCACTTTTTGTGGAAGAATAATAAACATGTTCAACATTTAGTCGAAAAATGGGCTGATACGGAAGCCAGAGTTTCTTCAGTAGGAATACAGGATTAGCAACATTCAAGATGGAACTGCTAAAATTGTATCTCTGGAGAAAGAGATAACTCTCTTATATTGTTAGGAGGAGAATTTGGAAAATAGAAAGTAATGAAATAACCTATGTATTTATGGCCTGTTGGAGGAACTTGTAAGTGAAATACCCCATTCCATTTTTCACCTCTTGGTTACCACAACTATTGGCCATGCCACCATCTACATTATTGAACATTCAAAGAGTGCACAGATTTGGTCAGAGTCCACCAGATGCCTCCTCTCTGGTAAGTGGACACAATATCGAGTTTTAAATATCGTTGTTTCATAATATCGAGTTTTAAATGTCGATAGTCAAAAATATTGTTGTTTAAAATATCGATGTCAATAATATCGATTTACTGTGTTGTTCAAAATATCATTGTCAAAAATATTGATTACTAAAATATCGTTATTAAAAAATATCATTTTGGTAAATGTTGTTTTTGTATTATAGTATATGTTTGTAAATGTTATAGTAATTGTTAATAAATGTGCAATTATTTTTTGAAATTTTGTTTTAGGAGCGGGATGTTGGGTTTATAGAGGATAAGGGTGGGGAGTGTTTAAAAAAATGTATCATTTCAAATTTAAAATATTAAAATTAATAATAATGAAATTGTAATATTTTTTTTAGGAGCGGGATGTTGGGATTATAGGAGATAAGGGTGGGGAGTGTTTTAAAAAATGTAATTCATTTTTGTATTTTTTAATGTAATATTAATGAAATTGTAATATTTTATTTAGGAGCGGGATGTTGGGTTTATAGGGATAAGGGCAGGGAGTGTTTTAAAATTTAAAATTTTACAAATTGTAATTTTTAAATTAATATTAATGAAATTAAAAATGTATTTTTTATGAGAGGGACTTTGGGGTTATAGGGGATATTGTTGTGGATAGGTTTAAATAAATGTATACAAATTTTATAAAATAAAATTTATAATAATTAAGTAATTTATATTTAAATTTATGAGTGCAATTTTGGGTTAAAAGGGGATAAATGTTGTTTAAAAAAAAAAAAAAATTAAATACAATTAAGGGCCCGATTCCGATCCCGCTGGGAAGGGCCCCGAACGGGATCGGTAGCGAGCGATTCCGATTCATAGCCCCAGTTTCCGGACGACTCGTACTGCTGTACGAGCGAGCAAGTACAATGCGAGGATAGCCTCGCGCTCCGATCGACTCGTACCCGTCGGCGACGCCGTCTGGACGACTCCGACTTCATCGACGCGCACCCCGCAATGTCTATGATTTTCCGAGCGACCAAGGGGTCTATTAGGATGGCGGTCATCCGCCCGCGATCGCAACACAGAAAACCGCCGGTCCCATTAGCATAGCGATACCAAAGGGGATGATGGACGGAGCGTTAGAGCAAATCAAACACTCACCCCCAGTCAACTGATCTGGGTTTAATCCATCATCATTCTTTAGCTCACTCCACCACCCCAGTTCAGACATGGCCATATGCAAATCAGTCTGACCCTGTGCCTCATGGGAACAGTCCAGCCCGAACTGCCAAGCCATGTCTTCCCTGGACCGGAAACAAGCATCCTGGGACCGGTTTCGGGTTCAAAACCCTCATCAGCCAGGCTATCTTGAATCCAGTGGCAAAGTGAGCAAGGGACCCACGTCTGGGCATACCCTGCCAACTTAGGGCGAACAAAGCGATACCAAAGGGGATGATGGACGGAGCGTTAGAGCAAATCAAACACTCACCCCCAGTCAAATGATCTGGGTTTAATCCATCATCATTCTTTAGCTCACTCCACCACCCCAGTTCAGACATGGCCATATGCAAATCAGTCTGACCCTGTGCCTCATGGGAACAGTCCAGCCCGAACTGCCAAGCCATGTCTTCCCTGGACCAGAAACAAGCATCCTGGGACCGGTTTTGGGTTCAAAACCCTCATCAGCCAGGCTATCTTGAATCCAGTGGCAAAGTGAGCAAGGGACCCACGTCTGGGCATACCCTGCCAACTTAGGGCGAACAAAGCGATACCAAAGGGGATGATGGACGGAGCGTTAGAGCAAATCAAACACTCACCCCCAGTCAACTGATCTGGGTTTAATCCATCATCATTCTTTAGCTCACTCCACCACCCCAGTTCAGACATGGCCATATGCAAATCAGTCTGACCCTGTGCCTCATGGGAACAGTCCAGCCCGAACTGCCAAGCCATGTCTTCCCTGGACCGGAAACAAGCATCCTGGGACCGGTTTCGGGTTCAAAACCCTCATCAGCCAGGCTATCTTGAATCCAGTGGCAAAGTGAGCAAGGGACCCACGTCTGGGCATACCCTGCCAACTTAGGGCGAACAAAGCGATACCAAAGGGGATGATGGACGGAGCGTTAGAGCAAATCAAACACTCACCCCCAGTCAACTGATCTGGGTTTAATCCATCATCATTCTTTAGCTCACTCCACCACCCCAGTTCAGACATGGCCATGTGCAAATCAGTCTGACCCTGTGCCTCATGGGAACAGTCCAGCCCGAACTGCCAAGCCATGTCTTCCCTGGACCGGAAACAAGCATCCTGGGACCGGTTTTGGGTTCAAAACCCTCATCAGCCAGGCTATCTTGAATCCAGTGGCAAAGTGAGCAAGGGACCGACGTCAACTTAGGGCGAACAAAGCGATACCAAAGGGGATGATGGACGGAGCGTTAGAGCAAATCAAACACTCACCCCCAGTCAACTGATCTGGGTTTAATCCATCATCATTCTTTAGCTAACTCCACCACCCCAGTTCAGACATGGTCATATGCAAATCAGTCTGACCCTGTGCCTCATGGGAACAGTCCAGCCCGAACTGCCAAGCCATGTCTTCCCTGGACCGGAAACAAGCATCCTGGGACCGGTTTCGGGTTCAAAACCCTCATCAGCCAGGCTATCTTGAATCCAGTGGCAAAGTGAGCAAGGGACCTACGTCTGGGCATACCCTGCCAACTTAGGGCGAACAAAGCGATACCAAAGGGGATGATGGACGGAGCGTTAGAGCAAATCAAACACTCACCCCCAGTCAACTGATCTGGGTTTAATCCATCATCATTCTTTAGCTCACTCCACCACCCCAGTTCAGACATGGCCATATGCAAATCAGTCTGACCCTGTGCCTCATGGGAACAGTCCAGCCCGAACTGCCAAGCCATGTCTTCCCTGGACCGGAAACAAGCATCCTGGGACCGGTTTCGGGTTCAAAACCCTCATCAGCCAGGCTATCTTGAATCCAGTGGCAAAGTGAGCAAGGGACCCACGTCTGGGCATACCCTGCCAACTTAGGGCGAACAAAGCGATACCAAAGGGGATGATGGACGGAGCGTTAGAGCAAATCAAACACTCACCCCCAGTCAACTGATCTGGGTTTAATCCATCATCATTCTTTAGCTCACTCCACCACCCCAGTTCAGACATGGCCATATGCAAATCAGTCTGACCCTGTGCCTCATGGGAACAGTCCAGCCCGAACTGCCAAGCCATGTCTTCCCTGGACCGGAAACAAGCATCCTGGGACCGGTTTCGGGTTCAAAACCCTCATCAGCCAGGCTATCTTGAATCCAGTGGCAAAGTGAGCAAGGGACCCACGTCTGGGCATACCCTGCCAACTTAGGGCGAACAAAGCGATACCAAAGGGGATGATGGACGGAGCGTTAGAGCAAATCAAACACTCACCCCCAGTCAACTGATCTGGGTTTAATCCATCATCATTCTTTAGCTCACTCCACCACCCCAGTTCAGACATGGCCATATGCAAATCAGTCTGACCCTGTGCCTCATGGGAACAGTCCAGCCCGAACTGCCAAGCCATGTCTTCCCTGGACCGGAAACAAGCATCCTGGGACCGGTTTCGGGTTCAAAACCCTCATCAGCCAGGCTATCTTGAATCCAGTGGCAAAGTGAGCAAGGGACCCACGTCTGGGCATACCCTGCCAACTTAGGGCGAACAAAGCGATACCAAAGGGGATGATGGACGGAGCGTTAGAGCAAATCAAACACTCACCCCCAGTCAACTGATCTGGGTTTAATCCATCATCATTCTTTAGCTCACTCCACCACCCCAGTTCAGACATGGCCATATGCAAATCAGTCTGACCCTGTGCCTCATGGGAACAGTCCAGCCCGAACTGCCAAGCCATGTCTTCCCTGGACCGGAAACAAGCATCCTGGGACCGGTTTCGGGTTCAAAACCCTCATCAGCCAGGCTATCTTGAATCCAGTGGCAAAGTGAGCAAGGGACCCACGTCTGGGCATACCCTGCCAACTTAGGGCGAACAAAGCGATACCAAAGGGGATGATGGACGGAGCGTTAGAGCAAATCAAACACTCACCCCCAGTCAACTGATCTGGGTAATCCATCATCATTCTTTAGCTCACTCCACCACCCCAGTTCAGACATGGCCATATGCAAATCAGTCTGACCCTGTGCCTCATGGGAACAGTCCAGCCCGAACTGCCAAGCCATGTCTTCCCTGGACCGGAAACAAGCATCCTGGGACCGGTTTCGGGTTCAAAACCCTCATCAGCCAGGCTATCTTGAATCCAGTGGCAAAGTGAGCAAGGGACCCACGTCTGGGCATACCCTGCTAACTTAGGGCGAACAAAGCGATACCAAAGGGGATGATGGACGGAGCGTTAGAGCAAATCAAACACTCACCCCCAGTCAACTGATCTGGGTTTAATCCATCATCATTCTTTAGCTCACTCCACCACCCCAGTTCAGACATGGCCATATGCAAATCAGTCTGACCCTGTGCCTCATGGGAACAGTCCAGCCCGAACTGCCAAGCCATGTCTTCCCTGGACCGGAAACAAGCATCCTGGGACCGGTTTCGGGTTCAAAACCCTCATCAGCCAGGCTATCTTGAATCCAGTGGCAAAGTGAGCAAGGGACCCACGTCTGGGCATACCCTGCCAACTTAGGGCGAACAAAGCGATACCAAAGGGGATGATGGACGGAGCTTTAGAGCAAATCAAACACTCACCCCCAGTCAACTGATCTGGGTTTAATCCATCATCATTCTTTAGCTCACTCCACCACCCCAGTTCAGACATGGCCATATGCAAATCAGTCTGACCCTGTGCCTCATGGGAACAGTCCAGCCTGAACTGCCAAGCCATGTCTTCCCTGGACCGGAAACAAGCATCCTGGGACCGGTTTCGGGTTCAAAACCCTCATCAGCCAGGCTATCTTGAATCCAGTGGCAAAGTGAGCAAGGGACCCACGTCTGGGCATACCCTGCCAACTTAGGGCGAACGAAGCGATACCAAAGGGGATGATTGACGGAGCGTTAGAGCAAATCAAACACTCACCCCCAGTCAACTGATCTGGGTTTAATCCATCATCATTCTTTAGCTCACTCCACCACCCCAGTTCAGACATGGCCATATGCAAATCAGTCTGACCCTGTGCCTCATGGGAACAGTCCAGCCCGAACTGCCAAGCCATGTCTTCCCTGGACCGGAAACAAGCATCCTGGGACCGGTTTCGGGTTCAAAACCCTCATCAGCCAGGCTATCTTGAATCCAGTGGCAAAGTGAGCAAGGGACCCACGTCTGGGCATACCCTGCCAACTTAGGGCGAACAAAGCGATACCAAAGGGGATGATGGACGGAGCGTTAGAGCAAATCAAACACTCACCCCCAGTCAACTGATCTGGGTTTAATCCATCATCATTCTTTAGCTCACTCCACCACCCCAGTTCAGACATGGCCATATGCAAATCAGTCTGACCCTGTGCCTCATGGGAACAGTCCAGCCCGAACTGCCAAGCCATGTCTTCCCTGGACCGGTTTCGGGTTCAAAACCCTCATCAGCCAGGCTATCTTGAATCCAGTGGCAAAGTGAGCAAGGGACCCACGTCTGGGCATACCCTGCCAACTTAGGGCGAACAAAGCGATACCAAAGGGGATGATGGACGGAGCGTTAGAGCAAATCAAACACTCACCCCCAGTCAACTGATCTGGGTTTAATCCATCATCATTCTTTAGCTCACTCCACCACCCCAGTTCAGACATGGCCATATGCAAATCAGTCTGACCCTGTGCCTCATGGGAACAGTCCAGCCCGAACTGCCAAGCCATGTCTTCCCTGGACCGGAAACAAGCATCCTGGGACCGGTTTTGGGTTCAAAACCCTCATCAGCCAGGCTATCTTGAATCCAGTGGCAAAGTGAGCAAGGGACCCACGTCTGGCCATACCCTGCCAACTTAGGGCGAACAAAGCGATACCAAAGGGGATGATGGACTGAGCGTTAGAGCAAATCAAACACTCACCCCTAGTTAACTGATCTGGGTTTAATCCATCATCATTCTTTAGCTCACTCCACCACCCCAGTTCAGACATGGTCATATGCAAATCAGTCTGACCCTGTGCCTCATGGGAACAGTCCAGCCCGAACTGCCAAGCCATGTCTTCCCGGGACCGGAAACAAGCATCCTGGGACCGGTTTCGGGTTCAAAACCCTCATCAGCCAGGCTATCTTGAATCCAGTGGCAAAGTGAGCAAGGGACCCACGTCTGGGCATACCCTGCCAACTTAGGGCGAACAAAGCGATACCAAAGGGGATGATGGACGGAGCGTTAGAGCAAATCAAACACTCACCCCCAGTCAACTGATCTGGGTTTAATCCATCATCATTCTTTAGCTCACTCCACCACCCCAGTTCAGACATGGCCATATGCAAATCAGTCTGACCCTGTGCCTCATGGGAACAGTCCAGCCCGAACTGCCAAGCCATGTCTTCCCTGGACCGGAAACAAGCATCCTGGGACCGGTTTCGGGTTCAAAACCCTCATCAGCCAGGCTATCTTGAATCCAGTGGCAAAGTGAGCAAGGGACCCACGTCTGGGCATACCCTGCCAACTTAGGGCGAACAAAGCGATACCAAAGGGGATGATGGACGGAGCGTTAGAGCAAATCAAACACTCACCCCCAGTCAACTGATCTGGGTTTAATCCATCATCATTCTTTAGCTCACTCCACCACCCCAGTTCAGACATGGCCATATGCAAATCAGTCTGACCCTGTGCCTCATGGGAACAGTCCAGCCCGAACTGCCAAGCCATGTCTTCCCTGGACCGGAAACAAGCATCCTGGGACCGGTTTCGGGTTCAAAACCCTCATCAGCCAGGCTATCTTGAATCCAGTGGCAAAGTGAGCAAGGGACCCACGTCTGGGCATACCCTGCCAACTTAGGGCGAACAAAGCGATACCAAAGGGGATGATGGACGGAGCGTTAGAGCAAATCAAACACTCACCCCCAGTCAACTGATCTGGGTTTAATCCATCATCATTCTTTAGCTCACTCCACCACCCCAGTTCAGACATGGCCATATGCAAATCAGTCTGACCCTGTGCCTCATGGGAACAGTCCAGCCCGAACTGCCAAGCCATGTCTTCCCTGGACCGGAAACAAGCATCCTGGGACCGGTTTCGGGTTCAAAACCCTCATCAGCCAGGCTATCTTGAATCCAGTGGCAAAGTGAGCAAGGGACCCACGTCTGGGCATACCCTGCCAACTTAGGGCGAACAAAGCGATACCAAAGGGGATGATGGACGGAGCTTTAGAGCAAATCAAACACTCACCCCCAGTCAACTGATCTGGGTTTAATCCATCATCATTCTTTAGCTCACTCCACCACCCCAGTTCAGACATGGCCATATGCAAATCAGTCTGACCCTGTGCCTCATGGGAACAGTCCAGCCCGAACTGCCAAGCCATGTCTTCCCTGGACCGGAAACAAGCATCCTGGGACCGGTTTCGGGTTCAAAACCCTCATCAGCCAGGCTATCTTGAATCCAGTGGCAAAGTGAGCAAGGGACCCACGTCTGGGCATACCCTGCCAACTTAGGGCGAACGAAGCGATACCAAAGGGGATGATGGACAGAGCGTTAGAGCAAATCAAACACTCACCCCCAGTCAACTGATCTGGGTTTAATCCATCATCATTCTTTAGCTCACTCCACCACCCCAGTTCAGACATGGCCATATGCAAATCAGTCTGACCCTGTGCCTTATGGGAACAGTCCAGCCCGAACTGCCAAGCCATGTCTTCCCTGGACCAGAAACAAGCATCCTGGGACCGGTTTCAGGTTCAAAACCCTCATCAGCCAGGCTATCTTGAATCCAGTGGCAAAGTGAGCAAAGGACCCACGTCTGGGCATACCCTGCCAACTTAGGGCGAACAAAGCGATACCAAAGGGGATGATGGACGGAGCGTTAGAGCAAATCAAACACTCACCCCCAGTCAACTGATCTGGGTTTAATCCATCATCATTCTTTAGCTCACTCCACCACCCCAGTTCAGACATGGCCATATGCAAATCAGTCTGACCCTGTGCCTCATGGGAACAGTCCAGCCCGAACTGCCAAGCCATGTCTTCCCTGGACCGGAAACAAGCATCCTGGGACCGGTTTCGGGTTCAAAACCCTCATCAGCCAGGCTATCTTGAATCCAGTGGCAAAGTGAGCAAGGGACCCACGTCTGGGCATACCCTGCCAACTTAGAGGCGAACAAAGCGATACCAAAGGGGATGATGGACGGAGCGTTAGAGCAAATCAAACACTCACCCCCAGTCAACTGATCTGGGTTTAATCCATCATCATTCTTTAGCTCACTCCACCACCCCAGTTCAGACATGGCCATATGCAAATCAGTCTGACCCTGTGCCTCATGGGAACAGTCCAGCCCGAACTGCCAAGCCATGTCTTCCCTGGACCGGAAACAAGCATCCTGGGACCGGTTTCGGGTTC